>JACVVK020000527.1:320000-332500 GCA_018292915.2 Batillaria attramentaria | reverse complement strand
GAACGCACTTCTCCTCCTCAGTGAGTGCCGTCTGTGCGGATGTGTGTGCGTGCGTGCGTGCGTGTGTGTGTGAATTGTGTCCAGGCCCGTTTCTTCGAAAATACTTAACCGAATGGCTTCAAATTTGGGGTATCCAAATATATCAAAATGTTACATTAGACGATTCAAGCGTGTGATGATTGCTTAAGTGATTTGGGAGTTATCGCCCTTTTGAGACAAGTTGGTTGTCTTTCGTGTACAGGCGTAATATTAATTTAAATCACTCAATTTTTTGGCAGTAGATAGCTTGAATACGGACTCTGAACAGAGTCACTACTAGAAAATGGTCGCTCTTATAGTTTTCATGTAAACCGAGCCTGAGTTGACATTGCATGTGAACCCAGTTCAGATGCCTATTTCTCCGAAAATACTGAACCGATCGATTTCAAATTTGAGGTTTCTAAATGAATCAAGATTGTTGAATAGAAGGCCCGATCCAGGTACGATTGCACACATGATTTGCGAGTTATCGCCCTTTTCAGAAAAAAAGTGGCTTTCTGGCGTTTAAAGGCGTAATATTTACCTAAACCACTCCATTTTTTGGACATAGATAGCATGAATACGGACTCTCAAATAATGAATTTTGGAGGTTTTTGCTTTTATACTTTTGGCGTAAGCCGTACCTGATGAAAGTGCTGGTGAACACACTTTAGATCTCAAAATCGCTCCTACTATACATAGATAATGAGCCTGGGGTGCCATAAAAAATATGCAAAAAAATTAGAAAAATTCACTGCAGCCGTTATCGTCAGTTGACTCGAAAATTTGTACTCACAGCACATTTCCTCTACAAGCCACACGCCTCACAAACATCGAAAAAGAGACGCACGCGCACTGACGTAAAGTAAGTGCGTCATGTTTGATTGACGTGATGCTCAAATAGAAACGGAAACGGTAATGACTGCGAAGTGGTTACAAGTTAAGCAAATAAAAGCGACACAAAAGGGACAGAAACCACTTAACTTTGACAAAGGACGGCACAGGTCGACGTTTCGGCTTACGCCTTCTTCAGGACATAAACAAATCAATTTGTTTATGTCCTGAAGAAGGCGTAAGCCGAAACGTCGACCTGTGCCGTCCTTTGTCAAAGTTAAGTGGTTTCTGTCCCTTTTGTGTCGCTTTTATTTGCTTGACGTGATGCTGTTTTTTCTTGGGGGTGTCTCGCCACTTTCTTTCCGAATTCCTCTGTTTGGAGACGTGGTGTATTTTACTTCTACTATGTCGCCATCTTCGTGCAATCGCAGAGAAGACACGGGATATAACAGAATACAACTCCAATACTTTATGAACAGAATATGCACGGAGAACAAATTCATGAAAGAAGAAGAACCCAGAACGCTGTGCAGGGCTGCTTACGTACTGAACAGGTCAGATCCATCGCAGAAAAGGCACGCGCGCACTGACGCAAAAGGCAGTATCAGCGTCATTTTTCCGACGTCATGTTTGATTGACGTGATACTGGCATTTCTTGGGGATGTGTCGCCACTTTTTGGACGTTCTCAATGTGTAGACGGGGAAAGCGGGAGTTTCATTGATGTAGTGTGCTTTGTTTTTCCCACTGACTCTCACTCAATAGCATAGTAGAGTGAGAGAACACCACATAGGTCTCAATGGAGCACAAACGCGGCTCGCGCGAGTCTGTGTGTGTGTGCGTGTGCGTGTGCGCGTGCGTGCGTGCGTGTGAGTGTGTGCGCGCGCGCGTGTGTATGTCTGACATAACACATAGTTAGAAAACGTTCGCCGCGCAGACTTGTCTGTTAAACATATTGGGTTGGTATTAATTCGATCTGTACACTGCGCACGCAGCAGCAACACTTCAATTTTCATGGGCCTGCTTTCATTGCAAGAACTGTATCAAAGTTATTACGCCAAATGTATTATGCGTCATCCCAGTGAGGAAAAACGTCATAGATTTCAAAGAATACAACTTGACGTCTCTCTTCCAAAAACAAGATTGGGGTGACAGCCCGGTCAGTTGTTTCCATTCAGAGAGAGAGAGAGAGAGAGAGAGAGAGTGTGTGTGTGTGTGTGTGTGTGTGTGTGTGTGTGTGTGTGTGTGTGTGTGTGTGTGTGTGCAAAATTAATAACCAAAAACCATCACATCGGTCATGTTTTCGCGTGCTCTATCAAAAAGTTTTGAATTCCGCAAGTAGCATTGCCTTCTCGCTGTTTCGCTGACCACCCCCCCCCCCCCCTCCTCTGTTCCTGTGCTGAGATCTATAAATCTACAAGGTCATTAATTTTTCCATTCATGTACAGTTTCCTCCCTTGCAGCGCCAAAGTTTCGAATTCGTTACCTTGAACCAAAAACTGTTAAAGTCAATAATACACACACACACACACACACACACACACACACACACACACACACACACACACACACACACACACACACATGCACATGCTCTCTTACTCGCAATCACAAACTTCCGCCGGCAGATACAAAACTGACCTAATAGACTTCTAAGTTCGGGACAACAATTAAGTGCATCATTCAGAACAGTAACAGCGGATCTGTGGCACTGACCCGCCTCGACCCAGATGCTGCCTGTGATCTGATGACCCGACACAGCAAACAGTTCCAAGAGTAGACATTTCACGCATTCGGCGAACTCTTTGCTCCACGTTTAACATTGATGTATGTTAGGACCGCATATTTTATGTTAATTGATGGCGTAAGAGAGCTCACATGAAACAGCAAAAAAGCGTGTTGCACCTTAGGATAGGTAAAGGACAATCCTTTATGAATGTGGGTTAATTTACTGCGGTCCAGGTGTCGGTTGTAAAGAAGTAGTTGGCACGATGGGATTTGAACGTGTCAAACGTGACACGTGCAACAGAATGATATACGTGTCTCGGTGTTTACAGGCAGGCTGATTGATCCCCTCCCCCCCCCCCCACCCCCCTCCCCCACCTCTCTCTCCCTCTCTCTCTAATAAATTAATCTAACATCAGGGTTGCACATTTTCCACAGCTTCTATAGGACAAAGTGTCCTGGAAACAGCAAAGTGATAGGACACAGTGTCCTGGCCACTTAGTGGCAATGAAAATTTTAAACATTGACCATATACATAGAACATGTTTTTGCATTTTAGCGAGGGCTATGAAGATCTTAAACGGCATAAGGCCAGTACATGTATCACCAGCACATGCCACGCATGGTGGTTGTTGTTGTTGTTGTTGTTGTTGTTGTTGTTGTTGTTGTTGTTTTTGTTGTTTTTTCATGTGTATTTTCTCTCTCCTTCATTTCCTGTAGATAGTTTGTAGTTGTTTGATTTGTTTGTTAGTTTTGTTTTTTAAACATTGCAAACACAAAAGCAACAGGGAAATCACAAGACATGCACAAGCATCGTCTGTTATGAGACGGGGCAGATTTTGCTGCGCGCAGCAGCAAGTTTCAGTGATACAAAACAAGACTGTGACGTTTCTCCACACAATACATACTTTCACGCACATAGTGACGTAACGAAACCTGCGTCATAGACACTTGACGTGCACACTATGCTGCTGCGTTCTTTTTGGCGGGAGTTGTGAGACGTGTGTGTGTGTGTGTGTGTGTGTGTGTGTGTGTGCGCGGACGGATGTAATGATGGCTATCTCCTAAACCACCTCGATGGAGGCCTTTTTACTTTGAGATAAAATGGGAAATCACCTTCTCCAGACCTACCTTTCACGATTTTTAGCCTGCCGCATTTTCAGAAGAGTTATCGCCGATTTAAAAAAATCGGTCGTGTTAAGAATTTTTTCGAAAAAGTTGTTCAAATTCCTTCATTTTCTAGACTTTGGAAGTTCATTCAATCACACTGCCTGTATTCGTGCTACAGCTCTGTAGCTCTGACTGGTTTTGTGTAAAAAAAATATTTCCGAGGTAGGGGTGGTTTGCACATAAGATCAAATATCTAAGGAAAGACTACTGCAAATTACTTATCATCCCGGCGTTTTTGTCTAGTGTGACAACTGCACATATGACAGGAACTACTGCACTATTATAGCTTTAGCATTTAGAATAACTGAACTTTTAGATAAACAAAACTTTTTCAAGTTTCTGTGAAAAGCACCGGTCAAAAGAGTTCCAAATTTTCGATTTCATAAGTACAATACAAGGTATTCTAGTCCATGTTTCACCAGCCCTCTAGATCTTCCAGATTTTATGTAAAAATTAATTCAGCCAGGGAAGTCACAAAAGCAACAGGGAAATCACAAGACATGCACAAGCATCATCTGTCATACCACCAGTGTGAAGTTGACGTCAAACGCTTAGTTCCGGGACAAAATAAGCAAGTATCGTCACTGCCTCCGACATTTCACCAGCCCTCTAGATCTTCCAGATTTCATGGGAAAAATAATTCAATCGGGGAAGCCACACAGCCAACAGGGAAATCACAAGACATAAACAAGCTTCCTCAGACGATCGCGGTGCTAGAGGCTGACGTCAAAATGTTTAGTTCGCGGAATTGACGTCATCTCTCTGTCTGTGTATGACGACCTGCCTGAGGCTGACGTCAAATGTTTAGTTCACGGAACTGACCTCTCTCTCTCTCTCTCTCTCTCTCTCTCTCTCTGGGGAGCCAGGGTGGCCGAATGGTAGAGCGTTGGACTTTCAATGCTCGGGTCGAGAGTTCGAATCCCGGCTTGGGCCAAATATTTGTGCTGGCCTTTCTCTCGTTGCCCCTGTTTGATATCACCCGTATGTGGTGGAAAAGGACGTTAAACTCCTAAACACCCACCCACCCCCTCTCTCTCTCTCTCTCTCTCTGTCTGTCTGTCTCTCTCTCTCCCCCCACCCGGCCCCACCCCCAGTCACGTGACTAATCGGTCGAGGTCGTAGAGGATCTAGTGTCATTGGTAGAACTTGGAGAGGGGAGAACCGGCAACAATAACAACAAAACAGACAAAATAAAATGAAATTTGGAGAAACAACTTTGTAGGACGTGGCCGTTCCTCCTTGTTTAATTTATCCTTGATTGTAGAATAGCAGGACAGCCTGTAAGATAGGCAGCAATGCCTAAATGCTCTGAATATCCTGAACAAAAACGATTCATCATCATCATCATCATCTCTCTCTCTCTCTCTCTCTCTCTCTTGCTGATTTGTCCCAGATACGCAAACTTACGCGAACAATTTATACCCAGAAAATTTTACAGAAACCCTACTCAGTTTAGATTTGTCATCTTGATGTCAGACAGTATTCCAAACTTAACACGCCAGCTTGCTTGTTTTATCTGTAAAGCTATGGAGCTGCGACAGAAAGCTATGGATGTATAGTGTATGTCTGGTATGTCAGCATGGGTACATGCTGAACACTACATATAGCAGATTCGAATTTCTTGGAGTAACATTATTGTACAACATACAGTTATAATGATGTATAGAATTATGTATGCACTAGTGTGTACCTGTCTGTATACGTAGGTGTGATATATATGTGTACATGTATGTATGTGTATGTATACATGTATATATGTTTGTGTGTATGTGTATATGTGTATGTATGTGTAGGTGTGTATATATGGGTGTATGTTTATATGTATGTATGCGTATGTGTGTGTATATCTATATGTGTAGCTACATATCTGTTTATTGTAAACCGAATTTAAACAATCTAGTAGGAAAATGTACCAGCTAAAGTTTGTACAATCGCTGTGTGCGTGTTCACCCATCTCCCCCCCCCCCCCTACTTCAGTCATGGGCCGAGAGCCTACACTGAATAAAAGTATTTGTCATTGTCATTGTCATTGTCTCTCTCTCTCTCTGGGGAGCCAGGGTGGCCGAATGGTAGAGCGTTGGACTTTCAATGCTCGGGTCGAGAGTTCGAATCCCGGCTTGGGCCAAATATTTGTGCTGGCCTTTCTCTCGTTGTCCCTGTTTGATATCACCCGTATGTGGTGGAAAAGGACGTTAAACTCCTAAACACCCACCCACCCTCTCTCTCTCTCTCTCTCTCTCTCTCTGTCTGTCTGTCTCTCTCTCTCCCCCCACCCGGCCCCACCCCCAGTCACGTGACTAATCGGTCGAGGTCGTAGAGGATCTAGTGTCATTGGTAGAACTTGGAGAGGGGAGAACCGGCAACAATAACAACAAAACAGACAAAATAAAATGAAATTTGGAGAAACAACTTTGTAGGACGGGGCCGTTCCTCCTTGTTTAATTTATCCTTGAATGTAGAATAGCAGGACAGCCTGTAAGATAGGCAGCAATGCCTAAATGCTCTGAATATCCTGAACAAAAACGATTCATCATCATCATCATCATCTCTCTCTCTCTCTCTCTCTCTCTCTCTCTCTCAAACACGGGGAAAATCAAGCAATCAGTCAATCAGTCCAAAGATCCTCTGTACAAGAGGATCTTTGATCAGTCCAACAAACCAACACAAACACAAACACGCCAAGCAAGCAACTAGAAGTACAAGAAACAAAAATGGCAATAACAAGAAAGGGAAACAACAATAACAACAACAACAAAGAAACAAAGGTAAAATTAGAACTGTGTCGAAATCGAACGCGACTGTCGTTACATCGTGTAAGACTGTCGTTACATCGTGTAAGACTGTCGTTACATCGTGTAAGACTGGCGTTACATCATGTAAGACTGGCGTTACATCATGTAAGACTGGCGTTACATCATGTAAGACTGGCGTTACATCATGTAAGAAAGGCGTTACATCATGTAAGAAAGGCGTTATGGCGTGTCAGACAGGCGCTACGTAAGACCGGTGTTATGTCATGTCAGACCGGCGTCACTTCACGTAAGACCGGCGTTACGTCACGTAAGACCGGCGCCACGTCGCGTACGACCGGCGTTACATCGCGTAAGACCGGCGTCGTATCATGTAAGACCGGCCTTACGTCGTATAAGACCGGCATTACGTCATGTAAGACCAGAGTCACGTCATGTAAGACTGGCGTTTAAACTAGTGTAACACGCGGGATGCACTCCCCACCTCTGTATACTCCGGGGCACTTCCCGCTTTAAAGCTGGATGTGCCCCTTTCTAGTCTAAACTAGACATACTCCACGTTCACAGACACAGATCCAGTTCCAGGCAGGAAACACTCCACTAATGAAACAAATCGTTAGTGTGCTTGTGGCTGAAGATTATAGAGGGAGTACACTCAGGCTATACAGCGAGAAGTGCCCAGAGCCCGCATGTAAAAGTCAGGGTTAGGGAGTTTAGCCCCGGGTCAGAGTCTAACCTCGAACTAAACTAGCTCTAGGGTTAAATTTTCTGTTGTTTTTTGTTTTAAATCAGGAAGCGGGCCCATTCCAGCAAGATGCCTGAGCCGTTATAGAAGGATTTTTGTCTTTCTTTCTTCGCTTCCTTCTTCTTCTTCTTTTTTTTTTTTTTTTTTTTTTTTTGGGGGGGGGAGTCTTTTGTCCTAGTCTGGGTTAGGCCCGTAGCCGTGGGTTAAATTAACCTCGAGAGTTGTACATACGGGCCCTTGATAATTATAGAGCTGGGAAGTGCACGCCCCAGTTTCAACTCTCGTCTAATTTCTGTCACTGTTGGTAATTACTACGCGTAACAAGGTCGTTCCGCAAATATCCGTGCACTGCGTGTTTGACTCGAAAGCAGCCAAAACCTCTTCGCCGCACTGGACATACTCTACAACTAGCTGCTTTCACGGGTGTCACCGAAGCTCCAAGTGAACAAATGATCATATCTGCAAAGTAGTTACCTGGAAACGTGAAATGGTAGAACGTGGGACTTCTAATGCTCGGGTCGTGAGTTCGAATCCCGGCTGGGGCCAAATATTTGTGCTGGCTTTTTCATCGTTGCCCCGTCTTTGATATCACCCGTATGTGGTGGAAAAGGACGTTAAACTCCCAAACACCCACCCACCCACCTGGAAACGTGAGTCTAGTTTTATTATCATCGGTTTAGTTGCACATGTTTACCGTGTTGTCAACAGATTTCATAGCAGCTTAAACATCTTATAACAGACATCTATATTGTCATGTACACGGACAGGTACATCGGGAGATGAATAACGCTTTTCGCCGGTTTCCTCGGCTGTAGCTGAGACTAGATGGTGGTGACGTCACAGTCGAAGCGAGCTCAACCCTGTTCCGGGTCCGTCGATAACTCTAGGCCCCTGCGATGACGGCCAAGTCGGGCTAACCGAGACCGAGCCGAGCTAAGTGATACCTAAAAAGGAAAGAAACAAAAATACTCGGTTACACGGAAAATGGACAGTTGCGAACAACTTTGAGGTCCCCGTGTTGTTTCACAGTGTGCACAGAAGCGGTGAAAACTGTCGCATTCACAAGCACAGTACATTCTCAGCCTGTTTCGAGAGTATTGCCTGCACGAGTTTTAGCGCTCGGCTCGGTCTCGGTTAGCCCGACTTGGCCGTCATCGCAGGGGCCTAGAGTTATTGACGGACCCGGAACAGGGTTGAAGCGAGGTGCGTGCCCGCGAGCTACACCGGAACACGACTAGGGATACGGTCGTCTTTCCTTTGTCTGTCACACGCTCGTCATCAATCACTCACCCACTCCTCACTCAGCTCACAACACCCTCTCCCCTATCTCCCCCTCCCCCTCTTCCCGCACACAGCCTTACCTTACCTGTCCCTCCCCCCTCAGTTCCCCCACCCGTCCTCCTCCCATCGCCCAAAGTCGTGTTACTTGACAGTCCCCCATAGTCTCACCTCGCGCTTCATTGGCCCGGGCTATACGAACCGTCACTTTCCGTATCCGATATTACCCGTGGGATATAACACAAGGAGCCGATCCCATTGGCGGAGACCCCCGTGGGATACAGAAGGATGTACAACATGGGAAACGGGGGTTGATAGAGATCAGACTGAACAGAAACCAAACATTTTCAAGTCTTTAGCTAAAACTCAGACGAACCACGACGATGGCGTTGTGGATAGTATATTTCACTCTCATCGCTAGCGGCCATTTTGTGAGCGGCCAGTCTTCTGTTACAAGCGGGGATACTGCGTCAGAGACAGTGAGGACAAGCGTCCCGGGTGGCTCATCGGTAGGTGCAGGCGGTTACAATGTCCGGAGTCCGACTGGTGTGAGGAGCGCAGTGCCAGGGCTATCGTCTCTCACACAGGTAAGTCAGTCCAGAATTTTCTTTAATTCTTTTTAATTTTAATACATTGATGTGATACATATATGTTCCATCTCAGGCTGGGGCCACATATTTGAGGGGAGCCGGGGTGGCCGAATGGTAGGGCGTTGGACTCTCAATGCTCGGGTCGTGAGTTCGAACCCCGGCTGGGGCCACATATTTGTGCTGGGTATTTCATCGTTGCCCCGTCTTTGATATCACCCGTATGTGGTGGAAAAGGACGTTAAATCCCAAACACCCACCCACCCACCCGCCACATATTTGTGCTGGCCTATTTCTCGTTGCCACATCTCTGACATAATAATAATAATAATTATTGTGCATTGTGTTAGCGCTTGACCATTTTTTTTTTATTGGCTCAAAAGGCTGCGAGCTGAACCCAACACTCACGCTCAGGTGAATCACACGCATTCTCTCACACTGTACATGTACTGTACTGACATAATAATAGTAATGATAATAATTGTGCATTGTGTTAGCGCTTTCCCAATTTTTTTAATTACTGTACCTCAAAGCGCTGCGAGCTGAACCCAACACGCACGCTCACGTGAATCACACGCATTCTCTCACACACTGTACATGAACGCATTACAATCACATAGTGATGATCGACCAGCTCAGCTATTTAAGTTTCGGAATCCAGTATTAAATTCATTTTCAAATGTTGTGGGCTGAACATTTCCAAAACAGAGGGGGAGGAAGCCGGAGTACCCGAAGAGAAACCCCCGACGATAGGCCCGAATGAACGGTGCCACGTACGAGAAGAAAACGTTCTTCGCCTCGAGTGGGACTCGAACCTGACCTCTCGCCTTGGTGGCAAAGTCTCTTAACCACTAGACCACCGACCTCCCCGTATCACCCATGTTTGGTAGAAAAGGACGTTAAATCCTCAAACACCCACCTCAAACTCCACCTGACCCATGTATACAACGCACCACGAGGCAGGGACTCGGTCAGAGACCGATTCACTTGCGGAACGTCCAATTACTCTCCTACCAAGGCGGACATAAGTGTCTTAAACTTCTAAAGAGAAATATGAAAACCTGAAAACACAATTAAAAAAAAAAATCAAATCAGTCGATCACTCAATAATCTCATACAATCTTTCACTGAAGGTGCATTACGACTTTTTAAGTTGTTTCTCTATAGAGAAACAACTTTATGAGACGGGGCAGATTTTGCTACACGCAGCAGCAAGTTTCAGTGATACAAAACAAGACTGTGACGTTTCTCCACACAATACTTACTTTCACGCACACAGTGACGTAACGAAATCTGCGTCATAGACACCTTACGTGCACTCTTTGCTGCTACGTTCTTTTTGGCGGGAATGACGTGTGTGTGTGTGTGTGTGTGTGTGTGTGTGTGTGTGTGTGTGTGTGTGTGTGTGTGTGTGTGTGGACGGATGTAATGATGGCTATCTCCTAAACCACCTCGTTGGAGGCCTTTTTACTTTGAGATAAAATGGGAATTCACCTTCTCCAGACCGATTTTCACGATTTTTAGCCTAATGCATTTTCAAAAAAGTTATCGCCGATTTTTAAAAATCGGTCATGTTACGAATTTTTTCGAAAAAAATGTTCAAATGGCTTCATTTTCTTAAATTGGGAAGATCATCCAATTATACTGCCTGTTTTCGTAGCACAGCTTTGTAGCTCTGACAGGTTTTGTGTAAGAAAAATATTTCCGAGGTAGGGGTGGTTTGTATATAAGGCCAAATATCTATGAAAAGACTCCTTCAAATTACTCATCATTCCGGTATTTTTGTCACTTGTGCCAACTGCACATATGACATGAACTGCTGCACTATTATAGCTTTAGTATTAAGAATAGCAGAGATTTTAGATAAACACATTTTTCATGTTTCTGCGAGAAGCGCCGGTCAAAAAAGTTCCAAGTTTGCAATTTCGTAAGTACAAACCAAGGCACTTAAGTCCACGTTTCATCAGCTCTCTAGATCTTCCAGATTTTATGTCAAAATTAATTCAGTCACGGAAGTCACAAAAGCAACAAGGAAATCACAAGATATGTAGAAGTATCATCTGTCAGACGAGCAGCGTGAGGCTGACGTCAAATGTTTGGTTCACATACAAAATCTGCAAGTATCGCCACTGCTTCCGACATTTCATCAGCCCTCTAGATCTTCCAGATTTCATGTGAAAAATAATTCAGTCGGAGAAGTCACAAAGCCAACAGGGAAATCACAAGACATGAACAAGCATCCTCAGACGATCTCAGTGCTAGAGGCTGACGTCGAAAGTTTACTTCACGGAATTGACGTCATCTCCCTCTCTCTCTGTATGACGACCTGCCTGAGGCTGACGTCAAATGTTTAGATCACGGAACTGACGTCTCTCTCTCTCTCTCTCTCTCTGGGGAGCCAGGGTGGCCGAATGGTAGAGCGTTGGACTTTCAATGCTTGGGCCGAGAGTTCGAATCCTGGCCGCTGGGGCCAAATATTTGCGCTGGCCTTTTCCTCGTTGCCCCGTCTTTGATATCACCCTTATGTGGGGGAAAAGGACGTTAAACTCCTAAACACCCACCCACCCACCCACCCTCTCTCTCTGCCTCTGTCTCTCTCCCTCCCTTCTTCCCCCACCCGGCCCCACCCCCAGTCACGTGGCTAATCGGTCGAGGTCGTAGAGGATCTAGTGTCATTGGTAGAACTTGGAGAGGGGAGAACCGGCAACAATAACAACAAAGACAAAATAAAATGAAGTTTGGAGAAACAACTTTGTAGGACGGGGCCGTTCCTCCTTGTTTTTTTAACTCAAAAGACCAAATTAACTTATGAAAAAGAACTAATCTAATTTTTTTAAAGCTTTCTGAGTGATAGCCTCCACCTCCATTGTCAGACATCATGTGGCCGCTCTGTGGGCCGCGTTGTCTTCATGCACAGTGACCCCGGTTTGCAGGGAAAATGCTAGAAACAAGATCTATGTCGATGGGCGGTTTGGTTGGTTGTGGTTACGAGTTCTACGTACGTCACGGATGAGTGGGCAAGGACGAAAAAGCCACCATAAACGTTTGGCTGTCAGCTGAGACTCGAACTCACAACCCGAGCATTGAAAGTGCAACGTTTTGTTTTGTTTTGTTTTGTTTTGTTTGCTGCTGCCCCAACTCTTTTTGCCAGCTCCAGTGGTGTTCCTCCCAGGTCATGGGTGGAATCCACGGAGGGCTCGGAAGCTGGGGCAATTTTTATTATGCATGATGATGGAAATGAGGGTAAGTGGGTGGGTGTTTGGGGGTTTAACGTCCCTTTTCCACCACATGCGGGTGATATCAAAGACGGGGCAATGATGAAAAATCCAGCACAAATATTTGGCCCCAGCCGGGATACGAACACGACCCGAGCTTTAGAAGTCCAACGCTCTACC
>JACVVK020000527.1:285000-315000 GCA_018292915.2 Batillaria attramentaria | reverse complement strand
CTTGTATCAGCCACACACACACCCTCCCCCCAGCCCCCCCCCCCCCACACACACACACACACATACACACACAAACACCCTCACCCAACTTCCACCCTCCACACACGCGCACACGCACACACACACACACACACACACACACACACACACACACGCACGCACGCACGCACGCACAGAAAATAAAGATAAAGAGGTGTGTTTTCAGGCGGGACCTGAATGATTCTTTCTTTAAAGCGTTTTAATAATAATAATAATAATTGAGGCGTTTTGGATTAAAAGAGGGACCTGACTCAAAGCAACAGGGGCCAGGCAACAGAAGGAACGCTGACCAAATGATTTAGTTCTGCAGGAGGCAATCTGAAATTTATAGGTGTTAGAGGATGAACGCAATTGCCGGGAGGGAGTGTAGATTAGGAGGTCAGGAAGGCACTGAGAGCTAGCATATAAATTATAAGTGAAGGAAATGACATCGCTTGTTGTCAATGACAACAGTGACAAGGGCCGGGATCCCGGAAAGGTCTATTGGCGGTACATGCACTGTATTCGCTCGCTCAGGGTTATGAGTGAGGACAGTTTCAGTGTGAACGAACTCTTCGCAATGCGACCAACGTGACAGCTGTGGCGTCACGTGATTTACGAAACTGCACCGTTGTGACACGGTCCACGCTCGTTACCTTGTCGTCATTGTCAATTCCTCGTAATCAGTTGGGTGTGACGAGGGTACTGAGGTCAACTCGTCACGCAAGAATGACTTTCTCACGTGTGAGGCTAGTGTTGAGTGAAAAATCGTTATGAACTCGTTAGAGGGTCGTGTGGTTACTGAGCGAAAAGCTTTGTTGCAAGGAAGAGAAAAATTGTTGAATTGTCCAACATACTGACCAATAGAAGAAAGAATCGCGCGCGTGCGGGTGTGTGTGTGTGTGTGTGTGTGTGTGTGTGTGTGTGTGTGTGTGTGTGTGTGTGTGTGTGTGTAGGGGGGGGGGGCTGGGGCTAGGGGGGGGGGATAACGGGGTTGTTTTTATAAACCATACTGTTTTGTTTTTGCCCTTTTGAAAGTGTGCCAAGCCATACTGGTAAAATTACTAACCTCCTTTTTATCTTAATTGTAGTGTTTATTACGTATTATTTTAAGTGTATTTTGTTATTTTATGGTTTTCTTTGTCCACCACACCTAAATTTCCCACTGGGATAATAAAGATGTATTAACTGATTGAAAAGGAAATGTACATGTGTCGTGTGGTTTCTCCAAATACAAGTACGTTATTTTCGATAATAATTAATTTGAGGGGAGAGGGGAGGAGAAATTAGCGTGGCGCGCGCGCGCGCGTGTGTGTGTGTGTGTGTGTGTGTGTGTGTGTGTGTGTGTTAAAGGGGCAAATGTAATTGATGACTGTCGAAAATCTCGATGTATCATTTATAAACTGCTGCTTTTTGTCTTGATATTCTTTTCTTTCTTTTTTATTTTTTTTTTCCTAGACTGGGGACAGATTTCGACTGTCATCGCCTATAACCCGCTCAAATCTGGGATCTACGAGCATTTACAACCTCCTTGGTAAGGAAACGTGTCAAACGGGCTTTTCATGTGTAGTGATAATACCACTTCTGACACCAGATGTAGTCGTTTCGTTACCATAGCGTATGCAGTCGCCATCGAGCTTCGAGGATAATTTTTTGGTTTTATTTGTTGTTGTTGTTGTTGTTATCCCACTTTCGTATGCTTATCAAAGAGAACAAGTTAATACTGGCCTAGTGACCTGATGTATTTCATAATAGTCGGGGTTCTCAGTTTCTTCATTTCTTCTCTACGTGAGTAAAACAAGCCAAAGTAATTTTCACTTTTTTTTTCTTTTTTTTTACAAACAAACCTTACAAGTCCATTTAAAGAATGTAATATTTCGAGAAGAATACTTTGACGTCATTTACTGATGTCACTGTTTCTTATTTTCTCGTAAACTGCGTAACGAGCAGACGACGTTATTCGGTTGCGGACTGAAGGCCAACTGTTTGGTGGCTGTCTTTAGCGAGCTTGTCGTATCGACGTGTATAGTAGTGTTGGGTATGGAAGCGTCAGGCCACAGAAAGTCACATTTCTCCACTCATAGAAGCCGCATAGTCTCGACAATGGTCGTAATGGCCAAAAGGAACAGCTATTCATTTAGCAAACAGCTTTAGTCCTTGGTAAGCGGTAGTTTTTACCCTCAGAACTCATAACTCATTACAAACATACAGGATTTTAACGACGTTTATCAAAACTTGTAAAATTCATAACCGAGATAACTAAACACGTCTGATAAATATACGTTGTATGTATGTATGTATGTATGTGGTATACATGTAGGTACATGTATGTGTATTAGGCACACCCCATCCCATTCCATTCCATTATGTCTATTTATATATTTGTACGTAGTATGTATGTATGTATGTATGTATGTATGTAGGTATGTGTATTAGGCACACCCCATCCCATCCCATTCCATTCCATTATGTCTATTTATATATTTGTACGTAGTATGTATGTATGTATGTATGTATGTATGTATGTATGCATGCATGCATGCATGCATGCATGCATGTATGTATGTATGTATGTATGTATGTATGTATGTATGTATGTATGCATGCATGCATGCATGCATGCATGCATGCATGTATGCATGCATGCATGCATGCATGCATGTATGTATGTATGTATGTATGTATGTATGTACGAGTCCTGCAAAACGTGTGTGCGAATGACTATGATGTATGTTGGTGTGATGAGCTTGATGTATGTTAATTTCTAGTTTCATGTACCCCCAACGGGGTTTTGAAATAAACTTTGACTTGATTTGAAAAAAAAAAATCAAAAGTACAATCAAAAGAAGGCAACTCAGTGGAGTTTTTTTCCCCTTTTTTTGTGGGTGCACATCGAACCTCTCTCTCTCTCTCTCTCTCTCTCTCTCCTGTAGTTTTGTATCTTTGATTTTTTTTCTTTTTATTTTCTTATTAGATTTACTCCCTTTGTGCCTGGTATACTTTTTTTTTAATGTTAGCCTTTATTTTTTTAGTGTTCCTAGATTAGCAGGACAGCTTGTAAGATAGGCAGACCATGCCTACAAGTCTTTATCCTGAAATAAACGTTTCAGTCAGTCAGTTTTAATCTATCATAATTACAGTCTAGTCTGCCATTTCAATGCTGTCAATATGTACTTTTTCCCACTGAGCATTAACATAAGCGGTGCCGCTTGTTTATGCTCACTATCTGTTTGCTGGAACGACTTGTCAGTATTGCAATAAACCTGTTTAAACCAAAGAAGGCAACAGCGAGCGTCGGCCATGATATCAATACTGTATATGTTTCATCTAAACCGAACAAGCACGTGCTTTTGGCTCTACGGCACAGTGCGCATGCCACTCCCGGCTGAGGTCGATTTAATAATAATAATAATAATAATAATAATAATAATAAAATGAGTATTGTATAGGCGCTTTATCCAATTTCCTGAATCGGCTTAAAGCGCCGCGAACTGAACCCAACACGCACGCTCACATGAATCACACGCATTCTCTCACACACTGGACATAAACACATTACAATCACGTGGTGCGAAGGGCCAGCTCAGCTATTTAAATTTCGGAATTTTAGAATTGCATTTTTTTCAAATTTGGTGGGCTGAACATTTCCAAAGCAGAGATTTCTCGGTTTAGTTCCTATACTGTAGTCGGCAGGTCTCAATTCTGCGGAAATGTTTACACTGCAACCTCTGTTATCAATGATTTGAAACTCAGTTCCTCAGTTGGATAGAATGCCTACCTTTGGACGCAAAACTTAACACCAGCGCAGTGAATCTTTCGTATTTGTTTTCGATTTGTATGAAAGGGAATCCTATACGTGTACACAGGCAGCTTGCTGTAAAAATACAGTTCAAACTTTCTCTTTGTTCCTTCAGGGTCCAGGGGTGGCCTGAATACGCTGACATCCCGGATTTCGAGATTTCGACAACCTACGGGATCAGCATCGACCAGTGTCGTTTCCCCTGCCTTGCGTCCTTTACGTTCAACTGCAACAGGGTCAAGGACAGCCCAGGCGTCCTTGGGAGGTCAGAGGTATCAACGTGCTGGGCAAAATCTATTAAGAACATCTGGATCCAGCATTTCAAGTTCCAGTCCGACTCAAAATCCGCCAAGGTCTTCACTGTCAAGTTTAGCTAGTCCAGCTCAACCTTTGCCAAGGACTGTGCAGACAAGTTCAAGGACGCAGTCTCAAATTGTGTCGCGGGCAAATCCAATACCACAACCTTCTCTAGCACGAAGTTCGAATGTTAGAAGAACAAATTCCCCTGTGTCGACAGTAGCAGCTAATTCTAAGCCAACATTAACCCGAGCACAACTGGAAAAAGTAAGACAGCTTGTCCAACAATTACCTCTCGAAAAAGCTCGGCAGTTAAGGGTTGTTTATTCGCGGACTGGTAACTCCCAAGCCTTCAAAGACTTGTACAATAAGCTATACTTAGAAGTCCATAAAACATCTGTTAACACTGACAGCAATTTAGCAGAGAATACAGAGGTGACCTCTAGTGGTGCTGCTAGTGGTGGTGCTCAGACAGCAGCAGGTAGACAGGTGAACGCAGCAACACCGGGCATCACTCAAACTAGTTCACTGTCGTCGAGGACAGATCAAACGCTGCCTCAAGCTCCGACGAGGGCTCTTCCACCCAGACAGCTCCAACAGAGTTCACCCACGAGACTTCAACCCACACTCACCAGATCACCCTCCGGCAGAACGCCACTTTCACCCTCAGGCAGAACGCCACTTTCATCCTCCGGCAGAACGTCACTTTCATCTTCCGGCAGAACGTCACTTTCACCCTCCGGCAGAACGCCAGTGTCATCCTCTGCACTGGACCAGGCCCAGCCGTGGCAGAAGGAGGCTCGGCTGTTGCCGCTAACCGTGCAGAAACAGATAAAATCTGTCCTGGACAGAACTGGAGACACGGCCGCGTTCAGAGCTTACGTGGCACGAATGGTGGCACGCTATCTCGGCGACGCCCAGAGCAGCAGAAGGACGGGAGTCACAGACAGACAACGACAGAGTCTACTACAGCGACAACAACTTCAGCAACGACAACGACAGCTACAGCTTCAGCAGCGACAGAGGGCTTTGACTAACGCCAACCTTCTTCTGGCCACCGGGCTGGGACAGAAGGGAAAGAGTTCTGATGATGAATCGTCCAGTAACCTTGACCCTCTACTAGTTTCCGCCATTGCTGCAGGGTCCCTGTCGCGCCCAACCGACAGACAACTCTCGCCGGCTTCCGGCACCGTGCAGTCCAGGGCCCGCAACCCTCAAGTGAGATTCATTCCTACAGCACAGGGTAGCCCTTCAACCAGTTTCCCCAGGACACAGGACCAACGACAAATTATCATCAGGCGGACAGGGACAAATACCCAACAGGCAGTTCCCACCGGACAAGCCGGAAACGTGGCTCCAACCCAACAGCAGCCAGCACCAGCTGTGCTACCGCGGCAGCCCACAATCCAGCCGGCAGGTTCTCTTACGCCTCAGATTCAGCCATTAGATCAGCCACTCAGCCAGCAACCACTTGCAGTACCGCAAGCTGTGGCATCCAGCCAAAACCAGCAGGCGTCTGTAGTCGGTGCACAGCCCACAAATCCTCCCCCAATGCCAGATACCACATTCATATCACCTACCACTGCCCCACACAACCTTCAGCAGTGAAGCCTGCTCCAACGCCCCTTGTGACAGTTATGCCAACCAATCCGCTGCCCCCCTCACAACCCGTTCCAACTTTCCAGCCAACCACGTCAACGCCCTCGGCACTTACAACACAAACTTCACAGCCACAGCCACAACCAGCAACCAACTTTCTGAACGAGCTTCCTCCGAGTCTGGGCTTGAGTCCGGACGAAGTCATGGCTCGAATGCCTCCTAACGTTGCGCAGAACGAAACATTACGGGCATTGTTCTTCGAGATGATCACCAGGGCCAGACTAAAAGCGATGGAGGCGAGACAACAGTCACAGGTTTCGAATACAGACAGGATGACGACCCAGCCACAAACTCCGGTGATTTCAACGACGCCGTCTCCAGTTATCTCCTCGACGAACCCTCAGGCAAACCCCACAACGGAGCCTCCACCACAGGCCCCTGTGGTTGAATCTCCAGCCAACGCGGCGGCTCCGTCTCCTTTTGTCATACTGCTGCCCAAAGAGTCTGGAGGCGTGGCTTCCAGTATCAACATTGACACCCTCAAAGCTCTTCTCGGTGGTGGTGCGCCTAGTTTACCGTCAACGCTGCAGGCAGCTGCAACAGAGACACCTCAGGTGGCACAGACTACACAACCCCCGGCTACAACCATGATTCCGGGAACCACGCCGCAGCAGATTATAACGACGGTGACAACTACACCGTTGCCTCCGACGACGACATTTTTGGGAATCGTTTTGGAGCCTGCTATCACGTTCTCTTTGTCACTTCCGGAGTCTTCCATCCACAACATCAGGTCACCGAGCATGCACACACTGCTCCAGCCGATGATTTCCGCTACGATAGGAAAAGCGGAGACAGCCAAATCCAAAATCGAACAGTTCAAGACGGCGCTTTACGACACTCTGACCTCTGACCCCAACAGCTACGTCATCGTTACTAACGTCAACCGGTACGACGTTTTCTACGCGCGAGATGACGGGGGACCTACGATTCTGGTGGAAGAACTGCTTCCGGGTTATCTTACCGGAAATGTGGACAAGACCAAGATATCGTCCACGCTTTCGACAGGGCTTGTTCCCGTTCTGCAGTTTGAGTGGATGTTTGAAAAAGGGACAGTGCCCACCACAGCTACTGAGGCTGTCGACATCATCTTGGCGAGGTATGGCAGGCATGCGCAGACAACGGCAGCTCCAGCAACAACACAGGCACCTGCAGCAGCGATAACAACACCAATGACACCACCACCACCACCACCACCACCACCGATAACGACACCACAGGCTTCACCACCATCAGCTCCAGTCCAGCCGGTAATGCCTGTTGTTGTGGACACTACTACCGCACCAACACCACCACCGATAACGACACCACAGGCTTCACCACAGCCAGCACACACCACAACCAGCACCACAACAACCAGTCCAGCCAGTGATACCTGTAGTTGTGGACACCACAACCGCGCCACCACCACCACCACCGATAACGACACCACCAGCACCACAACAACCAGTCCAGCCGATAATACCTGTAGTTGTGGACACCACAACCGCACCACCACCACCACCACCACCGATAACGACACCACCACAACAACAACCAGTCCAGCCGATAATACCTGTAGTTGTGGACACCACAACCGCGCCAGAAATCACCAGCGACAGTTCGTCCAGTGACCCCAGTGAGGCTGACCGAGACTCCAGTCACAACAGCACCTATACAGGTAACCACCACTCATGTAGCGATAGCGCCAGTAACCACAGTAACCCCAGCACCCGTCCCAGTAGCCCCAGTTGCACAAGATATCCTTGCCAGTCAAGGAACACACACAACGATATCACCACCGATATCACTGTCAGTCACAGTTCGCCAGCCTGTACACACAACAATTACAAACTCTGCCATACCGACAGTCACTACCACAACGTCATCAGTTGTCCCTGCGATTCTAGTTACTGCTCCAACTCCTTCTCCAGGTCCAAGTTTTCATGTCTCTCCCAGTTCCAGTCTTGTTCCAGATCCGTCAGCAGTTCCAAATGTCAATCCCGGGCCAGTTGTTGTGCCGATCCAAGATTCGGTTCCCGTTCAAACTCAGCCACCAAGTCCGGGTTTACCCCCTTGCCCCATACCCTTACCGCTTTATACGTCGACAGCTCCACACATTTACCGTCTCAACACTAACCCAGAACCACAGCTGTCGTCACCAACAACCCACCCACCACCCCTTACTACACAATCCCGGACGTTTGTTCCCAGCTTAGCTATAGTCACCACTTCCCCACCGCCAGTAGTAGCGCCAGCTACCCCTCCCCCAGTGCCAATAGCGGCCCAAGTCACCCCTCCCCCAGTGCCAGTCGCCGCCCCAGCAAACAATGGCGGTTGGAACATGTGGACGAGCACTCCTGGAACGATGTTCCGTCAGATGTTTTTCGGGAATTTCATGAATCCGTTTTTATCCGTTACTCCCCAGGTGTCGTCAATCACGGACTTCTGGAAGGTTCGACATCCTAACCAGGCACCGGCCGTGACCCCTGCCCCTGTTGCCATGCCGACTGTTGCTCCGGCGACGACCTTGGCTCCGAGATCAGTTGTCCAAACTACACCTTACTCAGTACCGGCAGTGACCCCTGCCCCTGTTGCCATGCCGACCGTTCCTCCGGCGACGACTTTGCCTCCAAGCGCAGTTGTTATCGAAACTACTCTACTGCCATGGTCAGGGCAACAGAATAACTTCCAGACACAAAGTCTCAGTACAGAAGTTTCGAACTTCCCGAGTAATGTGGTTGAAACTGGACTCAACCCACCGCCGACTCCGTTCCTTTCGCACAACGTCGTTTCTGGTCAGGCTACACCCGTTGGCACGCATAACGTGATGACGTCGAACTCACCTCTACCAACCACTGCACCGCCAGCAAGTTTTGTACCACAGAATGCGATTTCCTCCGAAATATACACCCCCCAGGGAGTTCAGACTCCACAAATCAACGAAGTGGTACACTCACAAAACCCAGTTACGTCACAACAGAGTACGCAAACAATGCAGACGTCACAGACCAATGACGTCATATCAGGGAACACCCAGCAAGCGAGCGGATCACTGCAGAACGACCCGGCCGGCGCGTCTGGTTCAAACCAGGGTCCGGATTTTCAACGCTATGGATTACTACGACTTTTTAGCGTGGCTGGACGCACAACTCCCAACAAAACCACCACCTCCACCGCCAACAACAACAACAACAACCCCACGGCCGACAGCCCTACCACCCGTGTGTCCGAGCAACCAGGCCGTCAAATGTGGCCCAATCCGAAAGTCTAACCGCATGGCGGCGCTGTGCGAGATCAAGTGTGACGTCATCACCGCCACGTGCGACCTGAGTGTGTGCAGTGCACGTGCGTGGCGACGGTGGGCGAGTTGTCGCTACAGCTCGCCCCGAAACGAGTGAGACCCGCCCCCACCACAACCACCACCCCAGCCCCGTTACCATTGACGACCGTGAGTGCCACGCAGGAAGAGCAGGAGCAGGAAGAAGGAGACTGAACACTCAAAATTATTTATTGATAGTGGAAGGTTATTATAAAATTCATTTATTCAGTTACGATGAACAATAATTTGTTGTTTGTTTGTTCTTTCTGAACACGTATGAAACATTGGTTTGGAATAAAAGGGTGCTTATCGGGAATGATTCACAGTCACATTCTGGGTTTTTTTTGATTTTTGGTGGTTTTTTTGTTTGTTTGTTTGTTTTCATGTGTGTG
Source organism: Batillaria attramentaria (assembly GCA_018292915.2). Taxonomy (NCBI): domain Eukaryota; kingdom Metazoa; phylum Mollusca; class Gastropoda; family Batillariidae; genus Batillaria; species Batillaria attramentaria. The sequence continues at coordinate 305,534 of JACVVK020000527.1, read as the reverse complement.
TGAGAATTGGAAGGAGGGGGTCGTGTTTTGGGGGCACGTGTTTAAGCGTGTGCGTAAGTGCATAATAATTTGGTACTAATGATTACTTTTATACATCTGTGTGTGTTTGTGTGTGCTTTATATATATATATATATATATATATATATATATATATGTGTGTGTGTGTGTGTGTGTGTGTGTATTTGTATGTGCGCGTTGCCCCCTGGTAACATACTTGTAGCTGGGTAACACATGATGGTGCTGATGTCACTTTAACGATTCCAGAAACACCAGTAACAAGTTATCTGTTACAGTAATAGCCTTGTAACACACTCCCAACTTAAGTATAGAGCTAACGCCACTTGTGTAATTCTAGAAGCAACAACAAAAAGCTTTCTGTTACAGTAACAGCCTTGTAACACACGCCCGGCTGATGTATAGTGCTGATGTATAGTGCTGATGTCACTTAAATAATTCCAGAAACAACCAACAAAAAACAAAAATCTGAAACAGTAACACACTCTAAATTGATGTATACAGCTGACGCCACTTTAATCATTACACCATCAACAACAACAACAAGATATCTGTGTGATAGTAGTACCGCGATAACACGCACAGTTGATGTTCAGAGCTGATGCCACTGACAGAATTCCAGACACAACAACAAAGCATTTTTCTCTAACAGTAACACCCTGGTAACACACTCTAAATTGATGTATACAGCTGACGCAACTTTAATCATCACACCAACAACAACAAGATATTGCGATAGCAGTACCGCGATAACACGCACAGTTGATGTTCAGAGCTGATGCCACTGACAGAATTCCAGAAACAACAAAGCATTTTCTCTAACAGTAACACCCTGGTAATCACACACTCCAAGCTGACGTGCAGTGCGGATATCACTGATAATTGCCAACGCTCTAGTCGATGAGGTCGGTCTTAACGCTGGGTTCACTCTCCTCGCTGGAGCCGCTCGGGCCACGATCACGACCGCGACGGAACACCACTAGCAAAGGGCTGACCCTCCCCCACCCCCCCCCCCCCCCCCCCCCCCCCCCCCCCCCCGGGCCCCCCCCCCCCCTCCTCCTGCGCCACCCTCCCACCAGAAAATAAACAAACAAACATTAACAACAATAATAACAACGCCCCCCCCCCCCAAAAAAAAAAACACAAAAAAACCCTACCACACTCAACACCAAAACCAGCACACACACCCCCTCCCCCCCCCCACACACACACCCCCCAATACGCGCGCACGCACGCACTCAAACACAAGAAAAAGACAACACCAAACAACAAGACAGTTACAGTCATTTCTAGTACATGACGATATCGCAGATGTTGCTGTGTGAGACGTTTGTCTGCGTGCGTGCGTGCGCGCGCGCGCGCGCGTGCGTGTGTGTGTGTGTGTGTGTGTGTGTGTGCACGCGCGCAGGCTGACAGACCTCACATGAGAGAGCAGTGTAGGTGACATTAAAGCCACGACGCCGAACGCTGTTATCGCTGCCGAGAGTGAGTGTTAACAGATTGCCACTAGAGGTCACTACAGTCTGAGGCGCAACTTCATCAAAACTGAAACCACCAACACAATCACAATAGTAAGAAATAACCATGACAATCATAACAAATAACAATAATGACAACAATCATAACAACAACAAATGATGATGGTAGTAACCATAATTTAAGGGGTGGGGTGGGTGTTTGGGGGTTAAACTCCCTTTTACACCACATAGGGTGATATCAAAGACGGGACAACGATGAAAAAGCCAGCACAAATATTTGGCCCCAGCCGGGATCGAACTCACGACCCGAGCATTACAAGTAACCATAGTTTAAAATAAATAAAGCAGTAATGATATAACGAAAGTATTAGAGTTTGATAAAACTGATGAAAATAGTAATGACGATGATGAACATCAGCAGCAACAACAGAAAAATACACGTTTCAGTAACGCACTGCTTGTGCCAAACATGTCAATGGAGTTTCATACTTACATGCCTAAAATGGAGTCCTGCACAGTTCCGTTGTACACGATCAAAGCGTCAGCGGAACCTCTGTTATAGATAAACGTTGACAATAATAATCATAAAGCTGTCTATCATTTCCATTATTATCAACAATTATTGTAATCTACAAAAGAAACAAGATTACGTGAGTTAGAATGGAAACTTTTACACAATATTTATCCTACTGGTATCCTTCTGTATAAAATAGGAATAACCGAAAGTAAAAACTGTCCATTTTGTCCAGGACCAGCTTGACTACAGAATTTTTCTGTTTGAATGTAAGCGTTGTGGAAGGTATTATGGAAACACACTGAAAATATTATTAATTGTAAATTTGGGCATTGTAGTGTTTTGAATACCGTACATGTACTATTTGGTATAACGGACAAGGGCGGCATCTCCAAGGAGAGATGTCAGTTTCTTAATCATGTATTTTAATTGGCAAAATGTGTATAAGTAAATAGATATACGTGTACACCTACAAACATAATAAGGCATGTTCGAAAAGGAAACTCAGTTAAGACATCTGTCCATGTACTAATTACAAAAGAATTATTTAAAATAGTGTGGAACCAATGAAGAGAGGCCGATCAACCAAAAACAATTTTGAAGAAACTAAATAAAAAGGTTTTGAGCGGCCTGCATGCAACTGAGGTTAAAAAAATTGTAATTATCATGAGTCGCTATACAATTATTCTCACCGAACACGCCTTCTCCCAAGCAGACAGGCAAAAATTGTGTTCTCTTGTTCTGTTAAATCGTTTGTTTAACCGGTTGAAAGTATCTTTGTTTTGTTTTGTATCGTTTTTGGGGTTTTTTTTTCCCTCGACATTTCCCCCTTTTCACGGTACCCGTAGGTTGCAATTTTTAGGAATGTCACTCGGCTTCTCCTCTGCAAAATCTAGATTGTTTTCTTCCAAAATTGTACACAGGCCCCAGCTTGTATACTGGGTGCTCGGATGCCCGCAGCGTCCTGACGAAGCCTTGAGGGAGAAACAAGGAAGCCGTATCGCACGACATCCGTGCGGTCGCCTTCTGATAAGCTTGCGGCTTTATTTCAAGGCTATATGGCCGCCTCACTGCCTCCGCACCGAGTATGTCCAGATAAGCTCAAGCATCACCGGCCCCCGTAGTGTAGTGGTTAGCACTTCGGACCATGGACCGGGAGACCCGGGTTCGAGTCCCAGGCCGAGGCAAGCGGGATTTTTCCTACCTAGGTCGGCTACCTACCCAGAGCGGGTGTGCTATGGGCCCAATGGGGAGGCTGTTGCCACACAGCCGAGCTTCACCCACTTCACGGGTGCGACTTTGGGGTTGCTTCCCTTAGTATGACACGTCTTTTGATGTGGATGATTACACGGCCGGTACCGCAGGTGCCGGAGTTCCCGGGCCTGGTTAATGCGGGATATTTATGACAGGAAGCGTGGAATGCGGCCCTGTCCCGCAGTCCCAAACCACACGGACCTCCATAGCATCATCATACCATCATCCTCATCTCCATCATCATGCATAATAAAAATTGCCACAGCTTCCGAGCCCTCCGTGGATTCCACCCATTACCAGGGAGGAACACCATTGGAGCCGGCAAAAGAGCTCCAGCAAAAAAAAAAAAAAAAAAAAAGGCTCAAGAATCACCGCACAAACCCCCTACGATATACTGAAAGCGTCAAAATAACGTATCCACCTGTTTCAATCAAATCTTTTGGAAAACCAACAGCAGAATGGTACATATATTTGGTATTTTTAAGTCATTGGCCCATTTGTCTAAAGGGTGAAGAAAGTGTTTTTGTTGTGACGAGGAAACCACATAAGCCATACACGCTTGGGTGCACATGGTGTCAAAATCAAAAGTCACAAGAAAACAAACACCATTTCAGTCGAATTTACACAGAGATTTTATGGTTTTTATTCTCACCAAAAATAACAGTAAGGATCAGAATTCACTCCTAGACAACATTATGTTATCCAAATCATCTTTATTACAGCGATTTGATGTCTGACTGTATGACCACGAAGCGTCTGAAATGAATACACCTTGCGGCGTCTTCAAACTGCACACTCGCCGCAGAGTTCAACAATCGTACAGATGAACAGACCACCATCTTCAGACTACGAACTGGACACTGCAGACTGCGCGCCCACCTGTGCCGCCTTGGGCTGTCACACTCACCAGGACTGTCCGTGCGGAACAGCCCCTCAAACCCCGGAACACATTCTGCAGTCCTGCCCCCTTTTCAAAGAAGCAAGGACACAACACTGGCCGAACGGAGCCACACTGGCAGAGAAACTCTGGGGCAGCAAAACAGACCTCTTGAAGACCACTGCTTATATAAAGACCACAAACCTAATCATCTGAGGCGGAGTCCAGAACAGGGAACGCAGAAGAAGAAGAAGAACAATCGTACAGCGGGCGTGGTATAGGTGACTGTAGCATAACAGACAGAAGCCTTAACCCCTAGACTAGATCAGACATCAAGTGACATGACTACTTACAGCCCGCTAAATCTCTCAACACTGAAGTCTGTGAGGTCGAGTTGTATCCCCTGACAATTGTCTGGCACACAGATGACGTAGGTGGCCGCTACAAAGTTCGGGTAGTTTCCGGGGTAGTTGGGTGACGTAAACATGCCAGTTTCACCAGTCAGTAATGGAGGCGGACCTGCGATAACGATAACGATAACGATCCTTTATTTTACAAACGGAAGAAGGTCTTTGGGGTACCTCAGGGTTCCGTCCTGGGTCCCGTCTTGTTCACTCTCTACTCTCAACCTTTATCAGATGTGATTCTGTCCCATAACTGTTTGTTTCACAAGTATGCAGATGACACCGAGGTGTCACAGAGTGCGCAACCAGCAGATTTCAGTTCTGTCCAGACAAGTATTCAGTCATGTATCAGCGACGTTCTGACATGGATGAACAGCAACAAACTTATGTTGAACACAGACAAGACCGAAGTTATGCCTGTGGGCGCTCCTTCACGTCTCGGTCTGGTGAACGGTGACTCAGTCTCCATTGATGGTTGCGACATACCCTTCGTGAAATCCGTCAAGTATCTTGGTGTTAGGATTTGATCGGTCGCTTTCTATGCAAGAACAGATCAGCTGCGTCTGCCGCGCTTGTTTTCTAGAACTCAGGCGTATTGCGTCGATCCGACCATTCCTTTCACAAAGTGCCTGCACAAAATTAGTTACTGCTCTTATAACCTCACGCCTCGACTACTGCAACTCAGCACTGGCTGGCCTTCCAGCAGAACAGTTAGGCCGCCTTCAAAGAGTCCAGAACAGCGCTGCGCGATTAGTGCTGGGCAAACGGAAGCGAGAGCACGTAACACCACTTCTAAGAGAGCTCCATTGGCTACCAGTTCATTTCCGCCTTCACTACAAAATATCTGTTCTGGCATTTCGTCACTTTGATGGCACTCTCCCACCTTACCTCTCAGCTTCACTTGTCACCTATATACCGTCGCGAACCCTCCGGTCGTCGTCCGAGAGGCTTCTCAAAATCCCCAAGCGCAGCCTGAAATCTTTCGGTGAGCGCTCTTTCAGTTTTGCCGCTCCTGCCGTTTGGAACTCTCTGCCTTCAGATCTGAGAAATGCGCCCACGCTGTCTGTTTTCAAGAGCAGTCTGAAAACGTTCCTCTTCCGCAAAGCCTATCAGTAATTTCCTCAGCCGCATGCTGGTCCTTGTTGCTTGAGCGGCATGAGGCCACAAACTACTAACACCAGTTATTTTAACTAGTCAGTTTCACCAGTGTATGTCTGTTCATCGTTGTATGATGTGCGTGAGCGCGAGTGAGTGATAGGCACATTGAGTTTTATTTAAAGAAATGCGCCCTAGAAATACCATTTATTATTATAGGCATACAAAGACCATTTTCAAACTTGCCGTTGCTACACTACCGTAAGTAAGAAAATTCGAAAGAAGAATATGAAGAGAATAATAATAATAATAATAATAATAAAAATACATAAGATCAAGAAATCGCACACAAACACACACACATATTGACATAAACACACGCACACACACACACACATAATACGCGCGCGCACACACACACATAATATGCGCTCGCGCGCCAAGCGTAATTATACACAAAATCACGATAATAATGGTAAGCTAGATGTGAAATCACAGTCTCTCCAGAGTAGGTGAAAAATACCCCGTATGATGGTAGAGACGTGCCATAGTAGCGTCAACGTACAAAAGGTTAAAATAAATTTTAAAATTAAAAAAAAAAACTTTGAATCGACATTTTTCATTGAATTTTATATTGCAGGAAGGTTCTGGGAACGTTTTGACTGTTAACTGTTCAGACGTTTTGTGTAAGTCCGTTCGACAAAAGACCTTTGAAGAAAGGCACACACACACACACACACACACACACACACACACACACACACACACACACACTCTCTCTCTCTCTCTCTCTCTCTCTCTCTCTCTCTCTCTCTCTCTCTCGCTCTCTCCACTGAAACTTGTAAAATAGCAACACAATCTCATCAAATCTCATTAGAACAGAGAAAGATTTAGACACGCGTGCACTCAAGATACCAATACAAGATAGATACAATCGGGTTGTTGTTATAGAAGCAAGCCCTTTACAGTTTTTAAATATTTCTGATCATAGACACGGAAAAATAGAGCAGACTTACATGGTGGACTCCCAGAGCTGGTGTCTGTGGTTTCTGCAAACAAACTGATCTACTCTTTAAAAGGTTCATTTTCAGGATTGTTAGGCTCGCGGATCATTCTGAGCTGTTAAGAGGGTGTCACTCAGATGCCTGCACCCTACATGAGAGAAAAAAAAAGATGATAAAGCTAAAGCTCAGGGCCCGAATGTAAAAGTCGGGGTAAGGGAGTTTAGCCCCGGGTCAGAGTCTAACCTCGAACTAAATTAGCTGTAGGGTTAAATTAACCCCCTCCGACTTTTTTTTTTAAATTCATGAACATTGGGTAACACTGTAGGCAGATCGCTTGTGTGTACGTACAGTCCATATTCACCTGCCCTCTGGCGACAGACAACATCAGCAAGAACACGAGTTGTCGCCCGTGCATTTTTTCCATCATCTGCACAAGATGTGTTGAGAAATGTTAGTAACATCTGCACAAGATGTATTGAGAAATGTTAGTAACATCTGCACAAGATGTGTTGAGAAATGTTAGTAACATCTGCACAAGATGTGTTGAGAAATGTTAGTAACATCTGCACAAGATGTGTTGAGAAATGTTAGTAACATCTGCACAAGATGTGTTGAGAAATGTTAGTAACATCTGCACAAGATGTGTTGAGAAATGTTAGTAACATCTGCACAAGATGTGTTGAGAAATGTTAGTAACATCTGCACAAGATGTGTTGAGAAATGTTAGTAACATCTGCACAAGATGTGTTGAGAAATGTTAGTAACATCTGCACAAGATGTGTTGAGAAATGTTAGTAACATCTGCACAAGGTGTGTTGAGAAATGTTAGTAACATCTGCACAAGATGTGTTGAGAAATGTTAGTAACATCTGCACAAGATGTGTTGAGAAATGTTAGTAACATCTGCACAAGATGTGTTGAGAAATGTTAGTAACATCTGCACAAGATGTATTGAGAAATGTTAGTAACAGTGTCACACTGTGTTTTGCTATTCACTCGTATCCTCTTGTTGAATCCCCCTCAACCACCTCCCCCCCCACCACCCCCTCCACCTCTCGTCCCTATTCTATTCTTTCGACCTGAAAGGGAATTGGACCTTTGTTTAATTTGTCAACGGAAAAGATTTGACTTGACATTGTTGAATTTTTAGAGAGAGGCAGAGAGAGAGAGAGAGAGAACGAACGAACGAACGAACTTTATTTTTCAACGGAAAAGATTTAGCCATACAATGGTTAGTTTTCAATCTGCCGTTGCTACAAAAGAACAGAACTACTGGCACAAAGCAAAGAAAACATACAACACTGAGCAACAAACCCGAAAAAAAAGTAATGCAACAGAACAAAATGTAAAGCGCGCACACACACACACACACACACACACACACAACACACACACACACACACACACACTCTATACATAGACCGCATACAGTTTGATACATTGAAGCCGTTAAAGAAATCGTATAGGGGGGGAGAGAGAGAAAGCGAGGATGAGAGAGAGAGAGAGAGAGAGAGAGTCACCTTGCTGAAAGCTGGACAGTGTAGTAATGACTGCTGAGAGCCTGCCTAGTCACGACAGTGTTAACGTCTTGATTGGCTGGTTGGTTGTAGACCGCCTGCTCTCTCTCTCTCTCTCTCTCTCTCTACATAATTATATATGTATATCATTTGCATATCACGTGACTCTATCACTCATCTGCTTCGAGTCCCTTGAACTCACTTGGCTTCACACGAATCTGGCCCTTATAAAGTACCATTATCCGACATCTGTATAATAATGATAATAAAAAGAAGAACTGTGTATCGCGTAGGCGATTTACCCAACAGCGCCCAAAGTTGCGGGGAACGGACTAAAGTGGGAAGCCTTGACTGCTGCCTCATGTGCCACAGAACACGCTGAGCCTTGACACACATTGTCTTCCGTTGACCCTAATAATTTCGACAAAGGAGCGGGTTTGAGAATTTAAGCACCGCGTCATCGAGTACGCCTCTTCTGGCTCAGTGCCAGCATTACAGTCGCGTGAAATTGTCATGGAAAGAGAATGGCGTGCCAATATCCTGAACTATTTCACTGTAAACTATACAGTAGATTCACGTGCATCCAGCGTCAGCTTTCAAGCTAGCGTACGTATCTCCTGTGTGCGGATCTGTTGTTGATGAAGCAATTAAGATTTTCAAACAGCCCGTGGCAGCTGCTGTCACACACAAACACGTGGAAGACGTGGAGCATGCAGGCTGACACGGTCCAGCTTAGGTGGAGGTGTCTGCCCGCTTATGACCGGCCGAGACCTCTTTGCTACTGTTCCCCACAAAAATCCCTCCATCCCCAGGCCCCCTCCCCCATTTTGTGTGTGTGTGTGTGTGTGTGTGTGTGTGTGTGTGTGTGTGTGTGTGTGTGAGAGAGAGAGAGAGAGACAGACAGACAGACAGACAGACAGATAGATGATACTTTTCCGTTGTTGACAATAGGCATAATTACTCGCCTTAGACCTAATGCTAGTGGAGAGAGAGAGAGAGAGAGAGAGGCAGACAGACAGACGGAAACAGAGACAGAGACTGAAATGAAAATTGAAATGAAAATGACTATTCGAAAACCGTGGAAACTTTGGTCTCTGAGAGAGAGAGAGAGAGGGGGGGGGGGTGCGCGTTTGGGAGTTTAACGTCCTTTTCCACCACATACGGGTGATATCAAAGACGAGGCAACGATGAAAACGCCAGCACAAATATTTGGCCCCAGCCGGGATTCGAACTCAGAACCGACTATTGGAAAGAGAGAAAGAGGGCAACCAATTGACATTATCATTAACAACAACAACAGTGACAACAACAACATGAGCCATAACCGAGACTCGATACTGACCGAGGCTGACAAAATGAATTAAATGCACATCCACTTTTTATAAAACAAATATTTATTTACTAAAGTGATTTGTCTCATATCAGGCGTGACATCATCTAGAAAAAAAATGATCTGGTAAAAGAAACTGAAAGAGAGAAAACGCATATATACAAGTATACATACATATAAAATAAATAACAAACCTACTTCATATTGAGCACCCACATAAACATGAATCCGTTTAAAGAAAAGGACAAAAAAGCAATATATGGATTTTTTCGACTCTCTCTCTCTCTCTCTCTCTCTCTCTCTCACACACACACACACACACACACACACACACACACACACACACACACACACACGCAGGCACACGCACGCACGCACGCACGCACACACACACACGCCTGGTACATTATCATACAACGATATGAGGAGGCAACATTCAGTAACCGGCTTTGCAAGATGCTGACATTTTCAAGTAGGGCTACTTGACTTTTCAGAGGTAAATACATGACATCTTATATTACCTTTGAATATATAAACGAAGCTACGATAACGATTGCAAATACGATTATAAATAAATTCTTTCTATTACTGTAGACGCGGTTGAACAACATAATGCCAGTACACGAATCATTTCCGTAAGGGGAGTAACTTCATGCAGCACATCCTGAAGAGTTGTAGCCCCTGAACTGACGCTGGTGAGTCAGATCAACCAATGTCCTCAGCTTTATGGTAACATCAGGCGTTTATGCAGCTTGGCAAAATGTAAAAAAAAAAAAAAAAAAAAAGTAGCACAAAGTCGGTCAACATGCAGAATCAACTGACTAGTCATGCTAGCCAATCAAAGTGCGCGAACGAGGCACGTGAGTGTACTCCGACAAACGCACACCTGTGGGTAAATTAGCTTGTCGGAGTATGTGTGTGACAAAGAGATCCGAAAGTAAAAAGCCCAGCCAAGCAGCCAAAGACGCATGCCAGGAACAACTTGTCCTTAAGGGCTAAAAGCCATAGGACGTAAAGCTAATGATGTTGAAAGTTTTAAAAGAAAAGTGCACTGCGTTCGGTTGCCATGGATGTTTCGTGATAGTGAGTGGGCATGGCTACAGGCGCCTAGACGACATGTCAATCAGAACATAAGCCTCGCCTCACTGTTGACTCTAGCCCAAGCTGTAAGGCTAATTCTTAATCTGTAAGGCTAATTCTTAATATTATGATTGCTATTGTTTGTTCTTGATACCATTGAAAAGCGTTTGAATTCCACCAATCAGTGTGCGAATCCTGTATATCACGTGAAGTGAACTTTAGTTGACCCAATTCCTTAAGATCAGGGGCAGATAAATCAGGCAACATGCAGAATCGGCGACACCCCCAGGGACGATGTGCGGCTGCCCAAGTTACGGGGTACTTGCAAAAGATCACATACGAAACTCTCTCATGTACAGCGTTGCAAATGTTGACAAAACTTGACAGCCGAGCACCCAAAACAGACCAATCAGCTCGCGTCTTACAAACATACACAGCTCGAATATACATTGTTGCTCACACAGCAGTATACGACTCAGTTAATTAGTTACAATGAGTACAAGTATGGACTTTCTATTCCGTAAGAGTATAGATATAAATAGATACGTGATGATAATGCTGTGTAATGGAGGATTTTTATCTACGACAAAAACGAACTGAACGGTTGAAAAAATAAAATTTCAAAAATGATGCGAAATTGTGGCACCGTTCATTCGGGCCGATCGTCGGGGGTTCTCTCCGGGTACTCCGGCTTCCTCCCCCTCTGCTTTGGAAATGTTCAGCCCACCAAATTTGAAAAATAAACGCAATTCTAAATTCCGAAATTTAAAATAGCTGAGCTGACCCTTCGCACCACGTGAATGTAATGTGTTTATGTCCAGTGTGTGAGAGAATGCGTGTGATTCACGTGAGCGTGCGTGTTGGGTTCAGTTCGCGGCGCTTTGAGCCGATTCACGAAATTGGGTAAAGCGCCTGTACAATGTTCATTATTATTATTATTATATAATTATGCATGTAAATGACAAGTAAAAACCGTATAATTATGGTACATATACATATTCTTCACTGATCGATAATACAGATATTTTCCATTATCTAGAGTCCCTATATTCGTAATGAGTTCTGTTCAAACTTCCGCTTATAAAGCTCTAATGCCGGCTCTTAACTGTGCACGGCGGAGCGCCACAGTGCTGTCCACAGTTGTGATTTTGGGGGTTTCCGCCGCTGTGGCGTCATCACAGCAACCTGGATTTCAAATAGCCACAACTGTGACTGTGGTTTCCACAACAGATTCCGATTGGCTGTACGACGTCACTCGGTGCGCAAACGTGGCGGACAGTGCATCTTCAATCGGTTTGTCACCGAGCACAGCTGTGTTCAGTTTTGTAGTTAGTAGACACACCGAGCGCAACGACTGTGATGTGCACATGTGTGTTTCGCGCGCTGTGCCCAGTTAAGAGCAGGCTTAAGGCTGATTGCCAAATGAACAGATGTCTCTACTGACTTTAAGACTGTTAAGACCATCTTCGCGACTTTTCGGTTTCTAATAGTAGAGAAATGTTATGACTTTCTTCGGCCTAACGCTTCCATAAAAGTGTCTACAAGTGTTTGAAACGTGTCCCAGTGTGATGCAGCCCACACAACACCGCTATAGAGCAAATCTAGAATGGTTTGGCTACATGACTGACATGATGTTCTGTACTTATTGTTCTGAACTGTTTTGTAATGGGCTGTGGCCTGAACAATAAATGAATTGAATTGAATTGAATTGAATTGAATTGAGCTACATGACTGTACTATGAAATTTCATACATGAAAAAAAATCGTAGAAGTCTGTTTCAAATGCAAAATTTGGGGAAATTCGGCAAATAAGCACAGTGGACGGGACCTTTAAGGCGCCCGCTACAGAACCTGAACCAGGTTCGAATTCCTGGTAGGCAGGAATTTGGTGGGAGTTTTCTTTGAAAAATCGAGTCAAGTTCACGTGCAGACTCCTTAAAAAAATTGCTCCATGCCTGCCTCGGCTTCGTGTACACACGCAAGTACAAAAATGAAATGTGTGTGTTGAAGACCCAACCCATACAAGTGGGGCAGCGGAATGGAAGACAGTATGCGTGCAAAAAAAAAAAAAAAAGAGCGGGGAGGGGGGGGGAGAGATGGGGGGGGGGGAAGGGGGTGGGTGGTAGGGGCACTGAATTATGACGAAGTGCCCTGAGTTTCCTCTACCAAGGTAAAGGGACCATGAAATATACATAATACGGGATGTTTGGGGATTTAGTGTCCTTTTCCACCACGTATGGGTGATATCAAAGACGGGGCAACGAGAAAAAAGGCCTGCATAAATATTTGGCCAACGCCGGGATACGACCACACGCCCCGAGCTTTGAAAGTCCAACGCTCTACCATTCGGCTAACCCGGCTCCCCCATGTAATATACAACTTTTACAAGTGTTAAAAATATACTGAAGGATGGCGTTTATGAAAAACGCCGACTGAGCACTAGGTTAATATCAAAATAAATTGTTGTGATAATTGCGCATGACTGAACGGTTGATATACCTAAACGGCTTGACCATTTTCACTAGGGTCAGTGATCTGCGGAAAAGAACAAGTCCTGCCAAGTTCGATAAGTCTGCCGAGTTCCAATCCTCGTCTTCAGGCCCGGCGGTTGTCCCCCGTTGTCGAAGAAGTGTCCGCGAGATGGCATGGGCTCGACGTCGTAACTCGCGAGGCTATTGGTGGTTGTGAAGTCACGTGACGACCGAGGTCGCCGGCTATTGGAGAAGGCTGTGTGGTCTGAGTGGATCAGATGCCTGTGAGATGGTAAACAGAGAGAGCTAATTTTTATTGTATACCACTACCAATGTAGTTATAACACCCATATTATATACTCGTCATAAATGAAGTCAGGCACCATTTAGCAATGTAAGCTGATGTCAAAATCGTCATAGTTCGGAAATTTAAAGGAGCTTTTGCTACCAGTGTTATGCTCGTAGATCGTTCTAAGCAGTTTTCGTGGTATCTGTCACCACACCATTTAGACACCTGCACAGTGGCTGCGTCTGTAATGCTGGCACTGAGCCAACAGATGCGTACTCGATGACTCGGTGACCACACTGAGGACTCCAGTAATGTAACAACAGTCGTAGAATTTGAAACCTGCATCGCTCGCGCAAAGCGTAAATAAAATTGTATCGCATTAAGAGCTGTACTAATCATCAAGATAAAGTATTTCGAGCGTACAGGCACACTCACGGGGAAAAAGCTGTTCCAAAACATAAGTTTGCTTAGCAAAGATGGAATATGCCCGTTTAACCATGATTATATGGGTCAGATGGTATAGCTGCAAAATGCTTGAACGGTTAACTGCTGTATGAGGTTAATAAGTGCGACAAAAGCACAGCAAAAGTTAATATCCTAAAAGCGGAGTATGAAAGTTCAGTGGGTATAGTTCGGGGGTGCAAATGTATACCAGCCAATACAATTCCGTCGCAATTTTACATTGAGTCGTAGAACGAAGTCAGCGGCCACGTGACTTCACCTCGCCAGACCCCGGAGTACATTTGCACCCCCTTCCGCGTTGCGGGATACAGTCACCACCGTTAGTGGACGACTGGAGTTTATTTGCCCCTCCTGCGCGTGACTGGTATACATTTGCACCCCCTAACGGGCGAACTATACCAACTGAGCTGTATTCACTGCCCCACCGAAAAGCGAACTGATCTCTGAAATGTAATATTTCACTGAAGAATAATTAAGGCTTTGAAACCGTTTCATTCAGTACCACCGTTCTTTGTGTGACACAGATTGAGCGGGGTGGGGGGGGGGGGGGGGGGGGGGGGGTGTTTTGGAGTTTAACGTCCTTTTCCGCCATGTATCAAGGCCTGAGCGGCACGGTTTCAAAACGTGTTTCTCCAGTGAATTAAGAGGACAAATGAAGACTCCTTTTCACAATTCCCGTCCAACTAATAACTAATAATGAAATAAAAATAAAAATAACTGCCAAAGTAAAAAAGAAAAAGAAAAAAAAGGTCCTTTTTTCAATAACCGGGGGTGGGGGGTGGGGGTGGGGGGAACGTCCTACCCTTACAAGCTCCTTTGAGCAGATACAGTGAGGACTCGTGTCAAGGTGGGTGAGAGAGGGTGGGGTGGGTGGGTGTTTGGGGGTTTAACGTCCTTTTCCACAACATACGGGTGATATCAAAGACGGGGCAACGATGAAAAAGCCAGCACACATATTTGGCCCCAGCCGGGATACGAACTCACGACCCGAGCATTAGAAGTCCAACGCTCTAGCCCTCGGCCACCCCGGCTCCCCAGGTGGGTGAGAGAGGAGGGGGGGGGGGATATGATAAAGAAGGAAACGTTACTTGAGAGGAGAGGGGGAGGAGCGGGGGGGGGGGGTGGTGTCCGTTAATTATGTCACACCGACAGCGCGCACCCACAAGCTCACGGGGGATGAAACACGTGACAAGCGTCAGTACGACGGCCGGTGAAATGTGGCCGCCTGACTTTCCAGAGATGGAACCGTACCGAGAAAATTCACAGTGTGAGTTTGTGTGGATAGTTTTTGGTCTACTTATCTGGGCGGGCGGTCCGATCAGAGACAGAGGATATAGGAGACTGGAACCGTACATATTATCCCTTTCGGGATCAGCGCCGCGGGCGCAGTGACCAACTCCCCCCCCCCCTCCACACACACACACACACACACACACACACAAACACACACACACAAATTAAGATTTAGCAAGCCAACTTTTTGTTTGCAAGCTTATTAGTAAGGTGAAGGCAGATATGGTTCAAAGGGTTAAATGAAGCTTATCAAGCTAATTTGCAGGAAAAATCGGACTTTTTTGTTTCTTTTTTTGTTCTTTTTTTTTTTTTTTTTTTTTGGGGGGGGGGGGGTCTTTTTCCGAAGGGGAAGGCGAATGAAGATGAAAATGACTACAACTGTGAAAAATCAAACATCACGTTTAGCCAAATCTACAAAACTAAACACCATATACATAATGAGCAGGGCCCGCATGTAACAGTCGGAGTGAGGGAGCTTAGCCCAGGGTTAGAGTCTAACCTCGAACTAAACTAGCTCTAGGGTTAAAGTTTTTTTGTTTTTTTTTTGTTGTTTGTTATAAATCAGGAAGCGGGTCCATTCCAGCAAGGTGCCCATGCCGTTATAGAAGGATTTTTGTCTTTCTTCGCTTCCTTTTTTTAAATTTAATTTTGTTTTAGGGTTTCTTTTGTCCAAGTCTGGGTTAGTCCGTAGCCGTGGGTTAAATTAACCTCGAGTTCTACATACGGGCCCAGGAAAAAAGCTGAGGGTTTCGGAGCGGACGCAACAAGTGGCTTAATTATCAAGCTAAATCAAGCATAGCGAGGCCGCGACTGTGATTCCCCGTGGTTTCCAGTCTTCACTTCCCACTATCTCTTATCCAGTCGACCGTGACTTTCATTATAAGTTGATGTTTATCGCTCCTCGCCCTGTGAATTATCTCAAATGGGCCCTATCTCGCGTAAATCAAACGGGTCCTTTTTGTGGGTGGGTGGGTGGGTGGGTGGGTGAGTGTTTTGGGAGTTTAACGCCCTTTTCCACCACGTATGGGTGATATCAAAGACGAGGCAACGAGAAAAGGCCCGTTTTGTCAGCCTCGGATATCGGTGACCCACCGTGCTGCAACTGTCACGTGTTTATCCACCGTGAAGCCTTTGTCACTGTCACTGATTTGCCCACATTATCACACAGTGCGTGTCTCACGGATTGGTGTGAACTTGAGGTTGTGGAAAGCGGGTGCTGACGCTGTCCAGATTGTCGCTGCAGTCGGAGGGAGGGTAAGTTGCCCGCCGCCTGTCTATATCGGAGGGAGGGTGATGTGTCCGCCGCCTCTCGGAAAAGGCAGACTCGGCTTCCTGCACGCTGAGGGCGTGGACTGCTTCCGGGTCCTTGGAGTGACGACGACAACCACTGGAGGAGGGGGAGGGGATAAAGGCACAGGGAGGGGGGGGGGGGGGAGGAAGGGCGGAGGTGAAGAGAAAGAGAAACAGTGGATACATGATATTCTGTTGTTGCAGAAGCACGGTAAATGCGTTTATTTGACAAAAACCACGAACCTGTTGTTCAAGTCATGTGTGTGTGTGTGTGTGTGTGTGTGTGTGTGTGTGTGTGTGTGTGTGTTTGTGGGAGGGGCGGGGGGAAGTTCTTGAAAGAAAACC
Organism: Batillaria attramentaria; assembly: GCA_018292915.2. Classification (NCBI taxonomy): domain Eukaryota; kingdom Metazoa; phylum Mollusca; class Gastropoda; family Batillariidae; genus Batillaria; species Batillaria attramentaria. The sequence continues at coordinate 288,815 of JACVVK020000527.1, read as the reverse complement.
ACAACTTTTTGGTCCTTCGCATAAGCATGGTGAAAAGGTCTTTTCTGTATTCGAAGTGGACTATCTTACAGTTAGTCTTAACAAAGTTTATGCATTAGGCTGCTGGTGGCCGTTCACGCATGTATGCATTGTGTGTTCAACCATGACGCGAAGCAGCCAAAACAAGCAGTGGAAATGCCCACACCAAAGCATGTAATAATTCATGAATAAAATTAGAAGCGATGTTAGGCAATAATAATAATAATAATGAGGATTTTTATAGCGCCTAATCTCCGAAGCCGGGGCTCTAGGCTCTTTACAAATATCTAAAGGTGATAAATAAATGCTTGAATAATAGATAAACAATCAAATAAATACAAATACAAGCGTATATCCATACATACATACATACATACATACATAGTCATACATACATACATACATACATACATACATACATACATACATAGTCATACACACATACATACATACATACATACATACATACATACATACATACATACATACATGTAGTCTATACTCCATAAAAGTGAGATGTAATAAGGAGGGTGAGAAGAGCATACAGCGAATATCACAGTGAAGAACACAGACATTCAGACTACGTATGCCTCTGATATTATTCACATTTTCACTATTCATACGCCATACTGTAAATAATGTACGCTTCTGTGGTTTCACTATTACATGTCCCCAGTTCTTAAAATCAGCTCGGGAGAAGGGGCGAGGGTGGGGGGGGGGGGGGCGTGCGTTGGTGCCATAAGACTTAAATCATAAGGCCCAAAGCTATTTTCTCCATACCCTGCCCAAACATTACTACCCCCCCCCCACCCACCCCCCTTCCTCTCATCCCCCACCCCCGATCCCCCTCCTCTCGGGCGCCCTGTGGTCCAGCCCAAACGCAAATAGTGCAACACGTGCTGTGTCGGCGTTCGACATTGAGTCGTGCAGAGAGTGACAGATTTTTTTTTTCTTGAAAAGATTTTCAGGTTCACGTATCGCTCGTGCCACTGACAAAACTGCACAGTGACAGCATATAAAAGCCTGGCACTGAGCCAGCAGAAGGCCTCTCGCCGCGACACGAATATCAAGGACTGAAGAAGTTATCTACATCTGCTATAGGGCTACACGGCCAACCAATCAGTTGGAGAATTTGAATTTTCGCCCGATTACACACCCTGACAGCACTGTCTCACATTCAGAGCTCTGCTAATCCTTAAAGGTCCCGTCCACTTTGTTTATTTTGCCGAATTTCCGAATTTAGCACCTGAAAAGACTTCTACGAATCTTATCATTTATGAAATTGTATAGTACAACCACGTTGCTAAACCATTCTAGATTTACTCTGTAGCGGCGGCGTGTGGGATGCACCAAGTTGGGACACGCTTCAAACACTTTTAGACACTTTTTATTTCGTTTTTTTTGTTTTTTTGTTTCAGTGTTTTGTTTTGTTTTGTTTTGTTTTGTTGGTTTTCTTTTTCGTTTGTGTGTGTGTGTGTGTGTGTGTGTGTGTGTGTGTGTGTGTGTGTGTGTTGTTGTTGTTGTTGTTGTTGTTGTTTTGGGGGGAGGGGGGTCGAAATCTGAGTGGACTGCCCCTTTAAGGTAGACAACTCTGAGCGTACGGACGCACCTACAAGCGAACCTGCACTAAACACTAGTTTACTTCTGTCAAGCCAGATACATACGGTTACAGCGCTTCTTAACTAAAGGGAGCTTACTCCTAACGTACGCAGCCCGTCCCCTCCGGCCGTGAGAACTGGGTCGGTCTCTGTAACACGACCATCACAGTCATGGATAAATCAACATGTGACCGACCTGTTAGGCTGTCTGGATTGGAAAGTGTTCAGCTGGACTGTTCGGTTAAGGTAGCTGTCTTGCTGTCCCCGTCTCCCATTACCTTGCCCATCCGGGCAGTCTTCAGTCACTCGCGATTGGGAGGATAAACTATAACCAATTACACCCGATTACAACATTTTCTTTCACCCCCGTGTACTTAGGCAAAAATAATATCAGTCTGAGCTGTTCCGTTGTGTTGGCGAGGGCGGGTGGGGTGGTTGAGTGGAAGCTTACCGTCCTTTTCCACCACGTAAGGCCAGGGTGATATCAAAGACGGGGCAACGAGAAAAAGGCCAGCACAAATCTTCGGCCCCAGCCGGGATTCGAACTCACGACCCGAGCACTGGAAGCCCAACGCTCTACCAATCGGTTCTCACGGCTCCCTGTCTAGTTTGGCACCACAGGCACAGTCGCAACGTCTCAAAAAGCTGGCGCTGAGCCAACAGACGGCTAAAGGCTCTCCTTTTTACCTGTTCCCCCCCCCTCCCCTTCTGTAACACCCCCTCCCCCCTCTCACCCCACCCCCTTTCTCCTTCCACCCACTCAACTTACCCGGCTCGCCTCCAGAAAAAAGTGACGAAGACCATGACGCCAACGAAGGCAAGGAAGATAACTCCGAGGATTGAGACGAGTACAATCAAGGGCACCATGCTTATGTCGGCTGGGTCGCCGCTGGATGTCCCTGTCATGGTCGGATTGTTGATGTTGGGCTCACAGGCCGGGATCTCCGAGTTCCAGGTGCCATCGTCCAAACACGTGAGGGATGACACGCCCACCAACCTGCAGGCAGAAACCGATACACACAAGTAAGGATTAATGTACAGTATTTGTAATGAAAATTATTGACAAAAACAAAACAAAAAATTGTGTTTAATTTCTCTTTTCTAATTACTCTTTTCCTAATGCCCTAGCGAACGACTCGAGTACCGGTGGTGGTCCACCTTGACTAGAGGTCGCCTTGGACGCAGCATGGCGGGCTTTCTTTGCAGAATTTTTCAGCTCAAATTTTCCTGTATCACGGCCATGCAAAGGTTTTTTTTTTTTTTGTTTGTTTTTTTTTATCCTCGCTCCAAGATGGATGGTAACTAGTATGCAGTTGATATCAGCCATTGATATGATTTGAAATAGCTGACAACCTCGGCATAAGTGACGATTTGGGCGAAAGTGCGAGCTGGAAAAAAAAAGAGGGGAGGGTGGGGTGGGGGGGTCTTGGTGGGTGTTTGGGAGTTTAACGTCCTTTTCCACCACGTATGGGTGATATCAAAGACGATGCAACGAGAAAAAGGCCAGCACAAATATTTAGCCCCAGCCGGGATTCGAACTCACGACCTGAGCATTTAAAGTCCAACGGTCTACCATTCGGCTATCCCGGCTCGACTATTTCAATGAAAATTATTGACAAATAAATAATTTTGTGTAAGGGCTCTTTCTCTTTTTCCTAAAGCCCCAGCAGACGACGCGAGTAGCGGTAGTAGTCCCCCTTAGCTAGAGGTCGCCTTGGACCCAGCACGTGAGACTTTTTTTTCTTTATTCTTTTCTTAATTTCCTTTGTATGCCATTTGGGTTTCACGGGCAGTAATGCGTTACCACAGAAACGCTTGGAACCTTTGTAGTATGCCACGGGGAGCCGGGGTGGACGAATTGTAGAGCGTTGGACTTCTAATGCTCGGGTCGGTCGTGAGTTCGTATCCCGGCTGGGGCCAAATATTTGTGCTGGCTTCTTCGTTGCCTCGTCTTTGATATCACCCGTATGTGGTGGAAAAGGACGTTAAACCCCAAACACCCACCCACCCTTGTAACATGCCACCGACCAGTAAACACACAACCATGATTGTTCGCTCATGTTTTCAGTGGTTGGCGGATTCAGAAGGGTAGGAGTATGGTTTAGATCTGTGCAAATGATAATAGACCTCTACCGATTGTACCCCTACAATTCTGTATACCCTGACCTGTTAGTTAGTTAGTTAGTTAGTTAGTTAGTT
>JACVVK020000527.1:217500-280000 GCA_018292915.2 Batillaria attramentaria | reverse complement strand
TTTTTTTTTTGCCTGGCATGAAACTTTTTTTTTTTCATTTTTGCTTCAGCAGTACAAAGGGTACGAATTTTTTTTCCTCAATGTACAATAAACAGACAACTGGACACATATTTTCCTGTTTTACAATTACCTCTGAGTGTGTGCGTGTGCGCGTGCGTGTGCGCGTGCGTGTGTGTATATCTGTTCAGTTCTGTATACTTGTAAAATTGAAGATCTTACTCGAGATGTTGGTGAATTATATCTAAATTCGCGGCAGGTACACAGAGACCAGCTTATGTTTTGGAATAATTGCACCTGTAACTGTTCCTTTAAATGCGTCGTACTGATCATTAGTAAAGCTCTGACGGCAATACACTGCCGTCTACATGCCGTGCGAGGCGACGAAAAACTTCCAAATATGTACTGTGAACGGCTGACTGTACCGTAAGCCTCTTGCTCAGTCCACGATATTCCCGTCGTGTGCAAGACTTCTTGTTGGCACATTGCCACCCTGTGAGATGCTGTCACTGTGCAGGCCAAAGAACACAAACGCACGCGGAGGTCTCTTAATGCGATACAATGTTGTTTACACTTTGTGCGAGCAGTCCAACATTCAAAGTTTTGGCTGTTGTTGCACTACTGGAGCGCTCAGTCTGGTCGCCGCGTCATCGAGTTCATTTCTGTTCTTCTTCTTCTTCCAGCTCGCAGTCAACAGGCTGATTATTCTAGCAGGTTGGGGGTCTGCGCAGTAAGAAAACGGAGGGAGGGGGGAGGAGGAGGGGGAAGGGAGGGTGGGGGAGTGGGGAGGGGGGGGGGGAGATGGGTAGGGTGTAATTACTGAACCTTCGTGTCAAGAGTGCTGGTCGTAACTACCTCTGCGGGTAGACTGTTCCAGTCCCGGATGGTCTTGGGGAAGAACGCGGACTGGCGGTAGATGGTGCGGCATTGAATTTACATGTACTTGAAATTGCTGTTGGCTCAGTGCTAGCATTATAGGGTCTGGATGTGATGATAGGTACCATGAAAACAGCTCGGAACGATCTGTAAGCGTGACAAGTATAGCATTGTCCCCTTTAAGTGTTTCGTGCCATACCCTTTTTGTAGGAGTAATTCACTCCCCGAGCGGGGCAGGAACCAGTGGCCAAGCAGATGCTGCGGAGGAAGTGGGGCTGGAGTGGACACACCCTCAGGAAGCCAGCATCGAGCACCACACGCCAAGCCCTGACATGGAACCCGCACGGGAAAAGGGAGAGAGGCCGGTCTCGCAACAGCTGGAGGCGGGACACTGAGGCAGAGCGACACAAGCAGGGGACCAACTGGACTGGAGTGGCAAGAATAGCCCAGAACAGAGTACGATGGCGAAGGGTTGTCGATGGCCTGTGCTCCACTTGGAGCCAGGGGCCTAAGTAAGTAAGTAATTCACTCCCGATAGAGTTCACCTCCTAGTGCCTCAGTTCAGTTCATGGTCGCGTCAGCTATGAAGCCTTGGACAGAAGTCGTGCGGGAAAAGAAATCATGCCGTGGGTAGAGTGACATGCCAGCTGAATTATCTTACCGGTACAAGGGACAGTGGCCGGCTCACAACAACTTAATAAGTTGACACCTCGGTTTTCTTTGCAGTCAATGACAGAGGGGTGCTTACAATAGGACTGTGTTGCCTTTCCCAGTTATGAGTTTGTTTTCATCAGTTGTAGGTGTCGTTTTTGGTGTTGTCCGGTGCTCGTTAATGAGAATATCGAGTTTAACTGTCGCCTACCCCCCTCCCCACTCAGATCCTCCCCGTCCGCGTCTCTCTCTCTCTCTCTCTCTCTCTCTCTGTATCCCTGTCTCTGTCTCTGTCGTGCTCATTGGCGAGTGTGTGTGTGTGTGTGTGTGTGTGTGTGTGTGTGTGTGTGTGTGTGTGTGTGTGTGTGTGTGTGTGTGTGCGCGCGCGCGCGCGCGTCTCTCTCTCTCTCTCTCATGCGTGCGTGCGTGCAAGCGTGCATGCGTGTGCGTGCGTGCGTGCGTGCGTGCGTGTGTGTGTGTGTGTGTGTGTGTGTGTGTGTGTGTGTGTGTGTGTGTGTGTGTGTGTGTGTGTGTGTGTGTGTGTGTGTGTGTGTGTGTGTGTGTGTGTGTGTGTGTGCGCGCGCGCGCGCGCGTCAATGCGCGTTGAACATTTCCAAAGCAGGGACACAACTCAGAAGTATCCAAAGAAAAAAGTTCCAGACGAGAAACTCAAACAAACAAAAAAATTGATAGTCCCCTTTGCGTCTCTGCTCTTTTCACCATGTAGAACTCATCTAACATAATCATCGCGCCTCCACCACGCCTAAAATTTAAAACCTACTACGCAGACAGACAGGGGAATTAAGGAAGGTGGGGGATACCTGTTTCTGTCATATAGTAAGGACGACGCCCTTTTCAAAAGCAAGCACATTGTGTCTTCTCTCTAAAATAGAAATCACGAGTCGGTCACGGTTGAACAGCCTACACGTAGGCAGCCTTTTATCTGCATACTGTTACTTGGTCCTAAAATTAAACAACAACAACAACAACATAACTTCAAAAAGATAAATAATGTTGTTGTTGTTGTTGCTGTTGGCGGTGGTGGTGGTGGTTACAACCCTAAAACTGATTTTCAAGCAGCTGTCTCATTCTTCTACATAAATCCGCAAATTTGAACACCTAAAAGTAATTTTCATGTGGCTGTTTTGTTTGTTTGTTTGTTTGTTGTTGTTTCATAAATGTAGGAAACTCCAAATAGGAAACTTATTTTCAGGTGGCTGCCTTATTTTTCTACATAAATGCACACTTTTTAACACCTAAGAGTAGTTTTCAGGTCGCCGTTTTGTTTGGTTGGTTGGTTGGTTGGTTGGTTGTGGTTGTGGTTGTTGTTGTTGCTCTTGCTGCTGTCTTTGTTGATGTTGTTGTTTAAGAAATTTAGGAAACTCCACACAGAAAACTAATTTTCAGTGACTGCTTTATTTTTCTGCATAACTCCACAATTTTTAATTAACACCTAAGATTAAATTTCAAGCGGCTGCTTCCTTTGTTTGTAAGCGTGCTTGTTTGTTTGTTTGTTTGTTTGTTTGTTTGTTGTAGTTGTCGTTTCATGAATTAAGAAACTTCCACACCTAAAACAAATTTTGAGTGGCTGCCTTATTTTTCTGCATAGATCCACAAATGTTAACACCTTAAACTATTTTTCATGCCAGGTACCCGTAACACAGCTACCCAGGTGTAAGGAGGAGATGTGAGAGGCTATAACCACACCCGTCATTCAGTCTACCCGGTACGAGTTCCTGATTTTAACAAATGCCTATAAATGTGCTATTTACGGTGGAGGAACCCCCTATTATTTCGCTACCCCGGGCAGCATCTCACCTAAAAGGCGTGTCCTTTCGCAAAAGGTTTCTGCTTGTGCAGTCAGCCGTGACGGTTTTACGTTTGACTGCTGTGAAGCACCGAACCGTGGAGAGACAGTATGTGAAGCCTCCTCATGTTGAACATTGTACTTGATGGTCTGTTTGATATTTCGTCTATTGAATGCAGCACAGTCTGTGTTGTGTGTGTCGTCTCAGCGATGTAGTGGCCTATATTTCGGGTCATAGCTTTGGGCGGTTCATTCTGTATCTTTATTGTTAACTTGTAACCACTTTTAGCGGTCATTGTTCTCATTTTGTGAATTTTTTTTTTATCGCTTTGTTTTTCATCGTCATAAAACACACAAGAAACGAAGCATTCGGCTCAACAAGCAGTCACATATAGTTACATCTCTCTCTCTCTCTCTCTCTCACACACACACACACACACACACACACACACACACACACACACACACACACACACACACACACACGCACGCACGCACGCACGCACGCACGCACACACACACACACACACACTGAGAGAGAGAGAGAGAGACACACACACACACACACACACACACACACACACACACACACACACACACACACACACACACCCGTGTGTCAGTGATTACGCTGCTGTTGGCTCAGTGCCAGCATTTGAGATGCTGTCACTGTGCAGGTGTTTGAGTGGTGTGATGCTAGTTGGGTCTTTAATCTGCTGAGGTCGGACAGTGATCAGAGAGTTGAGGGTTCGAATCTCGGCAGGACCAAATCTGTACGACCTTTTCCCACTGCCCCTGTCTTTGAACTCAGAGAAGATAAAAAGAAACAAATAAAAAACAACAACAACAACAACAACAGATACTGTCCTACTGAAAACACGCTTATTATGTGCTAAGCGTTTGCTTTGAGACTACTCAGTCAGTGTAATGGGGAGCCGGGGTGGTCGAATGGTAGAGCGCTGGACTTCTAATGCTCGGGATGTGAGTTCGATCCCGGCTGGGGCCAGATGATTGTGTTGGCTTTTTCATCGTTGCCCCGTCTTTGATATCACCCTATGTGGTGGAAAAAGACGTTAAACCCCCAAACACCCACCAACCCAACACCCACCCATCCATCCCAGTCAATGTAATAATAATGAGGATTTTTCTGGCGCCCAACCTCCTGCTGGAGCTTTGGGCGCCTCACAATAGAGGAGTGGCAATACATACACATGAAATACACATGAAATACATGTCACATTACATACACATGAAATACATGTCACATTACATACACATGAAATACACGTCACATTACATACACATGAAATACACGTCACATCACATACACATGAAATACATGTCACATGCACGTTACATACACACAGCTATGATACATCCTAATACGACATCGTAAAATGACAATGATGGTGACAGTGATGGTACAGAAGTTAGTCTGTATAATACAGCCGGCAGAAATGAGATTTCAAAGCGGTTTGAAAAGAGTCCGTTGAGTCTGCAATGTCGCCATTTCGCCTGGCGAAATCTGACGATATGTTTCTTGCAGGTGTCTAAGCGACTAAGTGCTTAGGAGGTGTAATTACCCATAAGATTTGTGACCCAAAGTCAAGCAACCCAAGCAACAACACTTCACCAACTAGCAGCTGATACAAGTGTTACGCTTCACTGACCACTCATGACGTTCATGGCCCTCCGCAGGGTCGGCATAATGAGAGCGGAATTTACGTACCCAAAAAAGCAATTTACGAAACAGCAGGCACTTTCGTGTATAATAAAAACCGGAATGTATCAACCAGGCCATCTCCTAGCTTTCCTCGTCCTCTCCTACTGCCCCACCCTCACACACGTACAAACGGGCTGCAGTGTTACGCCAAACACCCGTAGACGTACCCACCAAGGAAGGAACCACACCCGAACTTCAACGAGTCTGACAGCTACTACAAGTGAAACAGACCAGGGCCCACATGTAGAACTCGAGGTTAATTTAACCCACGGCTACGGGTCTAGCCCAGTCTAGGACAAGAGAAACCCCAATACAAAATTGAATTTTAAAAAAGGGTGGGGGAGGGTGGGTGTTTGGGGGTTTAACGTCCTTTTCCACCACATACGGGTGATATGAAACACGGGGCAACGATGAAAAAGCCAGCACAAATATTTGGCCCCACCCGGGATACGTTTTATAAAAGGAAGCGAAGAATGGTAGAACAAAATCAGGCTTCTATAACGGCACCTGGTGGAATGGACCCGCTTCCTGGTTAAAAAAAAAAGAAAAAAAAAAGAAAATTTAACCCTAGAGCTAGTTTTGTTCCAGGTTAGACTCTAATCCTGGGATAAAATCCCTAACCTCGACTTTTACATGCGGGCCCTGACCAGGCCATCCTGTTACGACTGAGGACTGGACACAGCAAACTAAACGCTCATATGTACAGCAAATTCAGAATCGGCGAGTCTGAGAAGTGCGCATTCAATACAGACGTCATGACTGCTGAACACCTGCTACAACACTGCCAGCTCCATGAAGCTCCCAGACAAGAAACGTGGTCAAAACTTTACCGCTGAGGGTCAAGCTCTATATGGTAACCTGGAGGGCCTTCTGAGGACAACTGCATTTGTGCGGGCGACTGGCATCTCCATCCAGTGAACGACGACGAAGAAGAATCCACCAACAGCCGCCTCCTCTCCCCGTCCCCCCTCATCCCCCCCCCTTTTTTTTTAGGTTTTTGTTTATTTGGGGTTCATTTCCCTACCACAAGAGTTAGTTAGTTAGTTAGTTAGTCAGTCAGTCAGTTAGTCAGTCGGTCGGTCGGTCGGTCAGTCAGTCAGTCAGTCAGTTAGGGTTTAACTCATTCAAGACGGGCCGATTTTTCCTCAGCTATCCCCCGTAGACGGGCGGATTTGTGAGGTTCAGAAAAAAAAATCATTTAAAAAAATCAAAACAAGATACAGACTTGAAATTTTCAGGGTAGTGGACTAACATATTTATGCAGGTATTGCTGAAATTTCAAACTGAAATATTTTTGTTGTTAGTCATGATGTACATGTACCAAAACAAAAATCACGATCCGCATAGGCGGGCCGTTCGACTGAAACCGATGTGCGCTGGAGGGCCGCATATTTGGCCGTTCGTCCGGAAAGAGTTAACGCCGCTCAAGCAACAAAGACTATTTCGCGGCTACAAGACTGACTGGAAACGACCAACATAGGCAGGTTATGAAGGGGGAGGGGGCGGAGGAAGGGGAGGGGGGTGGGGTGGTCGAGAGGAGGGGCAGCTACCCTAACCAGCTGAACATGATTCAGTCTAGCCAGACTGCGGTTCCTCTCGTTTGCTATATCCACTGAGCCGAGGATGGAACACAATAGGGGGGGGGGGGGGGAGGGCGGGGGGGGAGGGGGGGGGGAAAGAGGGGTATTCACTTGGCCGCAAAACAGAAAATCACCAACAGCGACCGTTTACATGAAAAATGATTGCACGCACCCCCCCCCCCCCACCCCCTTCCTGCCGCCCATTTGCCCCCTCGCCCTTCATCCAATACACACACGCCGTCAATATTGGATCAGATTTCCTGGAAACAGCCGGCTGCGTCAACAGCAAACAATCACCACACCTCGAGGTGTAATCAGAATTGACGCTAGTGTTTTGGGTGCTACTTCGCTTCAAAAGTAGCACCTCAAGGACAGAGTATTTCCAAACTGTAGCACCGAATGACCATCTTCGAATTTGAGTGGCACCGAGTGCTTCCAACGAACTTCGATCTGTCTTCGTGAACCTGAGGAAGAGGCCGTTTATCAACTGACCAGACAATGATTTTGACAAACGCGCTACTACAATGCAAACTAACTAAGTGACTAACTAACTGACTGACTAACTCATTCTTGTGGTGGGAAAATGAACCCCAACTAAACAAAAACCGAGAGAGGTACGCATAGTCTATTTGCACAGAGAGAGAGAGAGAGAGAGAGAGAGAGAGGAACAAAGGCGTCGCTAAAGCCGAAAATATGCGTTCAATCAGGCCAGTTTCAAAGTAGGAGAAGTAAGTAGTAAGTAAAGCTGAGAGCGCTCCCTAGATCTAGGAGATGTGTGCTTTGTATACCATTGGACAAATCTGCCTTGCCCTACATTGGCTACAAGCCACATATATATCATCATCGATTTTTGAGAGCAGTTGTTGTGCAAACTTTTGAAGCGGAAAGACACCGGAAAAACTCCCGACTATTCTGACTTAAAGATCTAAGCTCCCGACAAAAAGCTTTTCCTAAGTGTGAAAAAAATTTACAGAGTCGACCGTGCAAGCACAGTCAACTCTGTCACAGTTGCAGAGTTTTCAGCGTCCCTGAAACCCCAGTAAAAGCCAAGGGCAGCCTGATTTCACAGCTCAGTTTGCGTTTTGACACTGAGCGAGAAAGATCGTGCAGCACTCAACATCCGCTAGACACTGCAGGGAATCTAGCGATGTGTCTCGCTCACTAACCAAAAGCCCAATTATGTCACGGCAAACTCATGCTCTGGTTACATTAAGGGTCCCCGAAGCACTGAAAACTCTGCAGCTGTGACAGAGTTACCTGGATTATGCACAGTCGAAGGAGTCGCAGTTTGAAAAAAACGAAATGTTTGCGGCTTTTTGCTGAGATTGCAGACCTTTAATTCACCCCGTTGTACGCTCGATCATAAACTGCACAGGTCTGCTGCGTCTGCACGTACAGTCAATAACACCAGGTGTTCACGGGAAGCAAGTCCTTGAATCATCTCAAGCCTCTGGGGCATAAAGAGATGTTATCTGCACGATATGATTGTGCTTTATCAATATTATAAGTGTATGGATTGCGCCACGCGAGGTAACTCTATCGCTATAGGTACCACAGCTGGCCTCAAAATCATATAATCAAAGTTTTTTTTTTTAATCTTTGATCAACTTACGTTGTTGGAATGGCTGGTGCAGCACTGTACCCTCACTGATGATGATGATAATTTTGAGAGAGAGAGAGAGAGAGGGAGAGAAGGAGAGAGAGAGAAAGGAAGAGGGAGAGGGGGGGGGGGGGAGAGGGAGAGCGAGGGGGGGGGGGGAGAGAGAGAGAGAGAGAAGAGATTTGTGTACCATATGGCTAAATCCATAAAACGTTTGAATTTTTCTTCTTCGTCTGTTCCAGGGGCGCCGGAATCGGGAGGGGGCAGGGGGGGGGGGGCAGCTGCTCCCCCTGTACCCAAGCAGGGGGGGGCAAGAGTATCTTTTTGCCCCCCCTGGAAAATCAGGTGACTATGTCAAGAGGGGGGGGGGGCAAAGCCATGGTCTTGACCCCCCTCCCTTCCCCTACCCTCCCTCCCCCTTCTTCCTGCTCTCTCCCTCATCCCACCCAACAGAGAACTCAATTTAGCCGTTGCATGAAATATCAAAACGACTTGGCAGAAAGTCGTTTGGTAATCACTCCCCCCCCCCCCCCCGCTTTTCACTTTCTTTGGGCAACATCCTACCTTTGAGTGGCTCCCTGGTTCGTAAAGGTTTTTGTCTGCGCAGCATATATTACGCATCCCCCCCCCCCCCCCCCCCCCCCCCCCCCCCGCTTTTCACTTTCTCCGGGCAACGTCCTTCCTTTCACTGGCTCTGGCGTTTCCCCCCTCTGAGACTCTGTCCCCCCTCCCCCCAACATCTTCCGGCGCCACTGTGTTCATATCACACACACACACACACACACACACACACACACACACACACGTGTACAGAGAGAGAGAGAGAGAGAGAGAGAGAGAGAGAGAGAGAGATCAAATAACTGAGGTATAATACATCGGAACTGAAACCTGCAGCCCGTCCAACAATTCAACCAACCGACCAGCCAACCAACCAACGAAGTAGACAACCCTGCTGCAAAGCAGATCGTCACAGAACACTTTGTGTTTAACTTGTCCCTCGAGTAAACAACAAAACTTGACTGCAGGGCAAAGAGACAGCCGGTTGATTCTCACAGTCCAACTCAGAGATAAGGCGGACTAACCTTGGTCCAAGTTTCACAACTCCAGCTTGACTTAGAAAGGTTGGTCGCAAACTGTACGTACCGTTTTTATTTCCTTGTCGTTTGTGATTAGTGAGTTCAGGACTTAAAGTCTTGTACATTTTGGCGAATTTCCGCCTTTGGCTAAACAATTGCCTTCCGCCAAGAAGTGTGCTTCCTCCTCTGAAGCACAAAATCACGCCAAAATGCACCAAACTGCACAGGTTTTAGCGTAATTCTAGACATTTTCCTTTAAAAAAAACGTGTTACCTCTTTTGCAATACTTAAAATCATGCCAAAGTGCGCCAAAGTGCGCCAAATTGCACAGACTTTAGTGTAATTTTAGACATTTTTCTCCCCAAAAAATGTGTCACCTCTTCTGAAACACTTAAAATCATGCCGAAATGCGCCAATTTGCATAAATTTTCGTGTCATTCAGACATTTTTCTCCCCCCCCCCCCCCCAAATGTGTCACCTCCTCTGAAACACTTAAAATCATGCCAAAATGCGCCAAACTGCACAAATTTTAGTGCAATTTAGACATTTTTTCTCTGTCCAAAATGTGTTACCTCCTCTGAAACACTTAAAATCATGCCAAAATGCACCAAACTGCACAAATTTTAGTGTAATTTTAGACATTTTCCTCCGTCCCAAATGTGTTACCTCCTCTGAAACACTTAAAATCATGCAACAAAGCACACAACTGCACAGCTTTCAGTGTGATTTTTAAAAAGATTCCGGGGGAGCACAGCCCCCGGACATTCCTATCGGGCATCTACATAATGTGTCTGTTCTACAGACGCGCGCTCCTCAATGGCTTTGCCACTTAGTCGCTAAATGTTATACACGTTTTCCTCCTTTTTGCCCCTGGGCCATTGTGAACTCTGTTTGAGGATTGAAAGGTATTGTAATTATGGCACATTATGCTTACTGCATGCTGGGTTGTCGTCAAGGACAGTCGGGATGTATGTAAGACAGTTGGAGATATGCCTTGGTGTCTTGTGTTTGCTTTGACCTAAACGGGATATGTTCACATTGCTTGGCTGATTTTCCTCTCTCTCTCTCTCTCTCTCTCTCTCTCTCTCTCTCTCTCATTAGTGTGTAGTTTCTTTTAACTATGGATTCGTTGCTATTTCTGTTTTGTTCCTGTTGCTGTACATGGGACTCTCTCTCTCTCTCTCTCTCTCTCTCTCTCTCTGTGTGTGTGTGTGTGTGTGTGTGTGTGTGTGTGTGTGTGTGTGTGTGTGTGTTTTCTTACATTGCAAGTTTTACTCATATGTATGTTTCCTACCTTTTATAGGGGAGCCGGGGTGGTGGAATGGTAGAGCGTTGGACCTCTAATGCTCGGGTCGTGAGTTCGATCCCGGCTGGGGCCAAATATTTGTGCTGACTTTTTCATCGTTGCCCCGTCTTTGATATCACCCAATGTGGTGGAAAAGGACGTTAAACCCCCAAACACCCACCCACCCACTCCTACCTTTTATAGTCTGTCCTTTAGTCATTTTGTAGTGCCTATTTTGTGTAGCAACGGCTGAATGAAAACTGACCAATGTATGGCCCAATCTTTTCCGTTGTAAAATAAAGTTCGTCCGTTCGCTCGTTCGTTCGTTTGTTCCTTCCTTCCTTCCTTCCTTCCTTCTCTCTCATGCAGTTTCTTGAGTTTAAAAGTGGGTATCATTTACCCCTCCGCTGGGGGGAATCGAATGGTAGAGCGTTGGACTTCCAAAGCTCGGGTCGTGAGTTCGAATCCCGGCTGGGGCCAAATATTGTGCTGGCCTTTTTTTCTCGTTGCCCCGTCTTTGATATCACCCTTATGTGGTAGAAAAGGACGTTGAACTCCCAAACACCCACCCACCCCACCCTTCCGCTGGAAGTGAAAATCTCAGTACGTGTGCATACAACAAGGCTGTGGTAAACGTTTTGTCGAATGCCTTTAACCCTTTCAATGCCACACACTGCATTGAGTCACTCACAGATAGCATCGCTTCAGATCGCAAGGTGTTGTCGAGGAAGAGAAACTTACCCTGTCTCGAGAGAGCTTTTCGCAGACACTCGAACAACTGGATTTTGACAATGTTCGACAATGTGGCTACAGGAGTAATTCATGAAATTTTATGAGCTTGGCAGTGAAAGGGTTATCAGTGTATCAGAATCAGTCACTTGAGGTGGGTGGGTGGGTGGGGTGGGTGTTTGGGGGTTTAACGTCCTTTTCCACCACATAGGGTGATATCAAAGACGGGGCAACGATGAAAATGCCAGCACAAATATTTGGCTCCAGCCGGGATCGAACTCACGACCCTAGCATTAGAAGTCCAACGCTCTACCATTCGACCACCCCGGCTCCCCCAGTCACTTGGGGAAAATCTTGAATAATAGTATACGAAAAATAGTATACGAAATTCTCGGAGCTATTTGCACGCACTTTTTCGGGTGCTTTCGGTTCTGCTCGATGCAAAAAGACGTAAGACACCCTCGCCTGCTCACTTTGACCTCTCCTTCCCCACATGTGGGTGCAAATAATTTATTTCATTTCACAAGTAGGGATATGCATGCAAATCCAATGCGCCATTTTGGTTGCTGATCACATGGCGGGGAGATGACTGCTCGGCTGCGGTCGGCAGTCATTTCAGGATATTTCAAGTTGTGCATGTTTGTGGGGAAGGAGAGGTCAAAATGAGCAGGTGAGGGTGTCTAACGTCTCTTTCCATCGAGCAGAATCGAAAGCACCCGAAAAAGTGCGTGCAAATAGCTCCCAGAATTTCGTATACTATTCTTCAAGATTACCTCATTTGGGTCACAGTATAGCATAGACACCTATTCTTCTTCTTCTTTTTTCCGAAATCTGAGTGGACTGTCCCTTTAAGTAATTTTGCTCTTTGTACATCTCACCAGACATCGTCAAAATGGCTTCGCTGTTCACACTCTTCGCCGTCTGTTTGGCGGCCATGTCCGTCGCCATGGCAACGGATGAGTCGACGCAAGGGAGTGACCCTGGGATATACTGTGTGCCCGAGGCGTGGCAAGGGGGAAGGGCAAGCACTATTGGCACGGTCAGCACCAGTACAGGGGAGAGCAGCGTCAAAAGGGTAAGTGGCCCTGGTGGCACATAGGTAGGTGGCCAATAGACTCCACACGGCAAGATCCGAGGCCGAAGCCCCGCCCCTTTCCTCTGACGTGCACTGACAAAACACAGTACGTCCATGACGTCATTGTATGGGAAAAGGGGTGATTTCAAGATGGACAAGATTGACGTCATGGTCTTTTTCCTCAAATGACGTCAATGGACTTACTGCTTTCTTCCATGCTTCCCTCGTTATAGTGTCTGGCAAAAAAAAAAAAAAAAGCCAGACCATGTCTTGTGTTGTGTTCTTTATGCCGCGGGACCCGATCGGCTGAATTCTGTTGGCTCGGATCTACTGACTTACATAAGTGGGGTCGTCCAAGTGGTGACTGCGCGAAAAGTGCGTTATATGAACGTGCATAAAACAGACATTAAACTAGTGAATTTTATTTATTTATTTATTTATTTTTATTTATTTTTTTTTGGGGGGGGGGGGAAGGAAGAGTTTTTTTTTTTTTTTTTTTTTTAATTGTTGTTGGTTTGAAGATGCATTTTTGGTGCAATTTTAGACGGGAGAATGAGAATTTCTCGCGGCCTCCTTCGGATGTCAGTGAATGTAAAGAAGAGCTGCATTTACGTCCCTTTAAATTGTCGTCTGCTGCGAGTGGGGATGGAAAAGGGAAGCTACTCTCCAAATGAACTGGAAAAGGTCGTCCTTTCGTTTGCCTTTTTGTGTTCATTTGGTGTCAGACGAAGAGCTGAGGGTGGCATGTTGTCTGTTGATGCCGTATTTTGTGATGTAGACTGCTACGCGTTGTAGATGAAACAGTGTGTAGATCAGTTCAGTGGTATCTATCTATCTATCTATCTATCTATCTATCTATCTATCTATCTATCTATAATCAGTCTTTCAATCTATCTATCTATCTATCTATCTATCTATCTATCTATCTATGCTTTCATTAAAACTGGCAGATTTTCAGTTGAAATCAACGAAAGAGTGTGCTGTATTTTATGTAAGCCGCGGGGGCACTACATTGTAAAAAAAAATTATATTTGCACTTCGTCCGTGCTTTAATTCCCATCCAGTGGCCCCCCGGGGGCAACCACCTTCTCGTGGTGGGGGGCGTATGTGGCCCGTTGACCCTGTGGGCTATGCTGGATAGGGTTACCCATACCAGACAGGCCGCAGGCGAGGGTCCAGCTAAGAGTTGCCATCTTGTCCGGAGAAGACTGGTGATATCAGATATGATATACAGTTCTTTCTGGTTCTAACACTTATCCAGTTCTGACACCATCTTCGTAGAAGATATTCTACAAGTGTTAGACTGGTCCCTACACACTAACCTGCAGGGCCCATTTTAGTCCTGCAGGCCTATATATTTTACAATAACCTTATCTGTTTACTACAAGGCCCATTTTAGTCTTGTAGCTCATGCTCCTTTTTCTTTACTGTGGTCTTTAAGATCCGGAGTGTTTGCCGTGCTCCGCGACCTGTGTCGGAGGAGGAGAGGATCCTGGCAGCTGAGGCCTCCTACAGGTCGCGTCCTGTAGTGCCAACACGCTGCTTTGGCCTTGAATTCTCCTAGACAGGAGGCTAGGCGGCCCGGCCTAGTCAATCGGCTCTGGTCACGTCCTGCCCTGCTGCACTTTCTGGTAGTTAGTTAGACGCTGGACACCACGCGATGGTCTTTTGTTACCGGTCAGGTGTCATACGACAGCGGTCCTCTCTCCCAGGTAGTGTAGTAGAAGGCGGTGGCTTAACGGGTCAATCGGGGGTACTCCTCCGAGTATGTCTTCTGGGTAGCCCTGGTGCGCGTCAGCTGGAGACCCGCTGACATTATGCGCATCCCCTTGTTGGAGTCGGTGGCGGCTGGGGACCCCGGAGGATGAATCATGCAACCAATACCATGCACACACACATACAAATACTTTCTCACGCAACCGAAAGAGAGTCAAACGTGTTGACTTTGAAGTCGACAGTGACTCGGAGACGGAAGCTCCTCGTCCTGCTTCCCAGTCCCAACCACAGTCTCAGTCCCAGTCCCAGTCCCATTCTGCAGACATTTTGGCCCCGTTTCCTGATTGTCCACTGCACCGCAGAGGGCAAGAAGGCTGCGCGCCTACACCCCTTCCTCGTGGGAGAAACCCTGCGGAGCTGCACAGGGAGGCCTGATGCCTCGCGGCTTCGTTCAGGAGACCTCCTGGTGGAGTGTAGGCGTAAAGCTCACTCAAAACAGTCTTTTGCAGCTGCAGAAGATTGGGGACTACCCTGTCACTGTTTCCCCTCACAGATCTCTTAACTCCTCACGGGGAGTGATTCGTGATGAGGCACTGGCGGACTTGGGGGAGGCGGAGCTCATCCGCACCCTTAAGCCTCAAGCGGTGACCCATGCAAAAGTTTTTAAAACAGGGACTATTATTCTGACGTTGGCCAGCCAACGGCACCAGAGAAGCTGTGGGCAGGCTTCTACTGGGTGAAGGTTAAGGCCTTCATTCCGTTGCCTCTCCGCTGCTTCAAGTGCCAGAAGTTCGGGCACGGGCAGGCATCCTGTCGAAATGACCCCACCTGCGCAAAGTGCGGAGGGAAGGATCATGACGACAAGGACTGCAGCTCGTCGCCCACCTGCGTCAACTGCAAAGGTTCTCACCCCTCTTTTTCTAAAGATTGTCCGAAGTGGAAGGAGGAATGCACCATCCAGCGCATCCGTGTCGAGCAGAAGGTCTCCTTCCCTGAAGCTCGCCGGATTGCGTCTGGCTCCTCGGCTGCCTCTTCCACTTCGAACACATCATCCACTTCCACATTGGTTTCCTACTCTGCTGCTCTTTCTTCTAAACCCAAGGGGAAGGAGGTGGCCTGTCAGACAGACGCCCCTCCCCAACCTTTCACTTTCCAAGCCAAGCCTCCTGCTGTTACGTCAGCCAGTCAGTCAAAGTCAGCCAGTCAGTCCAAGTCAGCCAGTCATCAAAGTCGTCACTGAATTTTGCGACCACCTCCAAGGTGGTCATTGCCAGTCCCGCGGCCCAGGGTGCCAGGCCGCAGTCGGGGACCCCTGGCACCGTTAGGTCCTCGACCCAGGGTGCGGGGTCGGGATCTCAGTCTCAGCGCGCCCCTCCCTCCCGCCCCCCTGTTCCCCCCAAACCATCTGGAAAAAAAAGGCAAAAATAAAAAACCGTGGGGTCCGCTTTCAGCTCGGATCCAGAAGGGAGACAAGGGAGTCGAGGTGACCAACCCCTTTAGTGTCCTTGAGGACATGGAGGTGGTCACAATTGAGGACCACCCTCTGCCCCCATCGCCCCTTGTGTCCCCTTCCAAGACACCAGCCGTCACATAGCCGTCGCTGCTTTGTGCGGTTTTTTAATCTTTCACATTTTAAATGGCTACTAATAGAATAATTCAATGGAATTGTCGAGGTTTTCGGGCTAATTTTGAAGAACTTAAAATCTTAGTAAATTCACTAAAGCCGGGTGTGGTGGCCCTTCAGGAGACCTTTCTCCAGGAGTCATCCCCCGCATCTTTCACTGGTTTTAATTTCGTCCACCAGGGGTCCTCTTCGGAGAGGCCTCATGGTGGCGTTGGGATTTTAATTCGCAAGGACATTTTATACAGTCCAGTTCCCCTAAACACCCAGTTGCAAGCCATTGCTGTTCGCATTTCTCTACATAAGTCTGTCACGGTGTGCAGCATTTACCTGCCGCCGTCCGAACGTGTCTCCTCGAGAGATCTCAACTCCCTTATAGAACAGCTCCCCCGCCCCTTTCTTCTGCTTGGGGATTTCAACGGTCATGCCCCACTCTGGGGCAGCGACCACTCAAACGACAGGGGTCAGGTTCTAGAGGATCTCTTTTCTTCGCTTGACCTCTGTGTCTTAAACGATGGCTCTCCTACTTACCTTCATCCTGCAACTGGTACTTCTTCGGTCCTCGATCTGTCTGTCTGTGATCCTTCCCTCGTCCTGGATTTTGAGTGGCGTGTCCACGATGACCTGTGTGGCAGCGACCACTTCCCGGTCATCCTGTCGACCGCCAGCAGCGAGGAGGACGCAACAGTGGGTCGTTGGAACCTGAAGAAGGCTAACTGGGATTTGTTTAGTGCCTCTTGCCGGTCACGTCTGACCGAGGAGGCGGTGATGTCTTCGGAGGATCCTGCCTCCGCTTTTACTAATATTTTGATTGAAGTGGCCAACGATGCCATCCCGAAAACCTCGACAATCCACAAAGGTCCTAAAATTCCATGGTTCAACCAACAGTGTAAAAATGCGCAGAAAGATCGCAAGCGCGCACAAAGACGAGCGTTCAGATGCCCCTCCCAGGCTAACATTTTAGCATTTAAACAGTCTCGAGCGAAAGCTCGTTTTATTTATAAACAGCAGAGAAGGCTGTCCTGGAGGCAGTTCGTCTCCGGCCTGTCATCCAAGACCCCTTCTCAAAAGATTTGGAAGGCTATTCGCAGAATCAAAGGTAAAGGTAATACTTCTTCTATCCGCCATCTCAGAGTGGGTGACCGGCTTGTCACCGACAGGAAAGCTGTTGCTGACTTGTTGGCGTCAACCCCTGTCGCACAACTCATCCTCTAACCACTATTCTCCCTCTTTCCAGAGGATCAAACAAATTAAGGAATCTTCCCCCTGCAACTTCCAGTCCACTAACACCGAACCATATAACTCTGTGTTTAGTTCAGATGAACTTCAGCAAGCTCTACTGAAGAGCAATGATTCTGCTGCTGGCCTGGACACTGTCCACTACCAGCTTCTGACTCATCTGCCCGAGGAAGCTCTTTCTGTTCTCCTTTCTGTCTTCAACCATATCTGGACCACTGGCGTCTTTCCACCCTCATGGCGTGAGGCGGTGGTGGTCCCTATTCCGAAACCTGGGAGGGATCATTCTGATCCGGGTAATTATCGCCCAATTGCGCTCACTAGTTGTCTTTGCAAAACCATGGAACGGTTAGTTAACAGTCGTCTCGTGTGGGTTCTTGAATCCGAGGGACACCTTTCTGACCTGCAGTGCGGGTTCAGACAAGGCCGAAGCACCCTTGACCACCTGGTCCGATTTGAGTCCTTTATACGGGACGGCTTTGCTAATAAACAGCATACTGTAGCCATTTTCTTCGACCTCGAGAAGGCCTATGATACCACATGGAAGTTCGGCATCCTGTCCGACTTACATGACATAGGCCTTCCGGGGTCGGCTACCTACTTTTATTGATCAATTTTTATCTGGACGGTCCTTCCGAGTCCGGATCGGTTCTACTTTGTCAGATTGTCAGGAGCAGGAGATGGGTGTTCCTCAGGGCAGCATTCTGTCTCCTGTTCTTTTTAGTTTAAAAATTAACAACATAGTGAAAGCTGTAACCAAAGGAACAGATGCGTCTCTATTCGTTGACGACTTTGCCCTTTGTGTCAAAGGCAAGTCGCTTCACCGGGTGGAGAGGCATCTACAGCTTTGTGTCAACAGCGTCCAGAAATGGGTCGCTGAGAATGGTTTTAAATTTTCCCCCGTCCAAAACAGTTTGCACGCACTTCACGAAACTTCACGGGGTCTTTCCCGAACCCGCCGTTAGTATTGATGGTTCTTCTATCAAAGTTGTCCAGGAGGCGAAGTTCCTTGGTCTTATTTTTGACCGCCGACTCACCTTTCTCAGCCACATCAAGTATCTACGAGCTTCGTGTATGAAGGCACTGGACGTCCTTCGGGTCGTGGGTCACACCGACTGGGGTGGTGACCGTACCGTCCTGTTGCGCCTCTACCGAGCTCTTGTCCGTTCCAAGCTGGACTATGGTTGCATTGTTTACAGCTCTGCTTCCAAGTCCAGTCTGAAACTCCTAAACACTGTCCATCATGAGGGTCTTCGTATTTGTCTGGGCGCCTTCAGGACGTCCCCAGTACATAGTTTGTACGCTGAGGCGGGTGAACCTCTCTGGCGCTCCGCCGCACTCGTCTCATGCTCAACTATGTGCTGAAGCTGAAGGCCAACCCGGACAACCCGGCTTTTAACTGTGTTTTCCACCCTGTTTATGAAGATCTTTAGCCCCTGTCCCTCCGTGTCCGACCCCTTTTACAGGCGGCCGGAGTGGACATCAATTCTGTCGAAGAAACTTTATTCCCAGCTACGCCTCCTTGGACACTACCCACCCCTGAAGTCAGGCTGGACCTGACAGCACATAAAAAAGATTCGACCCCTGACCCTGTTTATTTTCACGGTCTGCAGCAGATCCTGGCCGACTTCCCGGCTTCCGTCAGATCTTCACTGACGGGTCCAAGTCTGAGGACGGTCGTGTTGGGGCTGCTGCAGTCATGGACGGCCGCGTTTTTACTCGGCGCCTAGCGGACGGTAGTTCTGTGTACAGTGCCGAGCTGCGAGCCATTTTACTCGCACTTCGGCACGTGTACCAGTCTGTTGAGTGCAATTTTTTAATTCTGACTGATTCCTTGTCGGCTCTCCAGGCTCTGCATGGCAGGAGATTGGATCACCCGCTCCTGGTGTTGATCCATGAACTGCATGCATCCTTGATTGCCGACAACAAGGACATAGTTTTTATCTGGGTCCCAGGTCATGCGGGCATCCGAGGAAACAGGTGCGCTGACCGGGCTGCGAACGCTGCCCGCGATGGCCCTGTGGAGGATGAGTGCATGCCCTGTTCCGATTTTAAGCCTTTAGTTTCCAATTTTGTTCAAAAGGAGTGGCAGACCCAATGGGCTGCCCTCCCAGAGAACAAACTCTTTAAAATCCTTCCAAGCCTCTGTGATAGTCTCCCTCGCTGCCGACCTAACCGGCGCGAGGAGACCGTTCTTAGTCGGCTCCACATTGGGCACACCCACATTACGCACTCTCATCTTTTGAAAGGGGAAGATCCCCCCTGGTGTGTCCCGTGTGACGAGCCTTTCACTGTCCATCATTTCTTGATCTCGTGCGTGGATCTCGCGGAGATTCGAGACAAGTATTACACCGCCGATTCATTGAAGGTGTTGTTCAGGGATGTCCCCCCTGACAACATCTTCAATTTCTTGAAAGAATGTAATCTCTTTCATAAAATATAGTCTTTTATATAATGCAACCTGTGATACTGTTTTTAGGCCTGAAGAAATTAATCTTGTACAGGATCTCATTTAAGTCTCACAATTCTTAATATATATTTACATCATGTCTTAAGCTAGCCCTTTTTATGTTTTAAATTACCTGGCAGGATGGGACTGTGCTAGCCGCGAAATAGTCTTTGTTGCTTGCGCGGCGTTAAGCCCTAAATAACTAACTAACTAACTCCCATCCAGTGCCGCTGACTGCTCATTACTAAACTACAAAACTACAAATCTTAATGACATAATTTATTCACTCATTAATTGTAATTATACCATGACAAGGGATGGGTGTTGAAGTCCCCCCTCCCCCCCCCCCCCCCCTTCCCACCAACCGTCTTTCACAACCTCTTCACCCCCATATTTGAAAAGGCTGTGGGACACGACCTGGCAGGTACACAAGGGAAGCAACCGCTTCATGACTCAGCACCTGACTTTCAGAGGCACTTGAACATTACCTCCCATTTCACGGGCAGACTATCGGAAACGTGATCTACTCGGCCAAGCTGAAGAAGATGATTGTCAATGAGTACGGATGGATGGGAGGGAAATACGTCATGTACCTCTTCGACTGGCCCGCGGTACGTAACATTCTGTTGTTGTTGTTGTTGATGTTGTTGATGTCGTGTGTGTGTGTGTGTGGGGGGGGGGGGGTGTAAGCTGTGTGTTCTCTCCGGGCCGGGTACTCCGTCTCCTCCCCCCCCCCCCCACCCCCTCTTCTTTGGAAATGCTGAGCCCACAAAATTTGAAAATAAATGCAATTCTAAATACCCTTCGCACCACGTGACTGTAATGTGTTCATGTCCTTCATGTCAGTCATGAGAGAATGTGTGTGATTCACGTGAGCGTGCGTGTTTGGTTCAGCTCGCGGCGCTTTGAGCCAGTTCAAGAAATTGGGTAAAGCACACACACAAAACGCAGTTGTTTGTTTGTTTTTTTCGCGAAACAAAACCGTCAATTTTTTTTCGCAAAAAAAAACAACAACAACAACAAACAAACCAACAAACAAACGTTGTTGGTTTTTTGTGTGTGTGAGAAAACGGAATCAGTTTTACCGAAAAGACGGAGTCTTGTCCTGAACCTCTAACCATATATCACTTTCTCTAACAACTGCCGTCAACATGACCCATCAGTTTTGAATTCGGATTACCCGAGGGTGTTCAGTTCCCACGCGGAAATTCATATTATACTTTGTGAGATATCGGTTTTGATACATAGTGCAGCGGTGGATTTGGAATCCAATTGATCTCTTTGTTGTCCAGAAACTCATGTACACGCTGACGGGTGATGTGCATCGGACGTGCACGAAGACACCGCTTACCACTCCATTCAAACCACAGTGTGTTCCAGGTAAGTATGAACAATACGACCCCCCCCCCCCAAAAAAAAAAATATATATATATATATGTGTGTGTGTGTGTGTCTGTCTGTCTGTCTGTCTGTCTGTCTGTCTGTCTGTCTGTGTCCGTGTGTGTGTGTGTCTGTGTGTGTTGTTTTTTGTTTGTTGTTGTTGTTGTTTTAGGAGAAAAAAAACCGGAAATGACAAAATCCAACTTTTTCTGTGGGAGAAAAAAAAACCCTGAATTTTGTGGAGGAAACACACACACACACACACACACACACACACACACACACAACCTCGAGTTTCTGCAGAAACAGTTTTATGTATATTCTGTACAGTGTACATTTTATTTGGCGTCGATTCGCTTGAACCCTCTGTTGTTGCAGACAACTCCAACATGACGATGCTCAAATCGTACTACGGAGTGGGCAAGAACACACAGTTTGCCATGGAGCTGTCGGGGATACAACAAGGCGTCTTCTACCGCGTGTCCATGACTTATGACCGCGTGCCCATCTTCGAGGAACTGTGGGGAACCCAGAATGGACGTGAGATAAATTATTATAATCAGTAGTAATAATTGTACTAGCTAACTAGTTGACTGTACGTTAAGATTATTTTGTTGAGCCACAGAGCGACTTTAAAAGAAAAATTCTTTTAGGTATGGTGGGTGGGTGGGTGTTTTGGGGTTTAACGTCCTTTTCCACCACATACGGGTGATATCAAAGACGGGGCAACGATGAAAAAGCCAGCACAAATATTTGGCTCCAGCCAAGATACGAACTCACGACCCGAGCATTAGAAGTCCAACGCTCTACCATTCGGCCACCCCGGCTCCCCGTTTTAGGTATGGGCATATATATATCGTTAAAACTCGCAGTTTTACGGTCGAAATCAACAAACTCGTGTGGTGTATTTTCCGTAATCGGGGGCACCTCATTGTGAAAACTCTCTCTCTCTCTCTCTCTCTCTCTCTCTCTATATATATATATATATATAATATATACAGATATATATAAGTCTTATAAAGCGCTTACAGTCTGCTCAAAGAACACTCAGTGTGCTACACACATTCTCACGCATACATGAAACATGAAACACTAAGTGTGTGTGTGTGTGTGTGTGTGTGTGTGTGTGTGTGTGTGTGTGTGTGTGTGTGTGTGTGTGTGTGTTGGGGGAGAGGGGGGGGGGTGGATGATACTACAGATCATATGCTATCTTGAATAGGTGAGTCTTTAGTTTTGACTTAAACTGTGGGAGGGTCTGGGTGTTCCTAAGGGAGGGAGGCAGAGAATTCCATTCCTGGGGGGGCACAGAAACTGAAAGATCGCTCACCGCATATACATTCTTATGGTTGGTCAGGGTGGGGGTTTGGGGGTTTAACGTCCTTTTCCACCACATAGGGTGATATCAAAGACGGGGCAACGATGAAAAAGCCAGCACAAATATTTGGCCCCAGCCGGGATCAATCTCACGACCCGAGCATTAGAAGTCCAACGCTCTACCATTCGACCACCCCGGCTCCCCTTATGGTGGTCATCTTACACATCAACAGCTGCAATAGTGTAAACACATTTGCCAGTGGAACGCACTTCTATTACGTACAGTGTACAGTTATGACAGAACAGGTACTTGCAGTACTAAAGCTTAGTTGGTATAGTTCGCCCGTTAGTAGTGGTGCACCAAAAAAAAACCGAAAACCGGTTTGAATTTTTAGGCGGTTCGGTATACCGGTTTGATTGCTGAACCGCGGTTCGCCCGGCAACTCTCGGGCCTTTCCGGAAACTGCCGAACACCAGGAAAGGGGTATAACTGTCATTCATTGACAGGATCTGTGTTTAATATGTATGGATTTATATGTCTAGATAAATTAATGTGTGTGTGTGTGTGTGTGTGTGTGTGTGTGTGTGTGTGTGTGTGTGTGTGTGTGTGTGTGTGCGAGCCAGAAGAAATTTTTCTGCCATCGACAGACAATAAAGTTATATTGAATTGAATTGAACTGAACTCGAGTATATCAACAATTACGACATGGTAGAACGTCTGATCGATGATCCAATGGGGAAGTCCCAAATCTGGAAGTATTTTGTCGTGAAGGAGGCATATATACTATATAATTATATAGTAGGAGGGAAGGTGGTTGAAGGGGAAGCTGTGTGTAAAGAAATATTTAAAAGAATGCAAGGCGAAAATCAAACTGGGAGGGGGGGAGGGCATCGAACCTGTCTCAGCATATGCGGTGCCACCACCCGCTGTCAAATTAACTGGGAAACACTTCTGTTTTTGACAACATAACATCGCAAAATGCCCATGTACGACATAAACCTCTTTGTGCCAGATGACGTCACAGTGTCATAGACCAAGAGACCAAGTAATACTACCATGCGGTACATTTCGTCACGAAACCGCGGTTCCTGAACCGGTTTGACTTCCGAACCAGCTTACAGCACTACCCGTTAGGGGCGTTCAAATGAATACAAGTCATGCGCTGGAGGGGCAAATAAACTCCAGTCGTCCACTAACGGGGGCGACTGTATCCCCGCAAAGCGGAAGGGTGTGCAAATGTACTCCGGGGTCTGGCGAGGTGAAGTCACGTGGCCGCTGACTTCGTTCTACGACTTTACTTTATGCGAAACATCGGCGGAATTGACTGGTATACTTTTGCGCCCCCTAACGGGCGAACTTTACACCAACTGAGCGTCAGTGCTTGGGCGCTAGTGACAGTCTACTGATGATGGTTTTACATACATTTACTCCTATGTTACAATGACACAATGCACACATGGACATAAGGAGCCGGGGTGGTAGAACGTGGGACTTCTAATGCTCGGGTCGTGAGTTCGTAGCCTGGCTGGATCCAAATATTTGTGCTGGCTTTTTCATCGTTGCCGCGTCTTTGATATCACCCATATGTGGTGGAAAAGGACGTTAAACCCCCCAAACACCCACACATGGACATTCGCAATGCAATGCCTTACACACTGTAGCTATTTTTATTGTAAAATTTGTCTACCCTGAATATTTTCTTTCTTTCTCTTCGCCCTCCCCCCCCCCTCCCTCCGGAGGGAGCCATGGTGGCCGAATGGTAGAGCGTTGGATTTCTAATGCTCGGGTCGTGAGTTCGTAGCCTGGCTGGATCCAAATATTTGTGCTGGCTTTTTCATCGTTGCCCCGTCTTTGATATCACCTGTATGTAGTGGGAAAGGACGTTAAACCTCCAAACACCCACCCCCACCCACCCTCCTACCCCACTTGGGCCATTGAAAGGAACGAAAAAAACAACAAAACAAAATAAACATACAAGAACCATCAAATTCCTTAGAGTGGTGTAACACATAACAACAATATAAGTCACACACACACACACACACACACACACACACACACACACACACACACACACACACACACACACACACACACACACACACGCACGCACGCACACACACACACACACACACACACACACACACACACACACACACACACACACACCTTTTATCTATCCATGGAGGGCTTGGAGTCTGGGGCAATTTTTTCAAAACAAACCACCAGTAATTAGTTCTAGTGTAGTAAAAAAAAAAAAAAAAAAAGGGGGGGGGGGGGTTGGGGGGGGGCATGCACTGTCTTGAACACTCATTTACCAGAAATAAGACCGACAGTTTAACATTTACATGCATTCTGCTTGTTTGCTCTTTCAGAAAACTTCTTTCAGTCGCTCTCCTTCTATAACTTTACTGTCTCTGATGTCCCGGATGATGTCTTCAAGCCTCCCTCTGAATGTGATCACGTGGTCCTCCAACAGGTGCGTTACAGGACGTTATCTTCGTTGCCATGAAGAGAGAGAGAGAGAGAGAGAGAGAGAGTTAGTTAGTTAGTTAGTTAGTTAGTTAGTTAGTTAGTTAGTTCGTTCGTTCGTTAAGGCTTTACATCGCGCAAGCTACAAAAACCATTTCGCGACTATGAGAGAGGAGAGAGGGAGAGTGAGAGAGGGAGAGAGAGAGAGAGAGAGAGGGAGAGAGAGAGAGAGAGGGAGAGAGAGAGGGAGAGAGAGAGAGAGAGTTAGTCGGTCAGTCAGTCAGTCCGTCAGTCAGTCAGTCAGTTAGTTAGATACGAGGGCTGTTCAAATATTATTGGGAATGCTGCCATTACTCACGTGTCTTGCATCGGATCGACTCCAAACTTCTACATCCCCTCGAAGTATTCACCCTTGGCCCGAATGCACGTTTCCAGTCTTGTTCGCCACATATGAAGCGCCCTCTGGTACTCTTCCCTCGGGATACCCTCGAGCTCTGATTTCACGGCTTTTGAGAGGTCTTGGATTCGATCAAACTTGCGTCCAGCGAGTCGCTCTTTCAAGATAGGAAAGAGCCAGAAGTCACACGGTGCCAAGTCCGGACTGTAGGGGGGATGGGCCAAGACTTTGATCTCTTTCCTCTAGTAAGGTCGTGGTGATCTTGGCTTTGTGGGGGGCTGCATTATCATGCAGCATTAAGGTCCTTGAGGTTCCAACGGTTGGGCGCTGCTCGCAGATCGCATCCACCACTTTCCGGAGCACCACTTTGGTATAGTACGTGGCAGTGATGGCAGCCTTCGCCGGAAGAATATCAAGAGCCACGACGCCTTGGGTGCTGAAAAAAATAGAGAAAAGACGCTTCCGGCTCTGAAATCCTGGCCTCAGGACAACTGGTCGGTCTCCATCTGGGCCTACCCACGCCCGGTTGCAGCGTTTGTTGGGGATGCCGTAAAACGTGAGCCAAGATTCATCACCAGTCACTATGTCACACAGGCGTTTGGTTCCATTTGGCTCAAATCTTGAAGCAGTTGGCGTGAGCAATCAACCCGCCGTTTCTTTTATTCGTCAGTTAAGAGATGGGGTACCCATCTTGCAGCCAAGTTTCTCATTTGAAGATCTTCATGCAGAATGCTGTGTATGGTGCCGATAGAGAGGTCACATGCTTCACTCAACTCGCGTATGGTCGAATGTGGGTCTTCGTCAATCAGGCTTTTCACAAGGGTAATGTTTCTTTCGTTCTGAGCTGAGAGTGGACGGCCAGGACTGGTACCTGAGCTTGAAGGCCCTTGTTCAGGTAGAAAAGCTTCGACCCATCTGTAAACTGTGCTCTTACCGACACACTTGGCTCCAAAAACAGCTTGCAAATCTTGAAGGATTTTCTTGCCATTGTCTCCGAGTTTTAGCCTCATGAATGTGTAGAAGCGAAAATGCTCATTCTCGGCGTCCATGGTTTTCTGGCTCAGCAGTTTGGATGACCATTTTAATGAGGTCATACTCTAAAAATGCGTCATGATGTCATCATTCTTTTTCTGCATGTTTATAGGGCTTGAGCCAGATTTTCTTTTGGTATAAAATTATTTTCTGTGCGATGTTTACTTATAAAATGGCAGGCCCATTCCCATTAATATTTGAACAGCCCTCGTAGTTAGTGAAGGCTTTACACCGCGCAAGCTACAAAAACCATTTCGCGGCTGAGAGAGAGAGAGAGAGAGAGAAAAAACTTTTTTCCAACGGAAGTGATTTAACCAAACAATGATTAATTTTCAATCAGCCGTTGCTACAAAAAAAAAATAATAAAAAAAATACTACAATGGCAAGAGAGAGAGAGAGAGAGAGAGAGAGAGAGAGCTGTGTACACTGATGTTGTTCTCCTGTGTTATTCAGGTGTCAGCTAGATCTGTGGCAACAAGTGAGGAGAACCTTTACTCCGTGTTCTACCTGTAACATTGCGTCCGTCTAATTACCCTACAATAAATACTATACTATGTTCCAAATGCTAGTGTGTTGTTCATTTATATGATACAGTACATATACACATATCAGTATGCTAGATGGGTTAAGGGGAATATTGTCTGCCTTTTATACTGTCCAGTCGAACACTTTGGTTTTACCTCAGATCCACAGACACAGACAAACAGAAGGAAAGAGAGAGAGAGAGAGAGAGAGAGAGAGAGAGAGAGAGAGAGAGAATCAAGAAACTGGAATCAAGAATCAAGAAAAATATATTTTTTAACGGTAGAGGTAATTAACGTAAAACAGCCAGATGTCATACTTGCCGTTGCTAATTCAAGTAGTATCTATTCTAGTAATGTCTATCTAAATCAAACACACAAACACACACACACGCTTACACAGAGAGTCCCATGTACAGCAACAGGAACAAAGCAGAAATACCAGTCAATCCATAGTTAACAGAAACTACACACTAATAAAGAACATTAATTTTAAAAAGCGTGTGTGTGTGTGTGTGTGTGTGTGTGTGTGTGTGTGTGAGAGAGAGATGATGATGATGATGATGATGAAACGTTTTTTATTCAGGATAGAGCATTTAGGCATTGCTGCCTATCTTACATGCTGTCCTGCTATTCTACATTAAAGGGTATTGAGAAAAAAAATCAAAACAAACAAACAAACAATAAAAATGTTTAAAAAAAAAGAAAAAGTATAAACTATCTAGGGGAAATACAGGAGAGAAAAGTACACACGATAAACAAATCAAAACATACGTGGCATGTGCTGATGATACTGGCTGTATGCCAAGTAAGAAATTTACAGTCGTCTCTAATATTGCAAAACATGTACAGTCGGGCCCGGTTATAAGTTTTTAGTTTTTAGTTTAATCCTCTTTATTCCCTGGGGAACATAGGGCTGCAACCACACTCCGCCAGCGCACTCGGTTCTGGGACGCCCTCTTTAGTTTGGCCCACGTCGTTCCGGCGGCCTTGGCTTCAGCGTCCGTACTCCTCCGCCAGGTCTGCTTCGGTCGGCCCACTTTGCGCTTTCCCTGGGGGTTCCAATCAAGGGACTGCCTGGTGACATTTGATGTTGACTTTCGCAGAGTGTGTCCGATCCATCCCCATTTCCTTTTCTTGATCTCCTGCTCGATGGGGACCTGTCTTGTTCCCTCCCAGAGGTCTTGGTTGGTGATCACCAGTGGGTATCTGATGTTGAGAATGTTGCGGAGGCATCTGTTGATGAAGGTTTGCAGCTTGTGGGAGCTTGTCTTGGTGGTGCGCCATGTCTCCGAGCCATAGAGTAGGACCGACTTCACATTTGAGTTGAAGATCCGGATCTTGTTTCGCTGGGATAGGGCTGTGGATCTCCAGATGGGGCGCAGAGTGCGAAAGGCATGTCTGGCTTTGTTGGTGCGGCTCTTGATGTCCTCGTCCGTTCCTCCATCCTTGCTGACAACGCTGCCGAGGTAGATGAACTTGTCCACCTCTTTGATGTCTTCCTGGTGCAGCTGGATGGGGTCGTGCTGTTTGTGGTTGACTCTCATGACTTCGGTCTTGCTGATGTTGATCTTGAGGCCGGTCTTCTCAGCTTCTTCGGCGACTCTGTTCAGCTTCTCCTGCGCATCTTGTTGTTTGTGGGAGAGGAGGGCGATATCGTCCGCGAAATCCAGGTCCTCGAGCTGTTTGCTGAAGGTCCACTGGATCCCTGTCCTCTTGCCGTCGGTGGCTTGCCTCATGACCCAGTCGACCACCAACAGGAAGATTGTGGGTGACAGGATGCAGCCTTGACGAACGCCGGTCCGTACTGTGAATGGTTCTGTCAGTTTCCCGTCGTGGATTACCTGGCAGGTGGCATCTTCGTACAGCTGTCGGATGATGTTGACAAACTTTGGTGGAAAACCGTAGTGAGACATCAGCTTCCAGATGACCTCCCTGTCAACACTGTCGAACGCCTTCTGGAAGTCAACGAAGGTGCTGTACAGGGGGGTCTGCCACTCCAGGGACTGCTCGATGATGATCCTCATCGTGGCTATGTGATCAGTGCAGGATCGGTCATTTCGGAATCCTGCCTGTTCCTCCCGGAGTGTCTTATCCAGCGCGGTCTTCAGCCTCTCCAGGATGATCCTGGTGAGAACCTTCCCTGGTATGGACAGGAGCATGATGCCTCGCCAGTTGCTACAGGATGAGAGGTCCCCTTTCTTTGGCAGCTTTACCAGGTGTCCCTTCTTCCAGTCTTGTGGCACGCTCTCGCTCTCCCAGATCTTCCTCAGGAGCGGGTGCAGCATGTCGGTGGAGGTCTGGATGTCGGCCTTGAG
The DNA here is from genome assembly GCA_018292915.2 of Batillaria attramentaria. Lineage (NCBI taxonomy): Eukaryota > Metazoa > Mollusca > Gastropoda > Batillariidae > Batillaria > Batillaria attramentaria. Next base: position 251,144 of record JACVVK020000527.1, on the reverse strand, counting down.
GGCTTCTGGTGGTATGCCGTCGGGGCCTGCTGCTTTGCCAGACTTGAGGGACTTGATGGCTTTGATGATCTCTGTCTTGGTAGGGGGGTTGGTGCTGATGTCGAGTAGCTGGGCTGCCGGTGGTATGTCTGGTGGGACTGGTGGTGGAGGCCTGTTGAGCATTTCCTTAAAGTGTTCAGCCCACCTTGTCCTTTGGTCTTCCTCTTTGGTGATGATTTGTCCGTTCTTGTCTTTGACTGGTCTGGTGGGGTTGTTATTTTTCCCAGAGAGTGTCCTTGTTATTTCGTAGAGCCGTTCATGTTCCGTTGTCCTGCTGCTGTTTCTGCTTCTTCTGTGAGGTCGTTGATGAAGTTCCTCTTGTCGTTCCTTGCGCTCCTCTTGACCTGCCGGTTGACGTCCCAGTATTGAGCCTGCAGGTCGCGCTTGTGGTCTTGGTCGTCAGTGTGGTTGATCAGGTCTTTCAGGCGTTTCCTCTCTGTGATGAGGTCCCAGGTGTCCGATGTAAGCCACTCTTTGTGTTGTCTCGTCTTCTTTCCCAGCACTTCCCTGCATGTTGCTGTCCAGGTTTCTCGCAGGTCATGCCAGTGCTCCTCGATTGTCTCTTCAGGTAGTGTGTCGAGAGCGCTGAATCTGTTCCTCAGCTCACATCTGAAGGCGTTGGTCTTGACGCTCTCCTTCAGACTGTGCACGTTGTACTTGTGGGATGGTCTGTCCGCCTGGTCTCTGTAGGCCTTCAGCTTGATCTTGATCGCTGCAATGACAAGGTGATGGTCTGAGGCTGCATCAGCTCCCCGCTTTGCTCGGACGTCCAGCAAGCTTCTTCGCCACTTCCTGCCGATGGTGATGTGGTCGATCTGGTTTACAGTTCTTCCGTCCGGTGATGTCCAGGTGGTTTTGTGGATGGTCTTGTGGGGGAAGATGGTGCCTCCGATGACCAGGTCGTTGGTGGTGCAGAATTCTGTGAAGAGCTCTCCGTTCTCGTTCTGTGTCCCTGTTCCGTGTTTGCCCATGATGAGTTCTCTGTCTGTGTTGTCGGTGCCCACTTTGGCGTTGAGGTCTCCCATGAGGATCTTCAGGTCTCTTCTCGGTGCTTTGTCGAGGACGGCTTGGAGCTGCTCATAGAAGTTCTCCTTTTCTTCCTCGTCCGCCACGTTGGTAGGGGCGTAGCACTGGAGGATGGTGACTTTCCTGCCCTTAGAGTTGAATCTGGCGCTCAGGATCCTTGGTGACACTGGTTCCCAGGACAGTAGTGCTTGTGTTGCTTCAGGTGTCATCAGCAACGCTACTCCGTGCATGTGTGGCTGGCCGTCTTCGTGTCCGGAGTAGAGGATGGTGTCTCCGGAGGTGAGTCGTGTGCGTCCTGTTCCTGTCCATCTTGTCTCGCATAGGCCGAGCAGCTTCAGATTGTATCTATGCATTTCTTGACTCACTTGTGCTGTCTTTCCTGTTTCATATAGGGTTCGGATGTTCCAGGTCCCTATCCTGGCTTTGGTCTTGGCCGTCAGAAGAGTAGTCGGCGCACTGGCTTCCCGAGGGCTTTCACCAGCTCGCGTCATGGGCTCTACTAGAGAGGACTCTTCCTGGACCAAGTTGCGTTGTAGATCTGTGGTTGTAGTTTCTGTAACGTGTTCTTTTTTAAAGAGTTGGGTTGTTAGCCCTACTCAAAACCCCCAACCTGGAGGACCAGTGAGTGCGCTTCGTCTGGCCTCTACCCTTCGACCTGTCCAGCATGGGTGGCCCTACCAGGAGACGAATCTCCCGCCGGCATAGCTCTCGGGGTCATGGAGACACGCAAGCCCCATCTCCAACGGCAAGGATGCACTCATCGATGGGGCCCGGTTATAAGGAGCTCGGTTATAAGGTACCTCGGTTATAAGGAGCAAAAAAAAAAATCCCCGATTTACTTTGTTCTTTGTTATGACTTGCGAAAACTCGGTTATAAGGAGCTCGGTTATACGATACCTCGCTTATAAGGAGTGAAATTTTTTTCCCCAAATCGACCCTGAGCCCGGTTATAAGGAGTGCCGACTGCACCAGCTTGAAACCGAAAGTAGGTTGAGTTATTTCATACGCCTTTGCTTTCGCGAAACTCACTTCCGTTCGTCTCCAAGATGTCGGAACGGAAGAAAAGGACGTCTTTGTCCCTCAGTGAAAAGCTTGAAATAATCCGAAAGATTCAAGCCAACCCTCTAAAGAGGAAAGTAGCTATTGCAGAAGAGGTGGGGGTTCCCTTCACTACACTATGTAACATATGGCGAGATCGCCAAAGATACTTGAACCAGGTTTCCCAAGGTTCGGAAGATCTTTCTCGAAAAAAGTCGAGATCTGCCACATTAGACAGTGTCGATCAGCATCTACTAAAATGGTTTACAGATGCAAGGTAAGGCTTCTTCTTCTTCTTCTCTGTGTGTGTTTGTGTGTGGGTGACAGACTTAGAGAGAGAGAGAGAGAGAGGGGGGGGGGCTAAAGACATAGATCTAGAGGACAGGGGGCCTGAAAGAGAGAGGGAGAGAGAGAGGGGGGGCGGGGGGCGGGAGGGAGGAATGGAAAAACAGGGGGACTGAGAGAGAGAGAGAGAAAGTGGAGGGGGGGGGGGGTCGGTTTTGGTCGCCCTTTGTGTATGTGTGTGCAAGGGTTAATCTGTGAAGTATTGAGAAAAAAAAAAAAAAAAAAAACACTGAAAGCTGCATGCAAGATGAATAAAATTTTGATTTCAAGATAAAATGAAGACCTTTCACCCCCTCCCATCCCTCGGTCATCAGGCTTTGTTATGTACATGTACGGCTTTTAGGCATCTTTTCTCAAGAAATAATGCAGTCACAGCACCATATCAAAAGTTGCCAAAGTGCTCTTAGTTGTTTTTGTTTTTTCATGAACGTTTACAAAATGTTATTTTTAGTTAGATCTACGTGATGTAAGCTACGTTACTACACTAAATGACTTCTTTTTTTTCCATTTCGTATCACATTTTGATTCAATCATACGCAGTACCATGCCAGATGATGTATTCCAGTAGGTAAAGCCAATCAACATGACTGAATTCACCAAGTGAAGTGCCTATGGCCTCATAAAGGACTTATCGTTTCAACGATTAACAATAATTCTGTACTTATTGCTACCATTTGTTTTACTTTCAGGATTCAGGTTTTGTTGTTCTAAACGGGGTTGTTTAGCATCCTTTTTGCTTCTTTTTGTTTGGTTACTACACTCGCTTTCAGTTTAACAAAGTGTGCGTTTTATATTTTTGTTTTGTTTTGTTTTGAATTTAAAAAAAAAGATGAATATAGCTGTTTGAGTAATTTTCATCAGATTGTTGTTTCATTGTACGAGAGAGAGAGAGAGAGAGAGAGAGAGAGAGAGAGTGTGTTGCTGATTCTGACACCGAAAAACGGCAAAAGTCCGGTTATAAGGTAGTTGGGCTTGGGTACTCCTTATATCCGAGAACTCTGTTATAAGGAACCTCGGTTATAAGGAGTAAAATTTTCGGTCCCCGAGCACTCCTTATAACCGAGTTCTACTGTATGTAACACATTTCTATATATATCGTCAGATAAGCGTATCGTGTAGAATTTGTTTGAAGTTTATGAATTTGGAAACGTTTTGGATACTCAGTGGTAAAGAGTTCCACATGGATGCCCCTGAGAAAGACAGGCTACTTTTATATATATCAACCCTTGGACGAGGCACTGGGAGCAGACTGTTCCTTGTGTTATGTTGTTTATCATGTTCGAAATTAAATAGTTGATGGAGATATGTTGGGGCTTTGTAGTAGACAATTTTGTGCATCAGTAAGCATTTGTTAAACTCCAGATGCTGTTTAAGAGGTAGAAGTTTGAGGATTTTAAACTTTTGTTCGGTACTAGAATTACCCGAGTGTAAGAGTTTGACAGCGCGCCGGTGAACGGAGTTAACCTTTTTGAACTGATTTTCGCTGCACTCGTCCCACAAAGTGGACGCAAAATCTAGATGACTTTGCACGTGGGCATGAAAGAATAGCTTGCAGATGTCAGGGCTAACTAGGCGACTTAGTTTGGATAGCAAGAATACATTTTTGACAATAATTTACAGAGACCATCAACATGTGTTTCCCACTTTAGTTGGTCGTCAATTATGACACCTAGTAGACGGTGGTTCGAGACCTGCTCGATAGACTCGAACCCAACTGACAACCGTAGGGGAGATAGTTTGCGTTGGTGTTTTTGGCGCGTTGTAATTAGCATGCTTTTGGTTTTGGTGGTACTAATTACCATGTGGTTGGCTTTACACCACTGGGAGATTTCAGTGAGGCTGTGCTGCAATACTTCGTTTACTTTTGACTCATGCACATCCGACGCATGGAGCGTGGAGTCGTCAGCAAACATATCACAGCTTACATTAGGGTTTGAGATGGAGAGGGGCATATCATTGATGAATAAACAAAAGAAAATCGGGCCAAGGATAGAGCCCTGGGGCACACCGAGCTTAACAACACCTTCCTCAGAAAACGCACCATTTAGATAGACTTTCTGCCTTCTACCTTGGAGATATGAGGAAACTAAGGAGATTGTCTTAGGATCAGGGATATATAGGGACAATTTCTTTAACAAAATGCTGTGGTTCACCAAGTCAAAGGCTTTTTTCAGGTCAAGAAAGACCGCACCAGTTAGTTGGGATTTGTTGATGGCAGATAGCCAAGTGTCGACGATGCGGACAAGTGCGGTGTGGCACGAATGTTGAGGGCGGAAACCAGATTGGAGCGGATTCAAAAGATGTTGTTTTTCTAGGAAACTGAGCATGTGGTTATGGATATGTCTTTCCAGTGGTTTGGACAGGACTGATAAAACTGAAATCGGACGGTAGTCACTGAGATTGTGGAGATCTTTACTTTTCGGAATAGGCACTACTTTGGCTTTCTTGAGTTCGTCTGGAAATATACTGTGTTGGAGTGACAGATTATAAATATATGTGAGTGATTCCACAATGTAGGGTAGTGACAACTTAAGGATGTTAATGTTAATTGCATCAGGACCACACGCCTTGCTCTTTATAGCAGAGATTGATTTCCCAACTTCATAGACTGTCATGGGTGGAACAGAGAAAAAACTTTCTTTTGCTGACTGACAGTGACTGCGGAGTTCTTCAGGACATACATAGTCTTCAGGGTTATTGAGATTAGATTGGACTATGGAATCAGTAATGTTTAAAAAATGATTATTAAAATCATTCGGTGAGAGTTCGGATGGAATGAATGTACGTTTTGTTTTTTTGCCCCGGGTAAACATGTTGATGGCTTTCCAAATATTCCGACTGTCTTTTCCGTCCGCTATGATTTGCTCTGCGAAAGATTTCTGTGCCCTTCTAACTAAAGATTTAACCATGTTCCGTTGCTTTTTGAACTCGTCAATTTTGTTTTCTTTTTTAAGGTTATCTCTTAGCTTCATTGCCTTCTTTATGTCATCTGAGAGCCATGGCGGCATGGAGGGATGTTTTACTCTTTTTTCTCTAATAGGTGCGTGTTTATCTAAAACACCGAGGAACAGTCTGTACCATCACGCCAGCGCCTCGTTTGGGTCATTGTAATGGTATACATCGCAGAATGGTGTAATAGCAAGGTCTATGAGAAAGGTTTCTTCATTGAACTTTTTAAAACATCTGTACCTAATGGACGTGTGATTTTTGGGAATTGGCTTGTCACGTTTCGTTGACAGTGAAAAACATACAGGAAAGTGATCGCTAATGGAGATAGAGGGTACATGTACATTTTTCACGGCCGTGGTATTTGTAGTATATATGTGGTCTATAAGCGTGGTGGAGGAAGATGCAACTCTGGTGGGTGACGTGACCATTTGCTTAAGACCAAATAAAGAGAAGGTATATGTCCATGCTGTGTTGGTGGGTTTCATCAAGTCAATATTAAAATCACCCAGGATGTGTACGTCACCTTTGCAACAACTAACCTTGTCCATCATGGAGACAAAATCATCATACCACGTGAACGTAGCTGCTGGGTTTCTATAAATGAAACCTATGTACGTAGGGGAGGATTTGTTTAATTTCATTTCCAGCCAGAGACTCTCCACGTTATCCGACTCTAGGTCTTTCCGTCGGACTACACAGCTGGTGATGGAGTTGTGAATAAAAGCGACGATGCCTGTGTGGCCGGGTGAAACAGCATCTTTTCGGATGATTGAATAATTTTGAATAGAAATTGTGTCGTCACTTATTGGAGGTTTCAGTCTGGATTCGGTAAAACCAAAAATATGGAATGGTTGCTCCTGATTAAGAAGAACAGTGACATCAGGTATTTTGTTGCAAATGTGGTATACATTTAAGTGGCCTATGTTGATTTTTTGTATGGGAGGTGAAGTGTTGTTTCGAGCAGTGCGAGTCATGTTACAGATATATATCTGAGGATCAGACGAGTTTTGACCGTAATAGTGGATAATATAGTCAGTACTGAGTCAATAAAAGGTGACAACAAGTATAAACAATAGACATGCGTTAACTATGGTAGTGCTTCAGCACCAGGAAACGAGCCCACAACTATTGAGAAAACTCCAGGAAACAAAGCAAAACACAACGGTGCTAAGGAAAGCAGAGAAAAAATATAACGTTTCCACACGTTATCACTCAGAATGACGTCACGCGCGGACAGTCCTCGTGCAGTAAAAACACAATTTCAATGGCCGCTTTTCAGTAAGACTAGAGATGAAAATAGCGGGAGCTGGTATGGGCAGCGTCGCTGCAACGTCAATATCGTGTAAGTGTTAGGGATTATACACAGCGGACGTGTCAACTGAATGTTCGCGCGCACGGCCGTCTGTTGGGGAAGTGTCCAGAAAACTAGTGAAAGCACCACTGGAAACAGTAGAATACTTGCACAGTCCGAGGTATTCGAGGCAAAATGACAAAAACAAGTGAAAATAATAATAAAGTCAGGTAAGCGTAAGTGATTTCAAACACTAATCCTATCGACACACAGTCCTCACATTTCGTTATTAACAGTTCAGTGTGAGGAATTTCAGCGCTGGTGTATGGGGTTATGACAGAGATTTTAGCAATTGTTCTACTGCACATTTTACTTTGGTTTGAAAGTCCGACTCATAGTGCGGGTAATATGTGTCAGTTGACTGTGGAAACTGCATCCTTTGGCCATATTCCGTATAATCAGAGTCATAATACTGCTGGCTGGAGGGGGTAAGCCCCTTCTGGGTGGCATAGTACCCAGTGTGTGCGGCAGCGTCATGAGAGCGGGGGTACCGGGGCTGGGAGGGAGGGTAGGAGGTAGGAGTGGCGTAATCCTTAGTTTGGTACACCACGTCGGATTCCCTTTCTCGAAACAGCTGGCGGGGATGGATGGGATAAGAGTTGGGGGGAGGTCTGTCGTGGCGGGGCTGGTGGGGTTGGTAGGAGTATGTATCCCTCGTGTGGTGATTAGAGGATGGCCTGGTCAGGACACGCTCCATCCCCTGTGGGGGGAAGTGAGGACGGGATGGGGGGGATCCCTTGTGGGCATGATGACCATTGTTTGTTGACACTGGGCCCGATCCTGATGGCTGGGCGTCAAGCAGTGGCGCCCGCGTACCGTTAGAGAATACCTGCTGCGATGGAGGCTGGTCTGCACGCTGAAGGTTGAAGGCAAGACGAACAGTGCCCGCATGACTTGGATGTACGTAGTCGTTGTCACGATAAAGACTTTGACGCGGGGCACCAGTACGTGTGAGAAACACCGGTGCGTTGTCGATGTAGAGGACCATGGCTCGGGTACACTCCTCTTTCAGGTTACGGTTGGATGGTCGGATTGCGTTGTTTAAGGGGTGCTTTCCGTAGGCGGGGATAATTGATGACATGTGGATGGCTGCACAGGGGAAGTTTTCCTTTGTCAGGTTGATGAGCTCTGCCCACGTCTGTCCACTTACAGCGCCGCCCTTACATGTGTTGACCCCGACGTGAAGGATTACCCTGGTCACGTGTGGAGATGGCGGCTGGTCTCGAAGCCACCATATGAGGTCATTTATGGACATACCCGATACAGCAATCTTCTGCAGTTTTTCACCTGGGGCCATTTTCGCGGGGTCTATGCCAACAACCACTGAGTCACCCAGAAGCAGGGATTTGCTGTCAGGACTGATACGTTCCTTGGCCAGGATGTCAAATGGGGACGGCTGATTTCGCTCGGATTTCCGATGACCAGCGGCGGGGCCGTGGTTTTCTGTCCCGGGTTTGTCAATGACTTTCCTTGATGTTAAGCTTTCTGTTGCATCATCAGTTGGAGTATCTGCTTCAGCCAAGGCAGAGAATTTGTTTTTTGTTGGTATCGCCGAGACAAGCGCCTCTTTGTACGATGGTCGTTTATCGGCGCCTGCGGGGTGTTCAGTTGAGGAGAGGGGGGGAGGGGGCGTGACGGTTAGGTTTAGCTGGTCCGATGGATGACTGGATGTGGGAGAGCTGGCCGTGGGAACGAGGGGTGAAGAGAGTGCCGAAGGGGATTTACGATGGGTGGTTACATTGTTTGCTGGCACGTTGTTAGCCTCTTTGAGTGTGGCGATGGTCTTTTTGTGTTCACCAAGCTGGCTTTTCAACTTCTGATTCTCGAACTCAAGGGCTTCTACGCGTTTCCTTACTGTTTCAAGCTCTTTGTTGAATTCGTCTCGTATGTCCCTTACGTATAGCTTCACGTGTTCTTTCATTTCTTTCCGCACATCTTGTACGGACTGTAGCGCTAAGTCTTGGGACTGACTGAGAGCTGCCCTGAGGCCCGAGATTTCGCGGCCGAGTTCGGCGATCTGTTTGTTGCAGGGAGAAATTGGGTCGTTTTGTTGATCCTGATTGCTGGCTGATGTGCCGTCCACGGAACCACCCTTATTGTTTCCGTGACCTACTCTGGTCTCATTCAGGTCACTAGGGCTGTCGAGGGTTGCGCGACCATCGGTATCAGGGTTACTGTTGGTGTCTGGAGCCTGGTCCATATCGCCTGTCACTTCACTGGCGATTTCCGCTTCGTGAGTCTGACACCCCTCAGTATCGGACAAATCCTGTATGGCAAGGCGAGCGGACAGGTTTTCATCACCAGCGGGGGGCAGCGGTGGCAGGACGCTTGGCATGGTTGGCATTCCAGTCTGAGATGAGGCAGTGTTTACAAAAGATCTCAACTTCCGGAATTCCTCGTTAACCCACTCCACACAGACGTTCCCCTGTACTAGGATCTTAGCAGTGGAGTAGTAAACAGTGATGGTCAGCAGTGTAGCACGATTCAGGTAGAGTTGTAGGAAAGTTTTGAACAGCTCGGGGGGAAGTGGTGGATGTTGAGGGTGAGGGAGAGAAAGGGTTTTATCATGGTCTTTCTCGTGGTCAGTCCATACTGACGTGACTTCTTCAGGTTTGGGGTCTATCACGTATCTCGCCCTCAGAGCATGCCGCCATAGGGGAAGATTTGTGGCGTTTGTCTCAAACGTGACTTGCTTGCTGTCTTTTGTCCGCTTGATTTTTTCAACTTCAATATTGTACTTGGCACTGACTGATCTCGTGGTGGGACTCATGGTGGGATTAGTGTCGTGAGAGAGAGAGAGAGAGAGAGAGAGGGTGTGGAGAGTGGGTGTTTGGGAGTTTAACGTCCTTTTCCACCACATAAGGAGAGAGAGAGAGAGAGAGAGATCACAAATGAGCAGTCGAGTAAAACACTCCACCCAAAGCATGTTACAATTTCAAAAGGTTTGCCAGCACTGTTCTCCTTCGCTCAGAATCCCAATCCTGTTCCGGGGGCCGCGCTTGTCTAGCCCCTGTGACGACGCCCAAATCGGGCTAACCGGGACCGGTCTGACGTTAGTAATGCCTAAGAAGGAAACAATAAAAATACTCGGTGACAAGGAAAGTGGACAGTTGCGAAAAATTTTGAGGTCCCCGTGTTCTTTCACTGTGTGCACAGAAGCGGTGAAAACTGTCGCATTCACCAGCACAGTACATTTTCAGCTTCTTTAGAGATTATTGCCTGCATGAGTTGTCTCCCTTGCACAAGCACGCATTATTCGTGACAGAGCACAAAGCTGCCGCGAAAAAATGCATGCATGCTGAGGGTCTGTGTATGCACGGGGGACAACTCATGCAGTCACTAATCTCTAAACAATGGCGACTTAATGAGATAAACTAACGAAAACGGGCCCCATGTACACAACGATCTGATCAGGAACCGTAGTCCATACATACCTCGCGCCGTACACACAGTGCAAGTTTGCACCACTGTTAATGTTGTTGTTGTTACGCTCTACCATTCGGCCACCCCGACTCCCGATGTTAGAATGACACACATAAATGTCACCAATGCGAGAGGTCAGGGGTTCGAGTCCCACTCGGGGCAAGAATTTTTCCTTCTCGTATGTGGCACCGTTCATTCGGGCCGATCGTCGGGGGTTCTCTCCGGGTACTCCGGCTTCCTCCCCCTCTGCTTTGGAAATGTTCAGTCTACCAAATTTTAAAAAATAAATGCAATTGTAAATTCCGAAATTTAAATAGCTGAGCTGACCCTTCGCACCATGTGATTGTAATGTTTTTATGTCCAGTGTGTGAGAGAATGCGTGTGATTCACATGAGCGTGCGTGTTGGGTTCAGTTCGCGGCGCTTTGAACCGATTCATTAAATTGGGTAAAGCGCCTATATAATACTCATTATTATTATTATTATCATAAAGAAACACACATAATACAGAAAAAGAAAACTGGTTTGGTGTCTGACAGGTACACCGTTTCACATTGCCTAACACACAAGGAGGAAAACCTTAACCACGTCTTGCCGGATTCTACTCAAGCCAGTTACAGACTGAGCAAGAACCGTCAGTTCTGGTCTTCAGCCTTGTCCGTGACCTGCAGCACCTCCGTTAGGTCGTCTGTTTGTGATTCCTTGCTAAACAGTGTCCGATTGTGTGGCATGCGTGCCTCCTTCACTTGGTTCAACAGCCGCTGATTCAACTGCTGTAGCAAGCGACCCTCGGCCGCCTTCCTTCTCTTCTCCATGATGACGTTGAAGGTGTAGAGGAAAGGGTTCAGTCCTGAGTTGAGCGGGAGCACGAAGATCACCATGGCCACGTTGACCTCGCCAGAGATTGGAGTCCCTTTGGAGGCCAGCAGTCCCAGCAAACCGATAGGGAACCAGCACAGGAAGTCGGACAGGGCGATGGAGGTCAGGCGGCGTGCAATAGTGGCGTCCTGGTTGCCTTGGTTACTTGCGATGGTGTTCTTGCGAACTGACAAGAAAATGAGGAGCTGGCCCACGGCAATAAGCATGAAGAGAACAAAGTTTAACACCACCATGAGCCCAAAAGCGTAACTCTGACCTCCAAATGACTTTCGCGTGACAGGGAGTGGAATGCAGATGCCAGTCTGGCTGTAAAACTGCCATTCTGACGTCCTCGGTAACAAAGGAGCAATGGCAAGAACAAAGCCGGTTGCCCAGGCAGCAGTAGACGCCACCAAGGCAGACCATATACGGAAGTGACGCACGCTAAAGGGAAACCGTAGAACGAGGAATCTGTCGAGGGTGATGAGGCAGATGAAGAAGGCCGACACCTCGCTGGATAACAGAGACAGGAAGCCGGCCACCTTACACGCTACACTGCCTTTCCACAAATTGTCATTCCACACAGTACTTCTTTGCTAGTGGTCACAAAAACAGGGAACAGACCCATAAAAATAAAACACAACACAGGAAGCTCTTTTCTTCTGGTTTGACACTTGTGTCATTGCTCTTTATTATTTTTTTGAAATTGAAGCAGCAGCCTTACTGGTTTCCATACAGTGAGCTGTCAAACGTTTCCACTTGCCAAAGGTAACTCGCGTTACACTGTGACACGTACTTGGCTAAAACATCCAGAACTGTTACGCAGAATTTACTTTATCTTTATTTGTGTATGTAAGGGGTGTTGTATCACCTACCTAAAACAAGTTTGGTAAATTTGGTTGATATCCAATACTTAAAATAAAAACACAACTCATGTGACACGGTAACGCGAGTGACCTGCATACTGATAATTTTCACAGTGCACAACAGAAACAATATATTTCTGCCCAGTTTCCCTAAAATATAGCACATCAGAACAGCATCACTGTCACCAATACTCTTGTCCCTGGAGGCAAATGTACAGTCACCAGCAGATGTTTTTCTTAAAAGGTGACCTTGTTACACGTGACACGTGCACTCATTAGCTTGAGACACAGTCACTCTCCTGAACGCGCTCGCCCACACATCCTCCCCCCTACACTAGTTGAAGGTAAACGCGAGTCTTCTGCCAGGTGTCAGTGATGGTTGTGCCACTATTGTCTGGATCATGGAGGTTGGATGCCACGCCTGATCAGCCCAAATGTAGACCCCATCTTTCTCCTCAAGATAGTGCAGCAAACATTCTCTCTCGCCTTCTGCATCCACAACCTCAAGAACCTACAACACACAGAATACAACAGCAGGAATATACACTAGATTCGTATCAATATAAATGTATTTAGGACAAAGAAAAGAAGTAAAAAAAAAAAAGCAGACAAAGCACTACTGAGAACTTTTTTGGGGTCTACATTTGTGATAAGAATAAAAACAGCCGTGCATTTGTTTATGAAAACATTTTAAAATATAACTCATTTACCTTGGCGTAGTAGAGGGTTTCAGTCTGCCTGCGGCCAGTAGTGAAGACTGCCTTCACAAAGATCCACCTTGGGAGTTCTGAAAAAAAAAGACGCAAGTTTTAAGCATTTAATAAACACAGAAAATAAGCTTAACTTACTTTTACAAGGCAAGAAATTCGCTTTCATTAAGCGTGAATGGTATACTTTGTGTACGCCATTATTCCGTCCAAGGTGTCGTCAGTAATTCCGTACCATACACGTCCTGTGAAACACAGTTACCAGGTCAGGTTAAATGCCACATTTCGGAACTAAAAAAAGAAATTTGCTAACAGCGCAAAACATTTAATTTCTTCCTAATCTGCCAACACACTAAAAAATGCATATTGCTACTTGTAGGTAGGTAAACCAGAAACAGTAACATGATTACATGGGACACACAAATAACCTGTCCCGTGAAACACTGCAACCAAGAACCTATTTTCAACCTTATTTTCTCTTTCAAGATGTATTTTCAAATAGTTGTTTTGATGCAAACCTACATAGCAGTGCAAAGAAAGCACAAAAAACCCCTGCACTACTGATAAGGCAATCAACGTTTTTCTTATAAAAAGGGTGCACTGGGTAACAACCATTACCGCGACACAGGTCGTGCATTGATTTCTGTGGAAAATGGGTGTCGCGTGAAACAAAGTTACTAATGTTTCATTATTGACCATCCCGGGGAATTTGTTCAGAATTAATAAAAGTGTGCTACTAGACAGACACCTCCAGTACAAAACCTCTCACGGAGGTTATGTCATATCTTTCCTGTGGTCACTAGAGGCTACAATGCACTTTTCAAGTCACACACGTTTCATGGGAGGACTGGAGGAGACATGAAGGAATGGGCACTGCCACATCGTTAATTAAGCTGAAGCGCGTGATTTCATACAAAACATCACCAAAATACTGAGCGAAAAACTAAGTTAAAACATTTCTTCTTACCTTGAAACACCGACGATTGCAAAAAGTCGCTTCACAGAGCCGATGACACTCCAAAATACCGGCAACATGCGATCGTCTTTCGCGCCGGTCACATCGTTACCGGTGAAAGAAAGGCGTGACACGTAACGGTTTTCGGGCTCAGAAACGCAGAAATTTCGCTGTTGATGTGTAAAACGTCATCAGTCAGCAAGTATGACCTTGGGTACACAAAAATACGGTGTTCTGAGCTGCTGTTTTCGAAACTTGTGTTCGGACACGGTCTCTAAACTTTGAAGGTAACTAACGTTTCACTTGTGACACGGCGAACAATATGCGCTCTAAATAAACCAGGAATGCAAAAGTGCTGTTGAAACTGCAGCAAACATCCGCATTGTGATGTAAACTTGCCACATTTGAGGTTTGAGGTACAGAAACGAGTTTACAATGGGCTTTCGACAGCCAACTTCGATACCGATCGAGTGTGACACGCCATGTAACGCGGTTACCGTTAACATTCCCTGCAATTTTTAAACCAGCAGTACAAAAAAGTATCTTCAGCCGTTCTTTTTTTAATAATTTAACGTCTTGTTATGATGTAGAGATAAACATTTCGAGTCAGCATTGTTAACTGACTTCACACGGGACAGATTTGGATAGCAGGTTGTCGAGTTCCCTTTTCTGACGCCATTTTTACCACCATTTTTACCGTTTCTTTTGCAATTTCTCTTTTTGTACAAGCATTTTCAAACCGTCCTTGCTCATGCTGTTACTTTATTGTTTCATCAAGACACAAACGTCAATTTTTAATGAGTTTGGACTAAATATGTACTGTAAACAACGTTCTAGTGAAGCTACCCCAGTTTGTGACCACTAGCAAAGAATGACAGATCAGGTAGTTACCGCGATACACCTGGTCAGCGACACCTATGATAGCCAGGTACACACCCATCAGGAGGTCGGCCGCACTCAGGTTGGTGACGAACACGTGGAATCCCGTCTTGGCCGCTTCTTTCTGGACGATCCGTGCGGCAAAACTCCCAGCATTCCCCACAATCGCCATGGACGCCATGACCCACAAAAACCCGCGGTACGCGTTGGAGCGGAGCAGGTCGTCACACGAGGCTATCTCGTCCATTGGAGCGTGACAGTTGTTGGGGTTAAAGTTCTCCGGTAGTGTCGCCGCGCAGCACAACTTGAAGTTACTGGCGTATACAGAGCGCAGGAAGGACAGGTGTCGCAACAAATGGCGGGGAAACTCTTCCAGTGGAGATTGTCTCACGTCCAGCACCTCCAGACCCGGCGTGGAGTTCAGACCCTCAACAGGTATGGTGGAGAGCGCGCCGTGAGACATGTTCAGACTCGTCACGTGCGGGAACTCCGCCAGAACATGTCCGTTATAAGTGTTGAGGTTCGTCAGAGACAGGTCCAAGGTGTGGAGATTCACGTGCAGTTCCTTCGCTCCACTGTTTGTCAAGGACGTTAAGGGGTTGGCCGCAAGACGCAGCACGTGCAGGTTTCTCAGGCCGACAAAAGTCTGCAAGTTGATACTGGTTAGTACGTTAGCACTCAGGTCCAGCCAGCGCAGGTTGGGGAGAGTCATGTTGGGTACTGTCACCAGACCACACGCTGACAGACTCAGTCTAACCAAGTAAACGTTGGCCGTCAGGTGGTACGGGGTCATACCGGAAGTGCTCGCATCTAGGTAACGAAGGTCAGGGTAGGAGTTGGCAGAAAACGTCTGATTACAATTAAACGCCAGACCCTGACAGTCACAGCCCTGGGGACAGGTCAGATCACACAGCAACTCGTCGTCCTGCTGAGGACACTGGAACACAGCGTCACACACGTGGTCGACGTGCACACACACGCTGGAGGCGCGACAGCGGTAGAACCCAGGACACGTGTAGCTGTCACAGTCCGCCTCATCCTCTCGGCCCGGACAATCGTCAACACCGTTACAGCGTAAGTACACCGGAAGGCAGTACCCCTCTGGACACCGGAAATGCGTCGTAGGACAAGGGTCACCAGAGGTTATTGTGCTGATGTTGTAGCCTCCGTGTCCGTCCAGGTGCACCACGGCCGGTGGGGAGACAGAAGGCACTACCGAGGACACCAGCTTTCGACACTGTTCGTCCGAACCGTCAGTACAGTGTCGCATGCCGTCACACCACTCATCTTCTGACACGCACTGTTGATTCCGGCACTGTCTCTCTGGACAACTGGCAAATTCACAAAATGTCTCGTCAGAACCATCCACACAGTCCTGTCTGTGATCACAGACCAGCGTGTAGTGCAGTGTTTGAATGCCGCTGTCACAGACAAACATTGGCATTTCGGCAGAGTTCTGAGTTGGGCACGACAGCGACTGGTTTGAAGCACCACAGCGGCCGCCTGTGTCACACGACAGAAATGTCCGTGTCACGTGACCGTCAGGACAGATGGTTACTGCGAATTTTTTCCACAAGACAGCTGTGGTATCTTTAGAAAATTCTGAGTACTGGACTAAAGAATTTTTGTAAAACACCTTGTCTTTTTCACAGAGAAGAAAACGTACGTATGTTGACGTTACACATCCTATAGGTTGCAGCATGTCCCTGTGGATGGGTGGAATGTAAACACACGCGGGTTTGGCAAGTTTCTGTCCAAGAATATTGACATAAAACGCCATGGTATGGTCTGCCCACTGCCACACATCTCTGTACATGGCGGCCACGTTGGAAGTAGATGTGCCGAGACCGACATACACGCCAAACGTTTTCTGGCCAAACTCCAGTATCGTCCTGAAAGTCTGCCACTCACTCGGTGTTTGCGGACTGACCAGTCTCTCGCCAAAGCTCGTGCACTCTTCAGAGGCGTCGTGCCACGTGATCTTCTTTCTGACAGTGACGTAACGATAACATTTGTTGCCCGCGTCAATGAAGCCCGGACCACAGGCGGCGCTGGTGTAGTTACAGTCCCTCTCATCTTCACCCGCTGTACACTCAGTCTCCAGGTTACAGTCAAAGTGCAGGAGGAAGCTGGTGTAGTGAGGGACGGAACAGTTGAAGAGACCGGTGTCCAGCCGTTGAGGAATCTCAGACGTCGGGTGGATGGAGTAGAACATCTTGAAACCGGTTTGAGCTTGTGTCGTATCGGTCACAAACGACAGTTTTATAGATTTTGTGAACGTCACTGGTGCGATGTCCTCGGTTCCACATTTAGGCCACCCAGCAAGTTCATTAAACAAAACCATCTCAGTTAGGCTCAGTCTGTCTGATTCAGTGCAGTCATTGCTAGTTTGCAGGTGGAAGTGAGGAAAGCTGACCAGGATTCCCTCTCCCTCAGAAATGTCAAGTTTGAATTCAGCCAGTGTGCGGTGTGCATACAGTGTTTGACCATCAAAAGCGAAACTGGTGACGTAACCGGATAGAAATGACGTCTTCACGTGCGACAGGATGTGGAGGCCGGATACAGTTGTAACCAGAACACGTACCCTGAGGTATACATACCCCACCCCACCTTCTGACATGAGCTCAATATCCACGTGGGGAACTTCAAAAGCAGCAGCAAAGTCTTGTGCGAATGCCTTGAGATTGGAATTATCCCAGTTCCACACATGTCCAAAGTTCTGATTGCTAAGGGCACACAGACGCAAGAAGCCTTGATTCCCATCCCAGTCGTCTCTCAGCTCCACTTTGTATTCCTCAAAAACGACAGACACAAAGCTCCCGTTTGGTGCCAGTATCGTCATTCTACAAGTAAAGGGCATGTGTACTTCTGGTATGGTGCCGCTAGCTTCAGTTATATATTCGTCTTCAGATGATTTGATTTCAATAAGTATGTACTGACGTACAGCACAGTCAGTTAGGTTGACAAAGTGCATTCTCTCAAAGTCAGAGATTTTATCCCCGTTAATATTACCAATGGCGTTATGTGCAGGTGTTGGCATGGTGAAAAGTGTGACGTTATTTTCGTCATGTGTTTTATTGTGTTCACACAGCAAAAAGTGCACGTATATCATAAAATTGCAAGCTGTGGTCTGAAGTCTGTCTCTGTGGATGGATGGAATGTGGCCACATCCAAGGAAAGTCGTGTTTGGATCAGCAACAGTCTCGTCACCAGACACTGTATAGTGTGACAGCATCAGCGAATCTCCCATGAGTTCAGTGGTGTTGTGGCGTGACGTATCGAGTCCCACGTAGACGGGAGAAGTTTTCTTACCGTACTCCAGTATCGCCCTGAGAGTCTGCCACTCGCTTGGTGTTCGCGGGCTGACCACTCTCCACCCAAACCTCCTACATTGTTCGTAAGCATCATACCACGTGATCTCCTCTCTGACAGTGACGTAACGATAACATTTGTTGCCCGCGTCAATGAAGCCCGGACCACAGGCGGCGCTGGTGTAGTTACAGTCCCTCTCATCTTCACCCGCTGTACACTCAGTCTCCAGGTTACAGTCAAAGTGCAGGAGGAAGCTGGTGTAGTGAGGGACGGAACAGTTGAAGAGACCGGTGTCCAGCTGCTGAGGAATATCAGACGTCGGGTGGATGGAGTAGAACATCTTGAAACCAGTTTGAGCTCGTGTAGCATCAGTGTCAAAGTACAGCTTCACAGGGCTTGTGAACGCCATAGGTGCAATGTCTTCGGTTCCACATTTAGTCCATTTGATCCACCACGCAAAACCTCCAAGCAGCGCCGTCCGTTCTCTCAGCTGTAGTTTGTCGAAGTCGCAGCCAGTGCTAGTTTCCAGGTGGAAGTGAGAAAAGCTGATCATGATTCCCTCTCCCTCGGAAATGTCAGGTATAAATTCCGCCTTTGTGAAGCCCGCGTACAGTGTGCGACCATCAAAAGCGAAATTCGTAACGTAGCCAGAGTGAAGTGATATGTTCACGTGCGACAGGTGGTCGCTGCCGGGCAACGCTGTGACCAGAATACGTACCCTTAGGTACAGATACCCAATTCCATCCTTTGACAGGAACTCGATAACCATGTCAGTGGGGAACTTGGAAGCAAGAACGTAAGCTTGTGCGACATCTTCCCGATCGGAACGAAGCAAGTTCTCCCAAAAAATACTGTTTTCCTTGAAAATTACAAAAATACCTTCGTTCATCGTATTTATCACACCCTCATTCGAGTCAGCCCTCCCCTTCACTCTGTACTCCTCAATAACGACAGATGGATAACTGCCTTCTGGTGCATGTAACACTATTTTACAAAAAAATCTGTTTATCCCTGGTACTGTGCCGACTGCTTCTAACACATACCCGTCTACAATTGGGACGTCAACAGTGGTTCCTGCCGTGCTACATGCAGTCACATTGACAAAGTGCACTCCCTGAGGGTCAGAGATTTCACTCTCGGTAATACTACCAGGTGCACTGGCTGTTTTACGGACGTCTCGTTGTGTTGAAGCAACTGTTGTATCCCAGCCAGTTCTTGCCATGACATCGTTATCGTCTGTTACATCCGTTGACACCATTTTCCTTTCGTTCGTGACGTCTGCACGTTGTCCGGTGTCTGTTGGTGTTTCCTCTGTGCTGACGTCAGCAGGGGGTTGGGGGTTTGAACTTAAATCCAACCCTGCTTGCTCCGCGGAGTTGGACAGAAGATTTGCTGCTTCACTTGAAAGAGAACCATAACGTTCGGCAGGAAAGCACAGGATAGAGAGAACTAGTATTGTCACGTTTGACAAACGTTTCATTGTGAACGTTACTGACACAGGAACTACAGGTTACAGGAGGGCAGTTTCTCCCTCAAGCAGTTCGATTATCCGGCCGTCTATCAGTCTGTGTGAGGTCTGAAGTGTTGCTTGTGGACACGAAGTGAATCTTTCTCCACCTGAGAGGTATCAAAGTTTACGTAAGAGGTGATCAGGGGGGTCTTATTGAACACACACACACACACACACACACACACACACACACACACACACACACACACACACACACACACTCGCGCGCACGCGCGACGGAAGTGAATTTGACTTGTGTTTCGTGCGAGTAGTTTTTTTTTTTTCTTGGTAGTTAGGGATAACATGATGTGGGTGCAGTCAATATAGCTCAGTTGGTGTAGTTCGCCCATTAGGGGGTGCAAATGTATACAAGTCATGTGCAGGAGGGGCAAATGGGGGGGGGGAGGAGTTTAACGTCCTTTTCCACCACATAAGGGTGATATCAAAGACGGGGCAGCGAGAAAAAAGGCCAGCACGAATATTTGGCCCCAGCCGGCGGGATTCGAATTCACGACCCGAGCATTGAGAGTCCAACGCTCTACCATTCGGCCACCCCGGCTCCCCCAGGAGGGGCAAATAAACTCCAGTCGTCCACTAACCGGGGCGGGGGTGCAAATGTACTCCGGAGTCTGGCGAGGTGAAGTCACGTGGCCGCTAACTTCGTTCTACGACTTTATGAACTATACCAACTGAGAGTCAGTATGAGGCAGAGGGGAAGAGAGAACACAATTATTGTCCGTTAGGCCGGTGTACAGTCTAATCCTCTCTCCCATTCACTGCCATGGTTGCAGAATTTCATGACTCGCGCCTCTAGCCCAGATGTTAAACCTGTTAAAAAATGTAGTCGTTCTACTGGGGGGTGGGGTGGGTGTTTGGGAGTTTTACGTCCTTTTCCACCATGGGTGATATCAAAGACGGGGCAATGAGAAAATGGCCAGCATAAATATTTGGCCCCAGCCGGGATTCGAACTCACGACCAGAGCATTGAAAGTTCAACGGTCTACCATTCGACTATCCCGGCTCCCCCAGTCGTTCTAGTGGTTGGAGGAAAAAACAACAACACAACAACAACAACAAAAGACACTCTTCACAATACAGGCATGTTTGCTTCCTTTGTGCAGCGTGTCATGTGAAGGGAAACTATCCTTGAGTGACTAAAAACCTGTGCGGTAGTGAAAGAGTTGATTACATTTGCAGGCGGCAGCAGGTAAGGCCGCACCGGCCGCAGAGTTCACACAGTGTCCAGAAACAGCGACAAAACCGTGTCGAAAAACTGCCCCCACTTCCTGTCGGGGCCCGTCCACGCTACTGTGCAGATCCCCGTGCAACCCGGCTTATTATGTGACCACGCGTCCTACTGAAGATGGAGCTGAGCCGTGTGTGTGTGTGTGTGTGTAAACATATATTTACATTACGTTTACATGTACATAATTATATAATTACATATGTATTACATGCAGCTCTATAATTATGTGTATAATTATGTGTACCTGAGAAGAGATAAGCTCACTGTATTGTGGTGTATACATTTATACCTGTCAGTGTACATTCCTAGTTTGTGTGTGTGTGTGTGTGTGTGTGGCAAATACAAAATAATCAAAAGTTTTGTTTAGCGTTAGTGTGGTTGTTTGGGGGTTTAACGTCCTTTTCCACCACATAGGGTGATATCAAAGACGGGGCAACGATGAAAAAGCCAGCACAAATATTTGGCCCCAGCCGGGATCGAACTCACGACCCGAGCATTAGAAGTCCAACGCTCTACCATTCGACCACCCCGGCTCCCCTGTTTAGCGTTAGCGATAAGCAACTTGTCTTATGGCACCTGTGTAAAGGGGTGCACTTGGAAACAGTAGAATAATTATCCAGTACTCACACTAAGGGATTCTGAAGTGCAGATTGGACTGACCCATAGCTATATTCAGCGACTGACACTCACAAAACTGAAAGTACAGATAATGAAAACTGTACTCCACAGAATTTCATCACATCTGTTCTTTCGGTTCTAGAGGTAGAGGGGGAGCCGGGGTGGTCGAATGGTAGAGCGTTGGACTTCTAATGCTCGGGTCGTAAGTTCGATCCCGGCTGGGGCCAAATATTTGTGCTGGCTTTTTCATCGTTGCCCCGTCTTTGATATCACCCTATGTGGTGGAAAAGGACGTTAAACCCCCAAACACCCACCCACCCACCCTCTAGAGGTAGAGGAACACAAGACTTCACTGATCTGCTAAACGTAATCGGATTTCAATTTTTTAAAACTGCGTGTAACGCAAGACCGAGACTGTCAACGGTTGATTTCTTTATTATTTTACCTAGTGAAATGAATATACATTTTTATGGACATACATACAACTCCTTTCTGAGACTGTGTAAGGTTTTTTTTTTTTGTTGTTGTTGTTTGTTTGTGTGTTTTGGTTTGTTTTGTTCTTTTCTGCTGCTGCATAAATTCTTTTTTCTGGTTGTAGACTTTCTGGCCTCTCATGTGACAAACGAATTCAAGAAGATTGTCGTATTTCTTTTCATGCTGGCTTCATTTTGAGAAAATATTTTGTTTCACTTCCAGATTATGTACTTACTTACTTAGGCCCTTGGCTCCACGTGGAGCATAGGCCATCGACAACCCTTCGCCATCGCACTCTGTTCTGGGCTATTCTTGCCACTCCAGTCCAGTTGGTCCCCTGCTTATATAACTCTGCCTCAGTGTCCCGCCTCCAGCTGTTGCGAGGCCGGCCTCTCTTCCTTTTCCCCTGTGGGTTCCATGTCAGGGCTTGGCGTGTGGTGCTGGATGCTGGCTTCCTGAGGGTGTGTCCAATCCAGCCCCACTTCCTCCGCAGGATCTGCTTGGCCGCTGGTTCCTGCCCTGCTCGCTCCCACAGCTCTTCGTTCCGGATCTTCTCTGGCCATCGGATGTTGAAGATGCGCCTCAGACAGGTGTTGAGAAATGTCTGGATCTTCTGCTGCATCGTCTTCGGTGTCCTCCATGTTTCGCATCCGTAGAGCAGATTCCAGATATGTGACCATGGATTAATTTGGACTAATCCTCTTACCTTACCCCCCCCCCCCCCCACACACACACACACATACGCACACACACACGCACGCAATATTTCAAGAAACAGGAATACAGTCTCTGAATTAAATTTCCGCAACAGATACATTTTCGTGTAACTCTTCAAGAGGATTAACTTCATGGTGTATCAGTATCAGTTTCATTTCACGAGGGCAGTTCAAGTCTAACTTCACAGACAAGAATCTCAGGGGGATGTAACATGAAACTAAATGCAAACTTTGTGAGAATGTCACACACACACACACACACACACACACACACACACACACACACACACACACACACACATGTGTGTGTGTGTGTGTGTGTGTGTATACATACGTGTGTGTGTATATATATATATATATATATCGTGTTTTTTTATGTTTTTTTTTTTAATTTCACGAGGGCAGTTCAAGTCTAACTTCACAGACAAGAATCTCAGGGGGATGTAACATGAAACTAAATGCAAACTTTGTGAGAATTTCACACACACACACACACACACACACACACACACACACACACACATATATATATATATATATATATATATATATGTGTGTGTGTGTGTGTGTGTGTGTGTATACATACGTGTGTGTGTATATATATATATATATATATATATATATATATATCGTGGTTTTTTTATGGGTTTTTTGGTTGTTGTTGTTGTTTTGGGGGGGGGGGGGGTCCTACAATCGTGTGTATATATTTTTGGGGTATTAATATGCCTGCAAGAGAAAGGTTAAGACAAATACAATCACTTAAAAATATATTATTATGAAATTATGTCCAAATCTGGTGTAACCGTATGTGTATAATTTGTTTGTTTTTTTCTGCAAAGTCTAGTATGTAGTAAGTAATGAATTAAAAAAGCTGCATTGTGTAATAACCCACGATAAATACCCAGCAAACTCACCAGGGGCCGTGGTCACGACGCGAACGCAAACTTCTTTGCGCAAATAGGATCGTAAGTTCGTACGTGGCTACGTGAAAACTATCTCTTCCGCTAGTTGGCCGGTCACGACGCGCACTTACTGGAAACGGTGTCACGTACGGGTTATTTTTAGATAGGTGTGGGACCCCTGGGATTCCCACGGAAAACACTATCACGTGACCTGCACAAATTCTCCTTCCAGCGTGAAGAGTAAAAGAGTAGAGGGGGTGTGTTCACTACGCGTTCACTACAGAGTTTTTGATCGAGTCATGTTTATCTGCCGTAGCGTCAGGTTAAATGCGTGGCATGTATGTGGAGAGTGTGCTCAGGAGTGCATGCAGGTCGCATATAGACCGCTCCCTAGCAGTCTCTATCTCAACATTGGACCAGTAGAAGCATTTACTGCACGTAATGTAGCAGGCTCACTGACAAGAAAACCAACGGAATCTCAATCAAAGAACAACGAAAAACAAAAGAGGAGAGGATAACAACAACATCAACAAAACTCTCCACATACATGCCACGCATTTAACCTGACTTGCTACGGCAGATAAACATGACTCGACCAAAACTCTGAATTCGGAACCCGCACATTTCGGGTCCACAACACAATGAATGAGACCTGCATTGACAGGCATACGATCAAAACGGTGGTGGCTGATCAGTGAGGACTGACCGAGTGCGTTCAGCACTGAACTAGTCCGAAACACACACAACAAAATTTAATGTTAACCCACAAAAAGGAAACAAATCAACCCACGATGTGTGTACGGCCGGCCATAGAGGCCTTTGCATTGCAGGGTGCGTAGTGAACTGAACACACCCCCTCTACACGGGTACCTCAAGTCGTCCTACAGCAGATCGCACAATTCCTGCAGGTCTCTCCTCCTAAATCTAAACCTTTGAAGCATGTCCACATCGTCGTACGAGTCAAAAGGGTTAGTACGATCGCGGAACACCCTTTCCCGTCGCAATGCTCTTCTCATTTGCAGTTGGTAAATCAAGCGGGCCGCCATTTTTCAGATCTACGCAAAGGCTACGGCACCTTTCCGACACCCTCCTAGGTGGTGTACAATACGCAAGGGTTTACGAGCGGCCGTAACTCTGCGCAAACGTCATGACCACCCAATTTCATCACAAATCGTAAGTTACGGACCCTCGCGTGCGTAAATCGGTGGCGGAAAAGTTACGAACGCGTCGTGACCACGGCCCCCGGAGAGTAACCTTGTCATGTGAAGCACGAGCAGCACGGTCATGAGCAGTGGGAGGTCCGTTCAAATAGTGCGGGGCAGATCCGAATATTCGAGGGCCTGCAAGGAAAAGTTAGAAAGCCGTACATCATCTAAAAATCGATGAAAGAATGGGACAGAAAATGTGAGTTTGATAGTTTCGTGTGTGTGTGTGTGTGTGTGTGTGTGTGTGTGAAGACATTACATTACCAAGATGTTCCACTCACGACGTTTTTGCGGGACCGCTGACGGAGTGACGTCCCTTTGCTTGATCAGGGATAACGCCACTCGTCACAATGGCCACAAGCAAGAAATTGCACAGGGGTGGTGACGCCTGCACCGCGATTAACTATTCGAATGCGCGATACAAGAGCGATTGTCAAGGAATGTCATTTTTTCGTTTCCCAAAGGATGAAGAAAGGTAAGTTTCTGTCCATTATTTTAGCATTTTTTTTAGGTTAGAAATTGAAGACTGAAGTAGCCTGGTTTCTTTCCTCTAGATCTAAAGTGATCGGCGGGGAAAAGAAACAGCCGCCTTCTTCATTAAATTATCCAAATGATGTACTTACATTTGTGGATTGAAATAGGGTTGGACTTTAAAGGGTGATGTGTTTGTTCCATCTTTATTTTGTGAGTGCTATCCGACGATAATTATACAGTATACAGCAAACACTTTTAAAGTGAATCACTTTTCGAACCGTCACTAGATCCTGTTTGATTTCGTCGTGCGGAATAGGGTGTGAATCCCCAGGAAACACGTCAGGTGCTATTCGGCACTGCATCCTGTGATGGTTGATCATCATAGTCCAACAGACAGACAGATATTATATAGTATGGATTGATAGATCGTCAACCAGGACGCTCTCTCTCTCTCTCTCTCAGTAGTGTGTGTGTGTGTGTGTGTGTGTGTGTGTTCGCGCACTCATGCGTACGGGCACGTGCACGCACACGAGAGAGATACTCAAGAAAAGAAATCCCAGAGGACATTTTTTTTTTCACAGGGCATTTTCTCCCGTGTGTTTTCAGAATCTCATCCAACTGCAGATGAAAATCATCTTCCCACTGTTGAAGCTGTCTCAGCACCAAAGCCTGAACCATCTACTTCAGCAAAAGAGGCTGATCTCAAGAGCAAGTTAAGGGCCTCACGGAACAGGGTGTATCATTTGAAGAAGAAAATGAAAGACTCTCTGCAGTCAAAAAAACTCAAGAGGCAGGACAGGAAAGCAGCAGTGCTCAAAGAACTGGCAAACTTTCTACCAAGAAACACTGTTCAGTTTGTAGCATCACAATTGATGCTGTTGATAAGAAGAAGAAGGGGGTCAGGTGGACTGAAAAAGACATGACTGTTGCCCTTTCGTATTTCCACAGTAGTCCAAAGGCCTATCAGAGACTAAAGAAAATTTTCCCTTGCCCTCTGTGAGTACACTGCGGCGTTCTTTGTAACAGTAACATACTTTCAGCCCTGTCCATCAAAGTGTCACCTGGCAATGAACTTTGCGCTCTGATATTTGGCCATAAAAGCAGATGAGGTTTTCTGCTGTTTTGAAATGGTTCTGTCGGAGATTTCATGACATCATTAAAGTAGATTGTATCCACTCTTGTTTCAGTTTTACTGTTTTATGTATCCCTCACCTTCTTTGTCTTTCTGTCACTCTCCCCATGTCAGTGTACGTACTGCACGTAATGTTTGTGAGTCTCTGTGTGTGAATTTGGGCACATGTTCAAGTATACTCATGTAGACAGGGAATTCAAAACAAAAACAAAGAATACAGTGTACCTGCATTATTCCTCAGACGTGGGACACACTTGGTGAAATAATTTTTATGACCTGTCAAGCAGGGTAAGACGGAAACAACAAAACCAAATTTTCACCGCCACATCAGTGATCACAACAGCACAAAACGATGTTGATCAGTCACAGATCAGTAACATCCAAAAGACAATGATAGAGAAAGCACATGAACTAAAACCTGAAAATGCACCCCCACCCCACCCCCAGAACCCTAGTGAACAAATTTACACCGATTATACCGGCTGCAATTGCGTCACAGCGAGCGGCAACACACGTACGGCGCTATTGCAAAATTATTACCCGCGGTATCCCTGACAGACCAAAGGGACGCAACCCACTTGGCGGACGTCACTCGTTATAGTGAGTGGCGCATCTTGGTAATGTAATGTCTTTGGTGTGTGTGTGACTATTGCTGACCAAAGCCAGCCTACAATCCTTTCCGGATTAGTACCGACGGGCGGACTCTTTACTGTCGGAAATGGATCAATAGTGTTAACTCGACTTTCGGGTATTCAGCAAAGGTTACAAAGCTAACGATCCCAAACCCTACTCCCAAACCCCGCCGGCAATACCAGATCATGGTTATTTTGCTGTCGCATGATTTCAACCATATTGGATGTTTTAGACTGTCCTCCAATTTTATCCCGGTTGGGGCCAAATATTTGCGCAGGCCTATTTCTCGTTGCCCCGTCTTTGATATCACCCACACGTGGTGGAAAAGGACGTTAAACACCTAAAACCCCACCCACCCACTCCTCCCATTTTGTCGCCCGTCCTGGCACATTGGCACAATATCTCACAACCTGGCACTGTTTGGATGGATCTACAGTTCCCGCTCCACGCAGACTCCGGGCTGCTCGTAGACTTTTATACCACGTGCTTTACATCCCGCGTGTTGCTCTTCGGTTCCGCGGTTTTACTGATGATCAAAAGATTAAGGATAAATTTGCGGAAAATATCGGTATTTTCTCATCGTAAACCAGCGCTTCCTTGTATATCAATACAATACAATACAATACAATAAATCTTTATTATCCCCTTAGAGGGAAATTATGGTGTGGGGATCATACAAAACATAAGATAGTACATTAAAATCATTCAAACAAATAAATATACATCTTAAAATATCACATCATATCCTAAATGGGTGTTTTTTAATCGATCTGTATGCACCTTTCACATTGCCATAGCATTTGTCCAAAGTTTTGTCCTTTCTGGTCGTACACGTAACATACTGCTCAAAGTCTGGTAAGACACGTTTAAGGTCACAGTGGTTGAGGTCGCCTAACACAAAGTTGGGCGCTGTCGGCGACACGGTCAGTAACCTGTGTACACATTCAGAGATCGTGGTGGCCGCACGTGCATCATTTGCTTTCGGGTGGACATACACACACGTCACAAATACTTGGCCGAATTCTCGTGGCAGGTACACGGGTCTCAATGAAACAGACAAGAGTTCAAGGTCAGGGGTACACACCCGTTCTCTGATGATAACGTTGCTCTTTTTGCACAACCGTTCGTTGACATAAATTGCAACTCCCCCTCCTCCCCGCTTCCCTGTCACCTCACTATCTCTGTCTGTCCGGTAAGGGGTGCCAAAACCATCAAGTTGAGTTTTGTCTTGCGGTGTGTCCACATCCCACCATGTTTCACAGAGACACATAACACCCGCGTTCCTAAACTCTTCCAGAAAACGGACATTAGCGTGCAGTTCATCAAGTTTGTAATTGCTACTGCATGTCCTGAGTGATCTAGTATTGGCCAGGATCATTGATGGAAGTGGGACTTTCTGGTTTCTGAGTTTCAGTCTTACTCCCCCTCTACGTCCCCTTTTTCTGACACTCACCCCGTCTGGGCTGACTCGAGTTCTGCGTTGTTGTTGTTGCCGTCGCTGTTGCCGATGGTGGTTGGTAGTCACGTCCACGGGATCGCCAGCTTCCTATTTTTATTCGGGAGCCGGGGCGGCCGAATGGTAGAGCGTCGGACTTTCAATGCTCGGGTCGTGAGTTCGTATCCCGGCTGGGGCCAAATATTTGTGCTGGCTTTTTCATCGTTGCCCCGTCCTTGATATCACCCGGATGTGGTGGATAAGGGAGTTACACTCCCAAACACCCCTCCCCCCTCTCTCCCCTACGCCGGGCAGCAGAATCAAGGTGAGGCGACCCAAGCACGACGTATTGTCGGATTTACGCCGTGCAGAGTCAGGGTGAGTCCACCAGAGCACGACGTATTGTCGCCTTTACGCCGGGCAACAGAGTCGAGGTGAGTCGACCAAAGCACGACGTATTGTCGACTTTAAGCCGGGTAGCAGAGTCAAGGTGAGTCCACCAAAGGACGACGTATTGTCGACTTTACGCCGGCAGCTCAATGACTGGTGACGAAGAGATGGCCTTAGAGACAGGGGTCATCGTGAACTGTCAGGAAATCAAAATTTTGGAAAAAAAACTAAAACAAAAACACCCCCCCCCCCCTTCAAAAAACAACAACAATAACAAAAAAAAACAAAAAAAAACAGTGGTGCAAACGGGAACTGTGTGTAGGGCGCGAAGTTAGACTCCAGAGTGCAGTCCCTTTTCGGCGGGGCGTGAAAATGTGACTGCTTACAGCCAGCGCCATTTTCAAAAATGGCGATTTTTTTTTATTTTTTTTTTAGAAAAGCGAAGACTTGTGGGTCGATTTGAAACGAAGTCTTGAATATCCGACCACTTTTGGTTTAGGCAAAATCTTTGCCAGCGGGCAATTATTGTTGCGCTTTGATGGCACTGTTTACGTGGTACACTGATCCAACAGGATGTGAGTAAACGGCAAGGGGGTTGCACTCTGACAGGCCAAGGTGCTGCACTCTACAGGCAAGTATTATTGCGATCGGTGCAGACGATCACGTACCTGCCTTGTGGTGGAATAAGAGACGATTACAAAAGCATACACACCCGTGCTCTAGGACTGAATGTAATAAGAGATCTGTCCATTCAGACAGAGACATGTTATGTATGTCTCTGATTCAGAAACACGCCTACTTTCACTCTGAAGACAGCCTGCCATCACTTGCGCCATTGAGGATCCTTCTGGGTTCAAAGCTGGTCAAGGATGACATAGCGCGCGACCTTGTGTTTGAGAGCACCGAGACAATTTAGGCCCGTCACGGTAGCGCAGTCAGCGCCATTTCCCCATAGTGCACAGAGGTACTTTCCACTGAAAGACTCTGTGCCCCAGAGAGTGGCGCGAAGTATGTATGGATTACGGTTCCTGATCAGATCGTTGTGTAAGCTGAGCTCGTTTTCGTTAGTTTATCCAATTGTCGCCCTTCTTTAGAGATTATTGCCTGTATGAGTTGTCCGCCGTGCATACACAGACCCGCAGCATGCATGCATTTTTCGTGGCTGCTTTTGTGCTCTGCCACGAAAAATGCGTGCTTGTTGCGGCAAGGGAGACAAACTCATGCAGGCAATAATCTCTAAACAAGCTGAAAATGTACTCTTGCGAAAAAATGCTCCTTGCAATACTATATCTGTTGATGAGTGGTTTCAGCATTTCAAGGGTGTTTTTAATGAAAATAGAGATAGCTATGCCGTCGAAGCAGACTGCACTGACTTGCGGGAAACTGATGTACATCAGACAGAGGACGTTGTGAATGAGACACTAGATGGTACAGTCGAACACGCTTAAGTCGAATTCGCAGGGGAAATGGATTTTTGTTCGACGTATCCGAAGTTTGACTTATCCGTGACGACGGATAAGGTCGAATTTCGATTCTACCTTCGAGTTAAGCGAGTTGCACCTTTTCACCCCCTGATTCGCTTTGGAAACTGAAATTTATTTTCCCTGGTCAACATGAGCTTACTGCTGCTGCGTTGGTATAGTTCACCCCCTTGTGTCATTTGCACCTGCTGTAAATGTACTGCGACCGTGTAAACGACAGCGATTGCACTAATACATGGTAACCCCCAACCCTAAATCTAAACCTAACCCTAAACCGATATAAGCAGGCGAACTCTACTAAATGAGTGTCGATGCGTTTGAATAGTTTGCCCAGTACGGCCCAAGGGTGCGAACTATACTGAGCCTTACTGCTAGGATTTGTTATATTCAATACGCTCGTGTAAGCTGCCATGTCATCGAATCTCCGTAGCTATTTTGTTGACTCTGAGTTCACTTTCAGTTCAGAGTATTGGCTTGGTCTTACCATAGTCACACATGCAATGCAGAGGAAGGAGAAAGCCAAGTTTTTCTGATGGCTGTTTCGTTCTGACATGAAAGCTGCCTGGCACCAAACGGTGATAAGTTTCCAGCCTATGTTTTCTTCTTCTTTTCTAGTTTCACTGACTCTTATTCTGCTTGTAAGATCAGCAGCGCCATCTGTGTGTGTGTGTGTGTGTGTGTGTGTGTGTGTGTGTGTGTGTTTGTGTGTGTGTGCGCGCGCGCGTTCACAGTCATATGATCGCATGTGCTCAATAAATTCTAGTGCAACGTCATATAAACACACGCAGTCAAATAGCAGAAAGATCCAACTCTAACGGCACCAACCAGCAAACTCTCTCTTTCTCTTTGTCTCTCTCTCTCTCTCTCACACACACACACACACACACACACACACACACACACATTTCACACACCAGGAATAACTCATTGCTTACCCTCCGAATCCGACGGCAAATCACCGTTTAAACACTGCCGACCAAAAACCTCAGAGATCAGGGGCACAGGGTCAGATCTCACGCCTAGCTCTGTTCTTCCACGTGTTTCTCGTCAATTTCGTGTTCTGCTACCAGCCCTAAGGCCCGCAGGACACATAACGCTGTCAACCTGTACTTGCACGGAAAATGTAAGATCTCCGTGCAAGCCGTGTTTAGCGCTGATGCATCAGAAGGACAAAAAGAAATTCCCGTGCTAGCGACTGGTACGACTTATCCGAGGCTAAACTTGCAGATTTCGTTTGACATAACCGAGTTTTGACTTATCCGTTTTTGAGTACTTGTTCGACTTATCCGTGGAAAATTTAGTAATACAAAGAGCAAGTTTGGCCGGGAAAAACTTTTTGCTTCGACGTATCCGAAGTTCGACTTAAGCGTGTTTGACTTAAGCGTATGGGTCTGTATTATTACGACTGGGGAAGTACGGGCCGCCATCAATGCTTTGAAAGGGGGAAAGGCGCCTGGTCCAGATAAACTTATTGGTGAATTCTTTAAGCATTCGTCACACGTCATTATAAAATTCCTAACAGAATACTTTAATATTCTATTCGACTCTGGTCAGTTCCCTGATAAATGGACAGAGGCAATCATTCAACCGTTGCATAAAAAGGGAGACATCAACTTACCTGATAACTATAGGGGTATTTCCTTGCTGAATATAAGTGGTAAATTATACAGCTATATTCTGAACAGAAGACTTAGCACATGGGTTGAAGAGAATCAGGTTATTCACGATGTACAGGCGGGTTATAGAAGAAATTACAGTACAGTCGACCATATCTTCACACTGTCTTCTTTGGTACAAAAACAACTACTTAATCACAAGAAGTTATATGTAGCTTTTATCGATTTTCGTAGAGCTTACGATTCTATCAAAAGGGAAAAACTGTGGGAAATTTTGCAAAATAGTATTGGGATCCGGGGGAAAATGCTTTCAGCGCTGCAGGCCATGTACAGGGTAGTGAGAGCCAGGGTAAGAGTGGAAGGAGACCTGACTGATTCTTTTCAGTGCCCCTGTGGGCTCAAGCAAGGAGAAACCTGTAGTTCTGTAATTTTTTCGCTGTTCATCAACGAATTAGCGACCGACATTATTGCTGGTGGGAAACACGGGGTACAGCTTAGTCCTGATGTTTTAGTTATCATGATATTGTTGTTTGCGGACGACGTGGCGCTGACCGCAGATTCCCCCGGTGGCCTCCAAACACAGCTCAGTATTTTATACAATACTGCTCAGCGCCTAGATCTGCAAGTTAATTTAGAAAAGTCAAATATTGTGGTGTTTCGAAATCGAGGCTATCTTTCACGTCACGAAAGCTGGGTATTTGGTAATGACACTATGAATGTTGTAAACCTGTATAAGTATTTAGGTATTTGTCTTTCAACATGTTTGTCCTTTTCTCATGCACTTGTGGATATAGCAAACCGGGCAAGGAAAGGTGTAATAGGTATATTGAGGGTTTTGTGGGCAGTCGGAGAGCGTTCTCCCTCCGTCTTCTTTAAACTGTTTGATGCACAAATTGTGCCAATGTTGACTTACGGTGCCGAGGTGTGGGGCCCCGGGGCCGATCTTTATCCTGTTGAGGCTGTGCATTTGTTTGCACTTAAACGTTTTTTGAATGTCAGTATGAGGACACCTAATGCACTTGTATACGGGGAAACAGGAAGGTATCCGCTCAGCGCAGTTGTGTACGTTCGATGTATCCGATATTGGTTAAACATCGTACAGATGCCTCCTGAGCGGATCCCATGTAAAGCATACGTCATGTTGTTGAATTATCATAACAACAATAAACGCACCTGGGCGTCTTATGTCTGTTACCTGTTGTATAGATATGGGTTCGGATACGTGTGGGAGAGCCAGGGTGTTGGTGCAGTAAATCAATTCCTACGTGTATTTAAACAGAGGCTTATAGACTGCTGGAAACAGGACTGGCACGCGAGGATTTCAGCAAAGGCGCATCTGCAGCCTACGGAAGATCGTTTCCGATTTTATAGCTCCTTTAAGTCGTCAGTGGATTTAAGTCCCTACCTTGTCGATGTGAAACATGTTCAAGTCAGAAAGGCGCTGACACGTCTACGCCTGGGAGTGTCCTGTTTAAAAACACATCACCTTCGTTTCCAGAGAAGATCGACCGGTGACGACAAAAGTATGTTTTTCTGTTCATTTTGTCCGGGTGTCGAGGAAACAGAATTACATTTTATCCTAGTCTGCCCTAAGTACTCCAAGCTGAGAGAAAAGTACATTGCAAAGAAATACACCAGGTCACCGAACTCATTTTGCTTGGCTTTGTTGCTCTCCAGCATTAATAGTACTGTAATGTTGAATGTGGCAAAGTTTGTACATGAAGCATATTTGCTGAGGAACGCTTAGCAGTACATGTCCTATTCCACGCGGCTCGTTTTTACAAAATATTACTATACATTTCTTGTTGTATGTTATTTAAACTTTGATGCGTTGGCGCACATGTAGCCCTTCATATGGGCCAATGGCCTGATCAATAAAGGTCGAGTCAAGTCGACTCTCTCTCTCTCTCTCTCTCTCTCTCTCTCTCTCTCTCTCTCTCTCTCTCTCTTTCCTTCTGTTTGTCTGTGTCTGTGGATCTGAGGTAAAACCAAAGTGTTCGACTGGACAGTATAAAAGGCAGACAATATTCCCCTTAACCCATCTAGCATACTGATATGTGTATAT
>JACVVK020000527.1:0-212500 GCA_018292915.2 Batillaria attramentaria | reverse complement strand
GCCCTACCTGTAAAAAACACTAAGTTACCAAAGCATCGACAGCAACAAACCGAGACATTCACCTGGGCGAGGAAGGGTCTCCATCCCGGAGACCTATGACGCATTGCAGTGAAAGCCGAAAGGAAGCTGCAAGGCCGACCCCCCTTCTAACACCCAGGACAACAACGAGAGTAGCCACATGGAACATCAGGACAATGTATGAAGTAGGAAGGACCATACAAGTAGCAAGAGAGATGAAGAACTACAAGATAGGAGTACTGGGTCTGAGTGAGACAAGGTGGCTACAGACAGGACAGCTGAGATTTTCATCGGGAGAGCAATTGCTGTACTCTGGACACACAGAGGATGGAGCCCCCCACACTGAGGGCGTGGCCCTGATGCTGGCACCGGAGGCACAGCGGGCACTCATCGGCTGGGAACCTGTCAACTCCCGCATCATCACAGCCAAATTCATCACCAAGAAAAAAGACATCAAGCTGAACATCATCCAGTGCTACGCTCCCACCAATGATGCGGAAGAGGAGAAAAAAGATGACTTCTACCAACAACTGCAGACAGTGATAGATAGAGGAGGAGCCAAGGACATGACCATACTGATGGGAGACTTCAACGCCAAGATTGGATCAGACAACACAGGCTACGAGGACACCATGGGAACACACGGACTGGGACAGATGAACGAAAATGGCGAGCGCTTTGCAAACTTTTGTGCCCTGAACCAGCTAGTGATAGGAGGCAGCATTTTCCCACACAAGCGCATCCACAAGGCCACATGGAGATCGCCGGACCATGTCACGGAGAACCAGATTGATCACATCTGCATCAGCCGGAAGTTCAGGAGATCGTGGCGGGATGTGCGCGTGATGAGGGGTGCCGATGTATCATCAGACCACCACCTACTTGCAACAACATTGAGACTTCGGCTTAAGAGGCACACCAACGCCAACAACACACGGACCAGGTACAACGTTGGACTACTCAGGAACACAGACACACAAGCAGCATTCCGGATCAGCCTTTCCAACAGGTTCCAGCCACTGCAAGACCTGATAGAAGACAGTGAAATGGACATCGAGACACACTGGGAACACAGCAAGAAACTTTGGCACGACACATGCGAAGAGGTCCTTGGCAAGAGAAAGACCCAACATAAGGAATGGATCTCTGCTGATACCATCCAGAAGCTGGAAGTTAGGAAAGAGAAGAAAACTGCACTGAACACGAGCCGAACAAGAAGAGCTAAGGCAAAGGCACAAGAGGAATACACAGCAGCTGACAGAGAAGTGAAGAGGAGCACCAGGAAGGACAAGAGGGACTACATCGACAACCTGGCCAGTCAAGCAGAGGAAGCAGCCCGAAAAGGGAATCTAAAAGACCTGTACCAGGTGACCAAGAAGCTCGCGGGCAAATTTCAGCAGACAGACAAACCAGTGAAGGACAAGAACGGGCACCCACTGACAACAACTGAGGAACAGCTGAAGCGATGGGCAGAACACTTCAGGGAGTTGTTAAATCGACCCATCCCTGAAACACCACCAGACATCCCACCAGCAGAGACAGAACTACCCATCAACTGCGACAAGCCCTCTAAGGCGGAGATCAGGAAAGCCATCATGACACTGAGAAATGGGAAAGCTGCCGGGCCGGACGAGATACCAGCAGAAGCCATCAAAGCAGACACAGAGACAGCTGTCAACATGCTGCACAGCCTATTCAGCAAGATCTGGGAGACGGAAGAGGTGCCAGCCCAGTGGAAAGAAGGGATCGTCATCAAGCTGCCAAAGAAAGGGGACCTCAGGGACTGCAGCAACTACCGAGGGATCATGCTCCTGTCAGTGCCAGGCAAGGTTCTCAACAGAATTCTACTGGAGAGGATGAGGGAGGCAGTCGACCCCATGCTCCGAGACCAGCAGGCGGGCTTTCGCAGGAACAGTTCCTGCGCTGACCAGATTGCCAGCCTACGCATCATTGTGGAGCAGTCACTGGAGTGGAACTCCCCCCTCTACATCAACTTCATAGACTATGAGAAGGCTTTCGACAGTGTAGACAGAGAGGCACTGTGGAAGTTGCTAAGGCACTATGGAGTTGCCGGGAAGATCATCTCCTTGATCCAGTGCACCTACCAAGACATGAGCTGCAGGATTGCCCATGCTGGCCAGTTGTCAGAAAGCTTCGAGGTGAAGACTGGAGTCCGCCAGGGATGCCTGTTGTCCCCGTTTCTCTTCCTCCTGGTCATCGACTGGATCATGAAGACCACTACAGCAGGCAGGAAAAACGGGATACAGTGGACACTCTGGACGCAGCTGGATGACCTCGACTTCGCAGACGACCTGGCGCTCCTGTCTCACAGCCACAGCCAGATGCAGGACAAGACTACGCGCCTGGAAGCCACATCAGCCGGAACAGGGCTCAAGATCAACAGGAAGAAAACCGAGCTGATGAAGATCAACACCACTGCCAACACACCAGTCACAGTCGGTGGAGAGCCCATCAGGGAGGTGGAGTCTTTTGTCTACCTGGGGAGTGTGGTTGATGGACAGGGAGGCACAGACCGAGACGTCACAGCCAGAATCGGCAAGGCAAGGGCAGCAATGGTCATGCTGAAGAACGTCTGGGCATCCAAAGTTGTCAGCATAAGAACCAAACTCCGCATCTTCAACTCCAACGTGAAGTCAGTTCTGCTCTACGGATGCGAAACATGGAGGACAACAAAGACGATGCAGCAGAAGATCCAGACATTTCTCAACACCTGTCTGAGGCGCATCTTCAACATCCGATGGCCAGAGAAGATCCGGAATGAAGAGCTGTGGGAGCGAGCGGGGCAGGAACCAGTGGCCAAGCAGATCCTGCGGAGGAATTGGGGCTGGATTGGACACACCCTCAGGAAGCCAGCATCCAGCACCACACGCCAAGCCCTGACATGGAACCCGCAGGGGAAAAGGAAGAGAGGCCGGCCTCGCAACAGCTGGAGGCGGGACACTGAGGCAGAGCTATGTAAGCAGGGTACCAACTGGACTGGAGTGGCAAGACTAGCCCAGAAGAGAGTGCGATGGCGAAGGGTTGTCGATGGCCTATGCTCCACGTGGAGCCAAGGGCCTAAGTAAGTAAGTACTGCCATTGCAATACCGTTAACATGCACTTGTTCGACCCCTGAGCATTATTATAAGCAGTAATTGTTTGTTTACTAAACTGTATTCCAATAAACCTGTTCAAACCAACACGACCTTAATCCTGAGTGTTTGCCCCGCGTACGCTTCGAGATTCAGAGATCCAACGGTTCCCACACAAGATCAATATCACTTTACGAAATCCGTGACGCTCAGGTTGTTTTCCTAAACAACGGAAACTTTTTCTTTAACTCGCAGAGAACTAGAATTCGTAGGATGGGTGGGTGGGGGTTTGGGGGTTTAACGTCCTTTTCCACCACATACGGGTGATAGCAAAGACGGGGCAACGATGAAAAAGCCAGCACAAATATTTGGCCCCAGCCGGGATACGAACTCACGACCCGAGGATCAGAAGTCCAACGCTCTACCATTTGGCTCCCCTAGAATTCGTAAACATGTGCTAAAAATAATAGATATGACAGAACGAATAAGGACAGTATGGCTCATTTTTTTAAAAATCAGTGCGCGTGTGCAGTGACCGGATTTCCGGAATGGGCGACAATCGTGATCGTTGGGCTGGTAGCAACCTTTTACACCACTCTGGTAATTCCGTGTGTGTGTGTGTGTGTGTGTGTGTGTGTGTGTGCGCGTGCGTGCGTGTGCGTGTGTGTCTATGTCTAACTTCACTGTCAGCAGTGTAGCCATTGATAAACTGAAAAAAATTGAAATATTTGTGACAGTTATTTTAAATTCAGGAGTCTGTTTCGTGCTTATTTCAAGCACAATGTTATGGTATACCCTTGCTTAGTCCGGGTAACCCATGAGTGATCGGGGAAGTCACATCCTGGGTCAGGGATCCAAGCGAAGAAACTTTTTGGTGGCTACATTTTTTTCGTGGTGGCTATGGCACAGGAAAACGTCAGGCTAATATAAGAAAACTGACAGCGTACCTAAGCTGTACGATGATGTTTATAGCTGAACTTGACTGAAATGTTCACGGCTTCAACCGGCCGTCTGCGGAAGTTAGAATGGGATCCCTTATGGCGCACAGCGAAAACTGAAGGGAATGAACTCATTGTTATTTCAGAGTTATCTTCCATGTTTTAAATATCTCCCATTTGCCCTCACACCAACCCGCGCGCACTTTCCTGCGACATTTTTCACGAAAGGATATTAACACGGATACTTCCTCAATCAGTCTCAATCCGCGTTGTGATTTCTTCGTCGTGGTTGAAGGTAAGCAGTGTGTTTGAGTGTACTGTATTTGTACGTCCATTTTCCCCCTTTATTTCAAAACAACATGATCTCTGTCAGTTTAGACAGAGATTGTCGTCTGAGTCCGACAAGGAAGCGTGTGAGCCGACAAGCAAAGTAACGTCGCGTCACTCATACCTTTGTCTTAGCAGCCGACTATTTTAGGACACTGACTAGAGTGGTTTTAGACCTTTAAATGCTAGAACTGAAAAGCCTGCTTCAAGTTTCAAAGAAAGCCTTTACGGATACAAGTCTGCAGTTACTAAATTGTACAGACTAGGCAGGAACCAGATCTATCTATTATCTTGAAATGTTCGCACTCGATCACTCATACCAGTAACATACTGCTATCGGATTGTACTTCAAAATGTCGCTGGTGGCGTTTGTATAACTCAGAATTACTGCATTTCTTGTCTACTGCTTCCTCAGCTACCGTGTAGAACACGTCAGCGACTTTGGCAGGCGAGAATCAATTTTCTCAAAATATGACGTTAGCGAAATATTCAGTGGTTTACCTGGGATATTCTGAATAGTTTCGCAAAGTCGAAGGACGCGGTCTCGCTCCTTACATCAAACAGCAATATTTATCTACGAGTAGTTTTACGTTTCTATAAATGTTCGTGTGAAAATCTACTTTAGATTTTCGTATCAACAAGATGGCCGCGCGACCATTACGTAATGGGGATAATCGTGGAATTTTGTTCAATATTCCCTGGGAATGGTGCAGAAAGTGAAGATTAGAGTGTGGCAAGATTCGTAGATTTGGACGGCGGTTTTCCTGATTCCTTCGGGCATGTAGAAGAATTGGAGGAAAATGACTCTGATGATGGGAAGTAGGAGGTGATCAATCTACACTAATCACTGTAATCAGTCGAGTTCTGGTGGGTGTGGAAGATGTGTACTGTGAAGGGAGTCCAGGAAAGTTGGAGAGGGATGAGTAGAGGCAGTACTGGGAGGCAACGGAGTAAAACTGGAGGGAGTGCTGCATTAGATTCTGACTCTCACAGCAGTTTTAATAATCACATACACAGACAGTATCCATTCTACGAAGGTGAGCATGGTCCTACTGTGTTTTCCCCCCTGCTGACTGTGACATGATAGACACTTGGGATATTCTTTTCCCTGGACTTTGTCATGTTATTGCAGAGCACTGATGAGATAGGTGTGCATTGGTGCAGCAGGAAGGGGCGGGGGGGGGGGGGGACTGAAAAGCAGGGCACACTGTGCATTTTGCTGTGGCATTGGTCTGTACATAGGTATTGCAAGTATGATCTCAGGCAGTGTAGAGATAGATCTCATGTCAGACTCACCAGCAGCTATTTCAGTAAGCGTGCAGTACAAGTCAGTTGTATACCAAAGTGTTTTGTGTGTGTTTGAACAGTCTATGAAGTACATGTATCATGCAAGATCAGTACAAATGAGGACTGAAGAGAAACCATGCACACCATCACCAATTTTTTTTTTTTTTTTTTTTTTTTTACAGATCTGTGGGGTAAGTGTGTGTGTGTGTGTGTGTGCGTGTGCGTGTGTGTGTGTGTGTGTGTGTGTTACAACATCACTTTGATCTGCATGTATGCATTTATTTCAGGCCCAGGTCCTGCTCAAAACAACCAGCTCCTGCAAATATGTTTACAAATGTGACCCTCCACCACGAAATGAGTCTTCTTGTGCTATTTGTTCATGTTACAAGACGACTCATTTCATGGTGGAGGGTCACAAATGTGTCATCATCTGATATCATGTTCAACATGGCGATTATTCAAGTCAACACCAAGTGGTAAGTTTAGTTAGGTCCACTTTTGCTTTTTTGTTTTAATGTTAAAGTTAGCAACAAGCGTACCAGACAACCTCTATTGTGTCGAATCCATGTACATGTACTACAAACTGAGAGCAAAGATTACATATTCTTAAACTGGCCTAAATCTGTGTTTAACTGATATGAAATCCCCTCAGAAAGCAATCGCCAGTGATATCCCTACCTACCATGGGATTGTTACCTGCTACATGTACCTCAGGATCAGCAGACCGGGCATCTTGGACACTACAATTCCCTCATTAAAATTATCTTTTGTTACCATAATGGTGATGTCAAAGCCGGTTGTAATAGGACAAGACCTTTTCCAGTATTGACACTAGTGAAGTTCAGTCCCAAAATTCCCTCATCTAATCAGACACTTGACACTCAATTCAAACTGCCATACCCCCACCCCCACCTTTTTTAAATAAATTTAGTACTAAACTCTGTTTGAAGTGTGAATCTGACTTGGCTAGGGCTGAAGGAACAGTGAGAATCTAAAGAATATATTTCAGGTATACATTTTCTGTTATCTGTAATTTGCTAGTTGTCCAAGCACTTGTTTCACTGTTGTAACATTTGAAAGAAATGGCA
Organism: Batillaria attramentaria; assembly: GCA_018292915.2. Lineage (NCBI taxonomy): Eukaryota > Metazoa > Mollusca > Gastropoda > Batillariidae > Batillaria > Batillaria attramentaria. Next base: position 205,750 of record JACVVK020000527.1, on the reverse strand, counting down.
TTTAGTTTTGTTTTTGTTTTTATCATGACACATTACTGTATGGTCAGTCCTAAATCTGATCAGTTTCCATGTGCTGCCATGTTTCCAACCTGAATGGTAAACTTTGTCCCCATTGGCCAAAATGTTTGTGTTGTAACTGATCAACATGTGTCTAGAAATAAATGTACAAAAGGAAACGTTTGATAATGTGTGACCTTCCAAGTGATGTCCTAATCACAAGGCTGATAAATTTCAACATACACTACCTGAACATTACGTCTTTCGATGTTTCTCATTATAGCAGTGTGTGTGTGTGTGTGTGGTGTGTGTGTGTGTGTGTGTGTGTGTGTGTGTGTGTGTGTGTGTGTGTGTGTGAAAATTAAACAGTACAAATAATACTAAAATATAAATAGATACGGTTGGTGTGCCCATTTATGCGTTTTTGTTTGCATTACAACAGACCTAGTTGTATATGAATTAAAATATACAATGTGTACTATCTGCCAAACATTAAAAAAGTCTTAAATGAAATCGGACAACCTTCGCCGGTCAGGAATCTGATGTCTGACCATTCGCTGTGTCTGGTCTGACCAACTCAAAGGACAACCAAAAGCCTAATTTACAAAGATCCTCATCCACTCACCAAGCATGTTTTGACTGTCTTATCAGCAGTCCCAAGCACAGACATGAATGCTTTTTAGAAACATACAACAACAGAGGGAAAACCAAAGATCATCAATACAATTTTATTGATCATCTTCAGCAAACTGGATCATTTCGCTCCAAAGGAAAAAACATTTGAAAACAAGTGCCCACATACAAACGTGATGCGCGTGGTGCCATTGACGTCAAGAGTCTGACAATGCGAAGAGGCAACATTTTCAGTTTGAACCATGTTGCTGTTTTCCCCGCTCACGCTGCCAAACATGTAATGCTCTTGACAGCCAATGTTGGTACAGTACCATCGACGTATAGATCTATACGTCTGTGTACAGTACAGGGACAAAAAAGATGAGAGTCTTGATTTGTATGGGATGGACTTAAATCATCTCAGTGTTTAGATTCAACGTTTTCCATTACTGTTTTGCGTTTGATTGTGCATGCTAGTTTACACCGACCTTGTCCCTGGAAAGCAAAACTGCACGTACAATTTAACACACTGGATTATGTGACAGTGATTTTGTAAAGTTTAAAAAGTACAGCAGCTGTGTAATAGTGCTTGCCGTATTTTACGCCCCGCCCCCTTTTTTCCTTTTATTCTTTCTCCTCACTACCATCCTTCCACGTGAATTTGCTTGTCGGCTCACAATCTAGATCTAGAGAGACATAACATAAACACTCACACCATGATGATCAGTGATCACATCAAATCAGTGGTAATCAGAAATTGTGTTCAGTCATCAAAGAAAGATTTCGTGTGTTTGTGTAGATCTTTCTGCTATGCGGTTGGGAGGGATCAGCATGCCGGCCTGTCAGATTCGAGGGATCTTGAACTGACTTACGTTTTAGTTGAAAAATCTTTTCGCTGAGTGAGTTTTCTGATTAAGAAAAGCTTGTAGAAAGCAGTACAGGACCTGTGAGATTTTTCAGCCAACTGTTTTTGAGACTGACAAAGAGATATTACATCAATTCCTGTTATTCTGTCAGCTTTTGTCTGATCTGCCCACCTTTAGAAATCTCCCGCGGTTTTCTATTCAGGCACGCATGCGCCGACACCATGCAAATGGCTGCCAAGCAGACGAACCTCAGCTCGCAATGTTAGAGTTGGGCATTTTCCACTCAGACAATCATGCACGGTAGCTTGTAAGGCCAAAGTGTATATTTTCATGGAGCGTTATTCAGCGTCACTTGTATCCTATCAGTATTTAAATATTGGTCCAGCCACCACAGAGATATTAATGTGTTAATTTTTTTTCTACGCTAGGATCCATGACTCTCGATTTCAGGAGAGAGGAGACCATGACTAACCCTTGCTAAGAATGGCGTTTTGTGAGATGGCGTAATTAATAAATGACGTCATATTGTGACGTAACAGGGCGGGATGAAGGCTGTAGTGTGGACGGACACGTTCCAAGGGACAGTCATGCTTGCCGGACTTCTAGCCGTCGTCATCAAGGTCAGATAACTCGTTTCTTTTAACTCTTATGAAGCCAGAATATACAGAAACATTTACATCATAATACTATTGACTTTAACTAATGTTACCCCCCCAAAAAGTATCATACCGGTTATTCCATGGAAAAACATCCAACATTATTTCATACATATATTTATATAGGGGAAGTAAGTAAAGAGAGAGAGAGAGAGATGTTATCCGGTTTTCAAGCTTTTCGCCATATATGACAGACGTCTTCTATGAGAAAGCTGTTTTTAGTTGATTCATTTCTCTGGTCTTAATACCACTCTGGGATTTTCCTAATAATGATGGAGGTCCCCTGTTCACAAATTGATAATCACAAATTACTATGACTACCGTCGACTGAAACTTTGAAGGAAAATGCTGAATGCCTTGACTGTTCGTCTTCTAGAAATTATGATGCTGTAAATGTACTCGGCCTTATAATATAACTGATGCTCACCTGACTGATCGGGTCAATGACGAAACGGTGTGTGTGTGTGTGTGTGTGTGTGTGTGTGTGTGTGTGTGTGTGTGTGTGTGTGTGTGTGTGTGTATGTGTGTACTTTCAGGGTTCACTCGTAGTCGGTGGGCTGGACACAGTGTGGAGAATCAACTATGACTGGGACAGGATACAATTTTTCGAGTGAGAATTGCACATTTTAAATGAATTCTTTCCATACTTGCAGTTTAAGTTTTTTCTCCGTCGTTTTTATTACCTTCACAAATGCTATACATACGATGAATATTGTAATTAAAGAGGGACACGTTTAAAACGTTTCAACGATAAAAGAAAAATACAAACAAAGGAAATTCAATATTTACCCCGAGGTAATTCGAGATAATTCGAGGGTTAACACGAACATTCTTTCAGATTAAAAAATCAAAACAAAAAAAGAGAAGAAGATCGGTGTGAAGGGAATACCAAAGATTACCCCCCCCCCCACCCCCACCCCCCCTCTCTCTCTCTCTGTGTTACATACATGTTTTGCAATATTAGAGACGACTGTAAATTTCTTACTTGGCATACAGCCAGTATCATCAGCACATGCCACGTATGTTTTGATTTGTTTATCGTGTGTATTTTTCTCTCCTGTATTTCCCCTAGATAGTTTATACTTTTCTTTTTTTTTTTAAACATTTTTATTGTTTGTTTGTTTGTTTTGATTTTTTTCTCAATACCCTTTAATGTAGAATAGCAGGACAGCATGTAAGATAGACAGCAATGCCTAAATGCTCTATCCTGAATAAAAAACGTTTCATCATCATCATCATCATCTCTCTCTCTCTCTCTCAACCGAACACAAATCTTGTGGCCTTTCACGTTTTCACTCATGAAAAGTATACAAATTCTGTTCGTATGGGGGCAGTGCAGGCAGATACATTTAAAGCAGGCGAATGAGAAGGGGGAGGGGGGGGGGGCATTCATCAATACTGTCTAACGATAGACAAGATGGCCACCAGCCCAATATGTTGTTTCCATTTGATCACCTGCTATCGTCACGGTCGTTCTTTTGTAATCCACACACACACACACACACACACACACACACACACACACACACACACACACTCTCTCTCTCTCTCTGAATGGAAACAACTGACCGGGCTGTCACACCAATCTTGTTTTTGGAAGAGAGACGTCAAGTTGTATTCTTTGAAATCTATGACGTTTTTGCTCACTGGGATGACGCATAATACATTTGGCGTAATAACTTTGATACAGTTCTTGCAATGAAAGCAGGCCCATGAAAATTGAAGTGTTGCTGCTGCGTGCGCAGTGTAAAGATCGAATTAATACCGACCCAATATGTTTAACAGACAAGTCTGCGCGGCGAACGTTTTCTAACTATGTGTTATGTCAGACATACACACGCGCGCGCGCACACACTCACACGCACGCACGCACGCGCACACGCACACACACACACAGACTCGCGCGAGCCGCGTTTGTGCTCCATTGAGACCTATGTGGTGTTCTCTCACTCTACTATGCTATTGAGTGAGAGTCAGTGGGAAAAACAAAGCACACTACATCAATGAAACTCCCGCTTTCCCCGTCTACACATAGAGAACGTCCAAAAAGTGGCGACACATCCCCAAGAAATGCCAGTATCACGTCAATCAAACATGACGTCGGAAAAATGACGCTGATACTGCCTTTTGCGTCAGTGCGCGCTTGCCTTTTCTGCGATGGATCTGACCTGTTCAGTACGTAAGCAGCCCTGCACAGCGTTCTGGGTTCTTCTTCTTTCATGAATTTGTTCTCCGTGCATATTCTGTTCATAAAGTATTGGAGTTGTATTCTGTTATATCCCGTGTCTTCTCTGCGATTGCACGAAGATGGCGACATAGTAGAAGTAAAATACACCACGTCTCCAAACAGAGGAATTCGGAAAGAAAGTGGCGAGACACCCCCAAGAAAAAACAGCATCACGTCAATCAAACATGACGCACTTACTTTACGTCAGTGCGCGTGCGTCTCTTCTTCGATGTTTGTGAGGCGTGTGGCTTGTAGAGGAAATGTGCTGTGAGTACAAATTTTCGAGTCAACTGACGATAACGGCTGCAGTGAATTTTTCTAATTTTTTTGTATATTTTTATGGCACCCCAGGCTCATTATGTATGTATAGTAGGAGCGATTTTGAGATCTAAAGTGTGTTCACCAGCACTTTCATCAGGTACGGCTTACGCCAAAAGTATAAAAGCGACAACCTCCAAAATTCACTTAGTTGAGAGTCCGTATTCATGCTATATATGTCCAAAAAATGGAGTGGTTTAGGTAAATATTACGCCTTTAAACGCCAGAAAGCCACTTTTTCTGAAAAGGGCGATAACTCGCAAATCATGTGTGCAATCGTACCTGGATCGGGCCTTCTATTCAACAATCTGGATTCATTTAGAAACCCCAAATTTGAAATCGATCGGTTCAGTATTTTCGGAGAAATAGGCATCTGAACTGGGTTCACATGCAATGTCAACACAGGCTCGGTTTACATGAAAACTATAAGAGCGACCATTTTCTAGTAGTGACTCTGTTCAGAGTCCGTATTCAAGCTATCTACTGCCAAAACATTGAGTGATTTAAATAAATATTACGCCTGTACACGAAAGACAACCAACTTGTCTCAAAAGGGCGATAACTCCCAAATCACTTAAGCAATCATCACACGCTTGAATCGTCTAATGTAACATTTTGATATATTTGGATACCCCAAATTTGAAACCATTCGGTTGAGTATTTTCGAAGAAACGGGCCTGGACACAATTCACACACACACAGCCGCACGCACGCACGCACACACATACGCACAGACGGCACTCACTGAGGAGGAGAAGCGCGTTCGGTGGACCGTACATGTCAGCATCGATGACGCACGTTTTCTTACGTCATTGTCAGAGTTACACTTGCAAAATCGTCTCTGCGGGAGATCGGCAGTGACGTGCGTTTGTACCACAGATGCTTGCCCATGAACGTGGAAAATTTAGCCCGTCCTATGATGTTGTTTCCATTACTATGGAAACAACATTAAAAAAAAAGTCGAAAGGATAGAGAAGGGGTGTTACGTACGTTTCACCTTGTTTACTTCTTCTTCTTCTTTTTCGTGGTAGAGCGTTGGGCTCTCAATGCTCGGGCCGTGAGTTCGTACCCCGGCTGGGGCCAAATATTTGTGCTGGCTTTTTCATCGTTGCCCCGTCTGTGATATCACCCGTATGTTGTGGAAAACCCCGAACACCCACCCACCCACCAACCCCCCACTCTTCTTTTACATTTTTCTTTCAACGGCCCCGCAACACTTTATAACGACACAAATCCTCCCCAGCGTCGCATGAATGATGGGCGGAAAGACTGTCTATCTCATGGTCCAAAGAAGTCCTTTGTTCCACGAAAATGAACAAGAAAGTAGCTGATTTTCACAGACAGCTAACGGACGCGTCCGTCCGCCATTGGTTAGCAGTGCTCACATTTTTCTTTTCTTTCCTTTCTTTCTTTTTTTTTTTTTCTTTTTTTTTTTCCTGTTTGTTTTGTTTTGTTTTGTTTTTTGTTTTTGCAAGTTTCAACCCAGATCCGAGAGTTCGCCATTCTTTCTGGTCCCTGATCGTCGGCGGAATGGTGACATGGACATCAACATACGGGTGTAACCAGGCCAGCGTACAGCGCTTCTCGTCTTTACCCACACTGTCAGGGGCACGGAAGTATGTCATGTGTGCGTTGTAATTTTACCTGAATGCGTTTGTCGCGAATTCGATATCCGATCTTCGGACGTTTAATGCTCGGGTCGTGAGTTCGAATCCCGGTTGGGGCTAAATATTTTGTGGTGGCCTTTTTCTCGTTGCCCCGTCTTTGAAATCACACATTATAACAAGTTGCGCGCCGTTCACAAGCGCAAGGCTATTTATGGCTGGCATGGCTTTCCTCTCCGTAGGCGGCCAGCGCCAACGCCACGCTATTGCATAAACATGACCTGATTTCGCACGCTGGACGCATCCTCCCCTTGTCTGAGGCCACGTAACACATATGCAAATTTGGAGGAAAACGCTATATATTCCTCCTACACATAACGTTGCAGATAACACCCTAGAAACGCTTTAAAATTCACAACAAAAACTTCACAAAAATCAGGCAGCCATAGACTCATGTGTAGAGTAAATTTCAACAAATTCCAATATTCCGTTTTTTTGGCAATGTTGGCAGCGACCACATAGCCCCTCATTCCACGGTCGTCTGCTGGCTCCTGTGCCAGCCGCGCATGAATACAAATAGTCCACAAGCCAGCCTCATTTTTCCCTAATTTTACTATTACCTGGCATGAAACTTGTTTACAAAGCCAACAAAAAGCACCAGATTGCCATTTTTTACTCTGCACACAAATTTTAAAAGGGGCAAAGATTTTCTACTATATTTAGCCGAGTTACTACATGCCCCGGAAGCTAATACCACTCTGTAACCTGAGGTGTCCAGCTCATTGCGCCAGCGTCGGTCTTAGAAGACAGACTTCAGTTCGCTCGGCAGCAGCGGATTTCCTCAGTTTTTACAAACTTGATCGTTGGCAGTTCCTTAAATAGTTCTTTGCTGGCTTTTTCTCGTCACCCCGTCTTTAAACTCACGCATATTTATGGTGAAAAGGGGCGTTTACTTCTCCAGCAACCACACGACCAATGTTTTTTTGTTGTTGTTTGTTTGTTTGTTTTTGTTGTTGTTTGTTTGTTTGTTTTTGTTGTTGTTGTTGTTGTTTTTTCTCAGAGCTGTGCTGCTGAATGTGCTGGGACACGTGCTCCTCATCTCTATCGCCTGTCTCGCCGGTATCGTCGTGTTCGCGTATTACGTGCAGGAAGGCTGTGACCCCTTGACCTCCAACCGCGTGGATAACCCTAATCAGGTCAGTTAACATGTTTTACGTTATTGTTGTAGTTGTTGTTGCTGTTGTATTGGTTGACTAGGTGGGTGGGTGTGTGAGTGAAGGAGTAAGCGATTGAGTGTATGCCGGCGTAAGTGAGGGAGTCAGTAAATATGTCAGTGAGCGAGTGTACGCGTGAGTGAGGGAGTCAGGTAATAAGTCAATGAGTGAGTGTATGCGTGAGTGAGGGAGTCAGTTAATAATTGAATGAGTCAGTTAATAAGTGATCAGTTAGTGAGTGAGTGTATGCGTATGTGAGGGAGTCAGTGAATGAGTGAGGAGTATATGCGAGAGTGAGGGAGTCAGCCGGTTAGTAAGACAGTGAAGGAGTGAGTCAGTTAATAAGTGAGTGAGTCAGTCAGTCAGTCAGTTAACAAGTGAGCGAGTGTATGCGAGAGTGAGGGAGTCAGTTAATACGTTATGAGTGCGCGAATGAGTGAGCGAGTAAGTGTATGCGTGAGTCAGTGAGTGGATGGATAGGTTAGTGGGTGAGTGAGTGAGTCAGTGAGTGGATGGATAGGTGAGTGAGGTAAAACACGTCTATGTTGTGTCCAGATCATACCGTACTTCGTGATGGAGGTACTCAGTACCCCAGGGCTGCCTGGACTTTTCATCTCATGTCTGTTTAGCGGAGCCCTCAGGTACCGGTTACTAACATAACACTCTTTGAGTATCATACTACAGTCTTCACAAAAAGTTAAGGACCAGTCAACATAATGGGTGACAGTTTCAATAAATCAGAAAAAATAAACGAATACGATTTTCCCGTAAAATTCGGTAGCAAGATTAAGGGGTAATTAGTGAACATGGCGACCACTGTGTGGATGGCACGTGCGCGTCACACAGCATGCTTGGCGCGTTTGAAAATCTGCAATTTCGGCAAAACTAGACCGAGTTTCAGTGTTCAGTGAGCGATACCTGGGGCTTTCTGCACGGCAAAAATGAGATGCAGGTCAAAGAATGCATCCCTGGTTATGAACTGTGCTCATTTGTTTGCCTACATAAGCCGCCGTTTCAGCGATGTTCAGCACTACACCAGCATGCCACCACGACAAAAGTTGAATGATACTTGCAAGTGGTCCATTACTTTTTGAGAAGGCTGTATATACACAGTCACTTGCAATTTACCAGTCACGTATGCTGTCTGAGTTTCTTGTGTGCCAGTCCATAACACTGTTGTCAGCCAGAGATTTTGCCATGTTTCCCAAAGAGGAGATAGCTGAATGGTAGAGCGTTGGACTCTCAATGCTCGGGTCGTGAGTTCGAATCCCGGCTGGGGGCAAATATTTTGTGCTGTCCCTTTTCTCATTGCCCCGTCTTTGGTATCACCCTTGCATGGTGGAAATTAAACGACGTTAAACTCCCAAACACCCACCCACCCAAAGAGAAGAATGAAGGAGGGAAATAGAAATTTGGGGCAAGAGGGAAAGAGAGGGGGGGGGGTGCTAATCACGTGTCGTCTTTACCTCCTGGATGTACCGTTTCAGTTCCATGTCATCCAGTCTGAACGCCCTGTCTGCAGTGACGTGGGAAGACTTTCTGAAGCCCGTACTGGGTCACAGACTGACCGAGTTACAGAAGACGTGGGTCGCCAAGCTTCTAGGTGCGCATACCACGCACCACTTGTATAATTCATGTCTTATAATAATAATAATAATAATCATAATAATAAATTGCTTTTATATAGCGCAGTATCCCAGCAGATGCTGGCTCAGAGCGCTCTACAATTACACACACGCACAGAAACACACACACACGTTATAGTGCGTTGGTAGTTCTGTCTCCAACGATTTCCGGCGATGACTTTTTATGGAGCCACTTTTTTATCGTCTAAGAGAGGTAGAGTGAGAGAGAGAGAGAGGATCAGTGTTTGTCTTCTCCGATACCAGTGATACCAGTAAGCAAGCGTCTGTCACCTGTCAATCAGACCTGAGGGAAGTAACTCTGTCAAAGGGGAACGATTTTGTTACAAGAATTCATTCACCCATGTAGAACCTCGCATACGTCAAAAAAGTTAGTGACGTCAACCAGCTAGGCGAGCTTTGTGTTTGGGGTTTTGCAAGCTGAAAAAGGCACGGAAAGGGTTTCCAGTACTTTCTTTATGTCAGCATGTTTGATGTCAGAGAGCTTGCGTTCGTGTGCGCGCGGGCTGCATACATGACACAACGACCACAACTGTGACTACAGCAGGTCACTGAATGGAAACAACATATTGGGCTGGTGGCCATCTTGTTTATACCTATCAAAGAGAACAGGTTAACCCTGACCTAGTGACCTAATATGTTTAACGACAGTCTGGGTTCTTAAGTTTTTCTTCGAGGGTTCTCTTCCTCCCTATCTGTCGGCTTTACTCTGTCCGTATCAACCGTCGCGCACACCTCGTTCCGCTAGCGAAAAACTTCTCAGAATTCCGAAACGTAACATGAAAACTGCTGGAGAGCGATCATTCAGCTTCTTGGCTCCGACTGTCTGGAACTCCTTGCCAGTCGAACTCCGCCTTCAGCCTTCACTGCGTACGTTTAACTCCCATCTAAAGACTTCTTTACCGTCAAGCTTTTGTTGCTTAACTCCTGCTGAGTCTGCTTATGTGTACGTTTAGTCGCCTGATGTCGCTGCACCTGCCAAACTGGATGTTAGAGTGTGTGAAAATAGTGTGTGTGTGTGTGTGTGTGTGTGTGTGCGCGCGCGCGCACGCGCGTCTTAAGCGCAGTGAGTCCTTTGCATTTGGAGAGCAGCGCTCTATAAAAAAAAATGTATTATTATTATCATTATTATTATTATTCCGTTTCTTCTCGGCCTAAAAATAAATAAATAAATAAAGAAATAAATTGTTTCTTTTTCTGTTGTATTTTTGTCAAGCGTCAATATCATATCGTTGCAGTGCTCATTTATGGAGGACTCGGCACTGGAGTGGCGTTCATGGTGATGAGACTGGGGGGCACAGTACTGCAGGTCAGTGCAGCCCTCTAGTGGCAGCAAAATGAAACGGTCACTGTCGAGTAGATTTGGCGGCACGGCAAGCGGTGCTTTCCCCTTGTTACAAAATGGATTTACTGGAAAAGGACGGATACTATTGTAACTCATCATGGGGAAATGAAACGCCTGTATTGTTATTATTATTATTATTATTATTATTATTATTGTGTGAGGGAAAACGGCGATGACATCAATCACGTGACCAGTCGGAGCGGTGTGTGTGTGTGTGTGTGTGTGTGTGTGTGTGTGTGTGTGTAGCGCTATGAATTGTTTTGCTGCGAGATTAAGCGCTCGATAAGTACTATTTATTATTATTATTATCTATATTATCATTTTTATTAGTAGTAGTAGTAATAGTAGTCGTATTGATTTATTATTATTAGTAGTAGTAGTAGTAATATTAACTCTTCCGACCCACCTTTCAAACTCCCTCGGGGAGCCGGGGTGGCCGAATGGTAGAGCGTTGGACTTCTAATGCTCGGGTCGTGAGTTCGTATCCCGGCTGGAGCCAAATATTTGTGCTGGCTTTTTCATCGTTGCCCCGTCTTTGATATCACCCGTATGTGGTGGAAAAGGACGTTAAACCCCCAAACCCCCACCCCACCCACCCTTCAAACTCCCTCACAGTCGAGCAAACAGCACGCACTCTTTGCTGTTCCTGTGAAAAACTTTGGAAAATTCCTAACCGAAACCTCAAGGCAGTAGGCGAGAGCGCATTTAGCTGCGTTGCCCCGTCACCCTGGATAACGCTACCTGCCTGTCTGAGAGACTTAACGGACATAAATCGTTTTAAGTCTGCAGTGTCCGTTCCGGCTGGCTTTCGACTAGTAAAATAATTGGCATTTGTGTGAAGGACCACAATGCAGGATATAAAATCAAAGGCCTTTCTTAAATCCAAAGAGAGAGAGAGAGAGAAAAATGAAAATGAAACTTTATTTTACAAGAACAGAAGATTAGATGCAAAGTTGTGTGTTCGATCGTGTGTGTGTGTGTGTGTGTGTGTGTGTGTGTGCTCGTTGTTATTTGGCTATGTATACTTTCACTGCAAGCGGACGCCGCGTCAGTGACTAGGCACCGTGGTAACCAGATTATGTCCATAATTAGCGAAGCGTTCTCTTTTGCACGGTACTGTGTCTTCAATAAGAGAATAAAGCAATGTGTGTGTGTGTGTGTGTGTGTGTGTGTGTGGTGTGGTGTGTGTGTGTGTGTGTGTGTGTGTGTGTGTGTGTGTGTGTGTGTGTGTGTGTGTGTGTGTGTGTGTGTGTGACAGGCGTCCCTGAGTTTTACAGGTGCAGCAACGGGCCCCGCATTAGGGATGTTTCTGCTTGGGGGTGTCTTTCCTTGGGCCAACGCTGCCGTGAGTTTCCACAGGATATTGTCACTTTAACAAAGGATAGTAATCTTGTTAAGTGGTACATGTATATCAATATGGTTTCCTCACTCTCGCCTTCTAATGCTCGGGTCGTGAGTTCGTACCCCGGCTGGGGCCAAATATTTTTGCTGGATCAAGTTTTTCATCGTTGCCTCGTCTTTGATATCACCCGAATGTGGTGGAAAAGGACGTTAAACCCCCAAACGCCCACCCACCCTCCGTCTTTCTTGCTCTCCCCCTGTCTCTAGCCTCTCTCTCTCTCTCTCTCTCTCTCTTCCACATGAAGATACTCCTGTGTTTTGTTTGGATTATTGTGTTTTATTACATTTTGTCTTGGTGCTTGTCATGCGCATGACAATAAAACCCTTGAACTTGAACTTGACAAAGGATAATGCATGCATATATTTCCGTCGGCTGCATTCTAATGCTCGGGTCGTGAGTTCGTGTCCCGGCTGGGGCCAAATATTTGTGCTGGCTTTTTCATCGTTGCCCCGTCTTTGATATCACCCGTATGTAGTAGAAAAGGACGTTAAACCCCCAAACACCCACCCACCCACCCATCCGTCGAGTTCAGACACTCACAAAGCAATATACAATGAGTAATACTTGTCACCTGTAACTCAGTTAATCCATTGCCTGATTATTTGCCCCACACCCCCCCCCCCCACACCCCCCACCCCCGACCTTTATGATTTGAGCCACTGTCTCGATAGAGAAAGGCCGTAAGGGAGACAAATTAAGCCACGGATGACTTTACAAATGATCAGTTGTCTCTCTTGATCACAGCTAGGTCTTTGAATTCAAAGAGCCAAGCATAATTATCGCCAGGCATTTTTACTCGTTTTGTCATTCTGTGTTAGAAAAAGACACCTCGCCCCCCCCCCCCCCCCCCTGCAGGAATCCCTACACCACCACCAGCCCCCCCCCCCCCCCCCCCAGGGGATTTGGTCTGACAGGGAATTTGAGCTGCCTGGTTCGAGTCCCCGGGTGGGCAGGAATATGGTGGGATTTTTCCTTACAATATCGAGTCAAATCCACGTGCAGACTCGTTTACGGTGCCTGTCTCCCCTTCGTGCACACACGCACGCACATACATCAAGTGTGCAAAAAATCCCACGTTCATATTTCGAAGAAGAGTAGGCTGTGGCGGGTGTCGTGGTAAACAGAAGTACTGTCGCACGCACCAGAGTGAATAGCAGGGTGGAGGTTTGCTCATAAAGTAGCGCTTAGCGGCAGCAGGCTACCACTGCTTCGTCCCCTAGCCCTGCGGCGCCGTGAGCATTGCAGCAGAGATGGATATGTGCGCCGAGGAGAAGTCTACCATACCATACAACACCACCCCACCCCACCCCTCACCCCCCTCGCAGAAACACCTACACCCTCCTCCCCCCCCCCCCCGACCCCTACCCCCAACGCCATTCTCCAACGTGTCGTTTTGCAGGGCGCTGTGGTGGGCGGTATTGTGGGTCTTATCTTTCCTCTGTGGATCAGCGTTGGGGCCTATAGTCTGCCGACTGCCTCGCTTTCACTCCCATTCCCGACCAATGGCTGCCTTGCAGACAACGCTACGATGAGCACCATGACAACGGAAGCGGTTACTCTCACTACCCTTCCAGCAACATCGGTTACTGAGACTGGCTTGTAAGTTAACGGTATAGTAGCAGGGTTTTTTTGTTGTTGTTGTTGTTGTTGTTGTCGTGTATAGTTTCCGCTCTTCGAGAGTCATAGGTATCACCATTCCTGTTCCAGGAGCCGCGATTCTCTAGCCCCTCCAACGACGCCCAGATCGGGCTAACCGAGACCGGGCTGAGCTTAGTAATGCCTCAGAAGGAAAAAATAAAATTACTCGGTGACAAGGAAAGTGGACAGTTAAGAACAACTTTGAGGTCCCCGTGTTACTTCACAATGTGCACAGAAGCGGTGAAAATTTTTGCATTCACCAGCACAGTACATTTTCAGCCTGTTTAGAGATTATTGCCTGCATGAGTTGTCTCCCTTGCCGCAACAAGCACAAAGCCGCCACAAAAAATACATGCATGCTGCGGGTCTGTGTGAAGTAGCGCTTTGCGGCGGCAGGCTTTCACTGCTTCGTCCTCCAGCCCTGCGGCGCCATGAGCATTTCAGTAGAGATGGATATCTGCGCCGAGGAGAAGTGTACCATACCGTACCATAGTATACAGCGGACATGGTCAGATGTGGAGACTACGCTTTCATTCATACGCCTCGATAAAATTAACGTCTGTGTCTGTCTGTCTGTCTGTCTATTTTCTTCAGGTCTGGGATAGATCAGCTTTACACCATCTCCTATCTGTGGTATGGCTCTATTGGAACAGGTACTGTTGTTGTCGTCGGCCTAATCGTCAGTGTAATCACAGGTATGTTTGTTAGAACAGCCGATGTCATTGTGGTGTGGTGTGTGGTGTGGTGTATACAGGGGACGCTAATAGGAAAAGCCACCACCGTTGATCTGGATTTCAATTTTCATTTGATGGTGTTTGTCTGTCTCTTTGTTTGTTCTTTTGGTGACGGCGAAAACCTACAAATACGAAATATGAACATCTGTGTGTGTGTGTGTGTGTGTGTGTGTGTGTGTGTGTGTGTGTGTGTGTGTGTGTGTGTGTGTGTGGTGGGGGGGGGGTGGGTAGTAGTTGTGTTTTGGGGTCATTCAGAGTGTTACACTGTATGGTTCCACTCCAGTTAAAAAAAAATGACCATAAAGAAACAAAGATTCTCTCATTGCGACAGGACCAATGAAAATGGACGACATAGATCCAGTATATCTCATCCCGATTTTTGATCGCCTCTTCTGCTGTCTTCCGGCCTCCTGGCGGAAAACTCTACGCTGTCACAAAGATTTCCCCCGACCTGAGGTTAGTGGGTTGGATGTATTTATCCGCATATTCGCGATTTTGCGATGTGGACATTTTTATTCAGTTCAATTTTTGTCCAATTCAACATAATTCATTGGTCTCAGAAGACTTTTTTTTAAAACCAAGACAACATAAAAAGCACAAAAAGCATAACAGTACCAAAAAGAAAGCAAAAGGAACAACACGCGGGCGCGCGCGCGCGCGCACACACACACACACACACACACACACACACACACACACACACACACACACACACACACACACACACACACACTGTTTTTCAACTCGACGTTTTATGCTTAAGTTATTAAATTGTAATTTTGTTATTATGAAATAAACAAAATACTCTAGATCCGATGCGCTATGAAATCGCTGTAACAGAGGAACCATTGTCCACAGGATATCAAAGAGGCTGATGCCTTGAGTATGGAGCTGGTTATCCATACCAGTGACACGTCACACACAAACGTCACGACTACCGACGTCAAGGGATCTGTGACGTCAGTTGATAGTGGGCAAGGAAGTCACAGTGACGCGGACTCTGACGTCAAGGAGATAAGCACAGAGACATCAATTGAGATGACTAAAATGTAGAGCTATACAGTTACAGCATAATCCAATGAATGAATGTGTATAGGTGGTCTGAAGATTTTGTACGCAGTATTTCGTAATTTTGTTTGTGAATACCAGTACTTTTGTAGTGCCATGGGCTAAGACTTGATTGAATTATTCTGTGTAATACCCCCCCCCCCTCCCCCAACCTCCCATCCCAACCCCCATCTTCAGAGCGCAATAGTCAGTGTAACACACACACACACACACACACACACACACACACACACACACACACACACACAGAGTAAAAATCACTAATTTAATCGCCATACTCTTTTAACAAACTTTATATTCCTCTTTATCATGTAGCAATTACCAAAGCAATGATTCTTACGTACAAATAACAGCCCATAATAATATTTATAGGGCGCCTATCCCCGGGAAACGAGCTCTAGGCGCCTTACAATCTAAAACCAAAGTAAAAACGAAAAGGAAAAAAAACCCAAAAAACATAAAAACAACCCATTCACTCAATGTACACCACGTAAGAACAACTAAAAAAGAAAAACAGCAAACACACACACACACACACACACACACACACACACACACACACACACACAGCTGAGTAGAAATGATAAAGGATAGGCAATTAAAAACCAAGAACAAGTACCAGTGATACCCCCTCCCCCCCCCCCCCAAAAAAAAAGCCTAAAACAGCAACACACGTGGGTTACTAACGAATCTGGAGACTACTGTTTTCGTTTATAACACCCTATCGTTGTTACAGGTCAAGGTTTAAGAAACCGTAATCCACCACGCGTGATTTAACATCACGTTTGACGATCGGAGTTTTCCAACGGCGTCCATGACGAGTAATTAGAATACAAAACACGTGGACTTTGGCTTTGATAAAGAGATTTTTTCAGTAGATACAGGGTTGCACATTTTCCACAGCTTCTATAGGACAAAGTGTCCTGGAAACAGCAAAGTGATAAGACACAGTGTCCTGGCCACTTAGTGGCAATAAAAATTTTCATAGGACAAATGTCCGCTTGAGGTGGGAAAAATAGGACATTTGAATTTTTATAGGTCAATGTCCTGGGACCGACTTAAATGTGCAACCCTTAGATAGCAAGACCGACCAGTCAAAAGTGCCTGAAAGACTTTTGTTTCGCTCCGGTGCGCAAATAATATTTCCTTCACATGTGAAAATGCAAAACTGAAGTATAATAAAGGTGAAGTGACAATGATGATGATGATGATGATGATGATGATGATGATGATGATGATGATGATGAAGTGGGAGGTGTGTAGTGGTGGTGGTGATGATCATCATCATTTAGTAGGAGGTGAATGTCGGTGATGGCGAGGTGTGTCTTTCAGAGAATGACCTACGTGAGGTCAAACCCCGTCACTACAGAACCTGCACCATAACGTGGCCACCCCACCACGACCCCGGTCTCGGTAACGGCCACACTCACAGGCCAGACATTATCCCCCTCCCCGTGTTCCTCCCCACGGAGCAGTGTGCGCCACCGCCTGTCAACCCCCATCACCAGCACACAACCACCCAAACAACTGGCGATGTAGAGGTTGCCGGAGCGGTCAGCCGACACTTGGTATGGAGACTCTAACTGATCGTGAGTGTGAGTGGCCATCACCCGGCCCGTGGCCAGATCCACCCGGTGTACACAGTCAGAGTGACCGTCCGACACTAGGGCCACGGACCCCACAACATACAAATATTGAGGTTTGCTTAAACCGTGCAACACGTGACCGTCCACAACCGTGCGCAACAACTGTCCGTCACGTGATATTATGTCTAAACTTGCCGGTAGTTTATCGCGTTTATAACAACTTACTACCATCGTCCCGTCCTCCCCACCACAGCCCACACCCCGGTACTGTCTGCCTGTTTTTATCTGTCGCACAACTCGGATCTGGGCGGTGACGTCAATCAGGTGAATGACGTAATCCCTGTCTGACGTCACCGCCAGCAGTTTATCGTGTAGTATGGCCAGGCCCCACGGTGACACCCCTAGCGATAGTGAGCTGACGATGGCCGGAGTCCGACTGTCAATGACCTTCACTTTGTTGTTGTAATTGTCTGCCAAAACTAGTAACCCCCCACGAGTCACCACTAAAGATGTGATGTTTGGTTTCTTCTCGTCCCCCTGTGTCGTCAGCTGACTGTTGTCCATACAGAATGTGCGTCGCGGGGTGGCCGTCAGCGGGTCGAACGCCATCACATGATCTGCACACCACAAAATACAAGGTTTAGCGCCCGGGATCAGAACATGTGATCTGCCGTAACATGTGACAGACGCTCTCTTTGTCACTGTCTACATGGACTTCAAGTAAGAACTATTAACAGATAGACTCTCTCTCTCTCTCTCTCGGGGAGCTGGGGTGGCCGAATGGTAGAGCGCTGGACTTCTAATGCTCGGGTCGTGAGTTCGTATCCCGGCTGGGGCCAAATATTTGTGCTGGATTTTTCATCGTGGCCCAGTCTTTGATATCACCCGTATGTGGTGGAAAAGGACGTTAAACCCCTAAACACTCACCCACACCCACCCTCTCTCTCTCTCTCTCTCTCCTGTGAAGGTACGTACCTACGCCTTCTGGAAGTGCACGGCCAATTTGTAGGTCGACGTCTTGGAAGCTCTCTCCACACTGCGTCACTTCCGCCCACGTCACCCCCTCTCTAGCGTCTTCCGGTATCAGGTCTGACAGCACTCGCTGGATTTCCAGGTGTCTCTCC
The DNA here is from genome assembly GCA_018292915.2 of Batillaria attramentaria. Lineage (NCBI taxonomy): Eukaryota > Metazoa > Mollusca > Gastropoda > Batillariidae > Batillaria > Batillaria attramentaria. The sequence goes on along the minus strand of JACVVK020000527.1, from coordinate 187,716 downwards.
ACCACGCTCACCCACTGCGCGACCGGGGCATTAAGGAGAAATTGAAGTCCACAGTCCAAACCCACTAGACGCACGTTAAACTCATCAAACAAACGCTGAACTACTGTCTGCAGTCGCCTGCCGTCTACATGGGCCGCTACTCTTGCACACAGTTGTCGGACTTGGCCCTCCACACGGAGCACAAAGGTCATGACCTGTTCTTGCTGCTGTCTCTTCTCATTTTCGTGTTGCTCCATCATGGCTGCCAGTCGCTGTTCCCCTCTTTCCCGTTCCTCCCTCAGCTCGCTCTGCAAGTTGCTCAGTCTCTCTTCTGCCGATCTCTGGACCTCCGTCAGCTGATCCATAAACTGTTGATGATCCCTGGCTCTCTCCTCTTCTCTCTCTACAACGTCCTCTCCCCACTCCCTGATGTAACATTCAGCAAGGGACCTTACTCTCTCGACAGCTTTTCTTCTCTCTTTCTCAAGTTTTCGGTGTAGTCGTCTCACTCTGTCGTCTGCTTGTCGTCTCTCCATCTCCAGTGTCTGGGACCACGCCCTCTCCCGCTCAGCCTCCCAGTCCACGCGGGCAATCAGGACGTTGGTGTCTCCTTTGTAAGAACAAATTTAAAACACCCATGATACGACAAATACACAGGCTTTTCTATCAAGATAATATATTCCGACTGGAAGAAAGGGGGGGGGGGGGGAATAGATGAAAGAAAATCAAACAAAACATGTGAAAAGATAGAAGGAAACAAACAAAGCAAAACAAAAACAAAATATAGCCAAAAAAAAAATCCTACGAAGCATCTTAAAGATCTAGCTCCCAAAAAAAGCTTTCCGAAGTGTGAAAAATGTTTACAGAGTCGACCGTGCAAGCACGGTCAACTCTGTCACAGTTGCAGACTTTTCAGCGTCCCTGAAACCCCAATAAAAGCCAAGGGCAGCCTGATTTCACAGCTCAGTTTGCGTTTTGACACTGAGCGAGAAAGATCGTGCAGCACTCAACATCCGCTAGACACTGTAGCGATGTGTCTCGTTCACTGACCAAAAGCCAAATAATGTCACGGGGAACTCGTGCTCTAGGTTTTATAAGGGTCCCCGAAGCGCTGAAAACTCTGCAACTGTGACAGAGATGCCTGGATTATACACAGTCGAAAGAGTTGCAGTTTTTAAAAAACGCTATGTTTGCGGCTTTTTGCTGAGATTGCAGACCTTTAAGGGAAAAACGAGCCAATCATAACGAATACAAGTTAAAGAATAAAGCCATTTCAAGCAAACAGGTGTATGAAATCAAACCTGAAACATGACTTGGGGGAGGGGGTGGGGTGTAAATATGAACAGTGAGAGTGAGATACACGGGGGGGGGGGGGGGGGGGGGGCAATTCATACACCAACAAAGTTGATAAAAAGAATATATTAACCCTCACCTTGCCAGTCGGTTGGCATCTGATGAGCATGATGATGGATGTTGAGAGTCCCCACGTGGTTAATGCTGGCTCCAGGACCCGACCTTGACCTTTCACCTTCAGGTTCCGTGACCGACTCTTCGCTGGCGCTTACACTGGCCACGTGGATGTGAATGGTCATTTCACCGACGTTCACCTGGTTGCACTGGGCAACACCTGTCGCGTCTTGCCTGGATGGTGTCTCCACCTGGTGGTGAGGCTCGCTCTCTAACTCTGAATCGCTCTCGGAAGAGGAGACACGTTTTACGGCGGTCTGTTCCGTGTCAGAGGCCGATGCCAGTTGCTGCACGATGTTGAGTTGATCCTCGGATGTGAACGTTCCAACATTCACCAGTTCTACGAAGTTATACACTGGTGATGCTGTGGCCACGTCAGTAGCGACGACAAGATCGTTCACTGGTGATGCTGTAGCCACGTCAGTAGTGACGACTAGATCGTTCACTGGTGATGCTGTAGCCACGTCAGTAGTGACGACAAGATCATTGACCGGTGATGCTGTAGCCACGTCAGTAGTGACGACTAGGTCATTCACCGGTGGTGCTGTAGCCACGTCATGACTGACAACTAAATCAGTTAGTGACGTGGATGTAGCCACGTCAGCGGTGGTAATATTTTTGCTGTCCTCTCGGCTGGATGTAGATAGACGTTCAGTGTCACTGAAAGGGGACACAGGCTGATATCGTCTGGCTTGGCTGTTATAGAAATAAGGACACTGGCATAAACATCAAACTAACATGTACAAACATGTGCAAACACTGCAAACATCAAATAAACATGTTCGAACATTAAACAAACTCGTAAACAACAAACAAACATACAAAATATCAAACAAACATATAAAACATCAAACAAGCATATAAAACATCAAACAAACATATAAAACATCAAACAAACATACAAACATATAAAACGTCAAACAAGCATATAAAACATCAAACAAACATATAAAACATCAAACAAACATACAAACATATAAAACGTCAAACAAGCATATAAAACATCAACCAAACATAAAACATCAAACAAACATGTAAAACATCAAACAAACACGTTCCACCACAAAACAAAATTATTAAAACGTCAAATGAACATGTACTGACATCAAACAAACATCACAACAGGCATGAAGGGATGAATACACTATTTTCAATTCAATTTTTTAATATAACAAATACATGTGCTAACGCCAAACAAACACACGGAAATATCAAACACGTGTTCAAACACCCATCATACGAGTAAGTGAGTGAGTTAGTTTTTAGGGCCTAAAGCCGTCAAAGCCACAAAGACTAATTCGCGGCTGAGTGTGCCTGCACTACATGGAAAAAAATGTAACGTTGGACAAAGGATGCAAACTGGTTTACGGGGCGGTATAAACCCAGGACATGCAGGAGACGCTGCACCTTCAATGCTAATTTCTCGAACTCCCGATTACAAAAAAGCGTAGAAAACAAATAGCAATTACAACTAGGTAAATCAAAGATAAATACTAAGCGCATATACAGCAAATATTGCAACGTATCATCTCCTAGGCTCAATAAACAAGTTCGCATCATCCGAGTAAGCGCTAACGATAGATAAGCAAGGGTGGGTGGGTGTTTGGGAGTTTTACGTCCTTTTCCACCACGTACGGGTGATATCAAAGACGGGGCAACGAGAAAAAGGCCAGCACAAATATTTGGCCCCAGCCGGAATTCGAACCCACGACCCGCGACGAGTCCATCGCTCTACCATTCGGCTTTCCCGGCTCCCCGATAGGTAAGCAAACAGACATGGTCAAACTAAAGTAAATACGTAACATACGCAGATACAGATGTTGAGCAATCATTGAACAATTGCAATCCCGTATGTTTAGACATTCAAACAGACATATTCCACACATATAAGAACACTTACCGGCAACAGTCGCAGTGAAGACATGACAAACAGTTGCCCATTTTGAAAAGTCACACAAGATGAAAACTTTCGGAAATACTTCACTAACATCGCTCGCAGACTAAATGACAAATGGAAAAACCCCTCACCTACATCTTTGACATACTAAGATATGGGATGAGTTGCCAAGCCCATGTTGACCTTACGTTATGCGATGACTTTTCGGGGAGCCAGGACAGCCGAATGGACTTTCAATGCTCGGGTCCTCAGTTCGAATCCCGACTGGGGCCAGATATTTGTGCTGGCCTTATTTCTCGTCGCTCCTTCTTGATATCGCTAATACGTGGCGGAAAAGGACGTTAAACTTTTAAACACCCGCTCTACCCACCAATAGTGCCTTTTTTTTTCAAAGATATCACAGGAGTTCTTCGTGTTGTATTATTATCATTAACTCTCTCCGTTCTGAGAGTGTGTTTTTTTTTCCAAGTAGCATACTAATAGATAGTTTTTCCCTTTGACCGATAGGAACTCTTTTTTTTTCTGCTAACACTATTTAGTTCTGCACTTAATGTCATTGATGTGACGACTGAACAAAATTGTCAGTGAAAAATAGAAAGTAGGCGATCCCACAAATCGTACCTCTGCAGTCAAGAGTTCTGAACGTGACGACCCCAAATGGGGACCTCAGTACAGGGAGAGTTAAAAGGGAAACACTGAAGAAGATAAAGAAACACGAAGCATTCAAAGAAAACACAAGGCTGCAGTAATCTTAGGTACAAATACTCCGAAGCAAATAAGAAAAAAATACCCCTCGGGTATTCTTTGAAAAGTTACACCGAAGTGAAGAAATATAATTATGCCTCATATATCACGAGAAGGAGAGATATTTGGCGATTGTTTGGGGGCGGTGGACTTTCCAATCCTAAGTAGGACGTTACAGCATATTGTCAACAATACAGTACATTGCACCTTGTGGAAATGGGTTGTGTCCTAAAAAGACCCAGGGCAAGCTGTATCAAACTTACTGATAACATGACAAAGCTTTGACACACTGGCCGTGACATCTGCTTTACTCATTATAATCTTTATCTGTATCTCTTTAGGCAAGCTTTCGAGCTGTAGTCCGACCACTTTTTCATCAGCACTCGGTGTGTGTGTGTGTGTGTGTGTGTGTGTGTGTGTGTGTGTGTGTGAGCGCAAAGAGTGTTTCGTAGAAAACAGACAGGCGCTATATAAACTGTATTCATTATTATTATTATTATTATTATTATTATTATTATTATTATTACAGACCCATACGCTTAAGTCAAACACGCTTAAGTCGAACTTCGGATACGTCGAAGCAAAACGTTTTTCCCGGCAAAACTTGTTCTTTGTATGACTAAATTTTTCACGGATAAGTCGAACGAGTACTCAAAAACGGATAAGTCAAAACTCGGTTATGTCAAACGGAATCTGCAATTTTAGCCTCGGATAAGTCGTACCAGTCGCTGGCACGGGAATTTCTTTTTGTCCGTCTGATGCATCAGCTCCAAAACACGGCTTGCACAGAGATTTAACATTTTCCGTGCAAGTACAGGTTGACAGTGTTATGTGTCCTGCGGGCCTTAGGGCTGGTTATCTTGGGTGGTAGAACACGAAATTGGCGAGAAACACGTACAAGAACAGAGCTAGGCGTGAGATCTGACCCTGTGCCCCTGATCTGTGAGGTTTTCTGTCGCCAGTGTTAAGAAGGTGATTTGCCGTCGGTTTCGGAGGGTAAGCAGTGAGTTATTCCTGGTGTGTGAAATGTGTGTGTGTGTGTGTGCGCGAGAGAGAGGAAGAGAGAGAGAGAGTTTGCCGGTTGGTGCCGTTAGAGTTGGATCTTTCTGCTATGTGACTGCGTGTGTTTATATGACGTTGCACTAGAATTTATTGAGCACATGCGACCATATGACTGCGAACGCGCGCGCGCGCGCGCGCGCACACACACACACACACACACACGCACGCGCGCGCGCGCACACACGCACAGATGACGCTGCTGATCTTACAAGCAGAATAAGAGTCAGTGAAACTAGAAAAGAAGAAGAAAACATAGGCTGGAAACTTATCACCGTTTGGTGCCAGGCCGCTTTCATGTCAGAACAAAACCTCTGCATTGCATGTGTGACTATGGTAAGACCAAGCCAATACTCTGAACTGAAAGTGAACTCAAAGTGAACAAAATAGCTACGGAGATTCGATGATATGGCAGCTTACACGAGCGTATTGAATATAACAAATCCTAGCAGCAAGGCTCAGTATAGTTCGCACCCCTGGGCCGTACTGGGCAAACTATTCAAACGCATCCACACTCGTTTAGTAGAGGTCGCCTGCTTATATCGATTTAGGGTTAGATTTAGGGTTGGGGTTATCTTGTGGTAACTGATGGTGCAATCGCTATGTTGTTCAGACGGTCGCAGTGCATTTACAGCAGGTGCAAATGACACAAGGAGGCGAACTATACCAACGCAGCAGCAGTAAGTTCATGTTGACCAGGGAAAGTAAATTTCAGTTTCCAAATCGAATCAGGGGGTGAAAAGGTGCAACTCGCTTAACTCGAAGCTAGAGTCGAAATTCGACCTTATCCGTCGTCACGGATAAGTCAAACTTCGGATACGTCGAACAAAAATCCATTTCCCCTGCGAATTCGACTTAAGCGTGTTCGACTGTATTATTTTTATTATTATTATTATTATCTTGGTTGCATTTTTGTTTATTTGCTTGTCTGGTTTTTTGTTTCTTTGTTTGTTTGCTTGTTTTTAGGCCTTTGGTTTCTTTGTTCTGTTTTGTTTTGTTTTGTGTGTTGTGCTGCTTTGTTGCTCTGTTTTGATGTTGTGATCGTTGTGTTTCAGGGATGTCGTATGGGGTCGGATCTCGGCTAAAAGCCGATTTTTTAATATTTTTTTGTTTTGAAAAAGCCGATAATCTGCTGGCCGAGCCGAAGTTTTCACGAGTGAATCGGCTCGATTATGATAATTTCCAAGAAAACGCAACTTTCGGTGAGGATATGTATCTACAGAACATCTTTAATTCGTGGAGGTGGAGGGAGCACGTAACAGTAGGGAATCTAGTCAAAAAACTTGTGAAACTGAATCGGCAGAGAGAGCCGAAACTTTCTGTAAAAAGCCGAAACTTTCATGGCTGTTTCGGCTAAATCGCCGAAGAAAAAAAATTCTCGCAACATCACTGTGTTTGGTCCGAAATTTTAATAGATAAGCTGACCCTTCGCACCACGTGGTTGTAGTGTCCAGTGTGTGAGAGAATGCGTGTGATTCACGTGAGCCTGCGTGTTGGGTTCAGTTGGCGGCGCTTTGAGCCGATTCATGAAACTGGGTAAAGCGCCCATACAATACTCATTATTATTATTATTATTGCTAAAGATGGAATAAGCTCGATTATGAGATAACATTTTGGAGACAAGATGTTTTCTATGATATGATACTTTTAGCCGCAATAACATATTTAATATTTCGTTTCCACTGTGCCCGGGTTAGAAGTAAACTGAGGGTTAGATGAGGAGGAGGACGTGGATGTTGATGATTAGTGGTTGGTGGCGGTGGTAATGAGGTGGGAATGACAGAGAGTGGCCTATGTCAGGTCAAACCCCTTCACTACAGACTGTAGACCACCAGACCAACCCACCACGACCCCGGTGTTGCTAACGGTCACACTTACAGGCCACACATACTCCCCCTCCCCGTGTTCCCTCTCAAGGAGCAGCGTCCGCCACCGCCCGTCAACTCCCATCACCAGCACACAGCGACCACCACAACTGGCGATGTAGAGGTTGCCCGAGCGGTCAGCGGACACTTGGTATGGAAGCTTTAACTGACTGTGAGTGTGGGTAGCCATCACCCGGCCCGTGGCCAGATCCACCCTGAACACGGAGTCATTGTGACGGTCCGACACGAGGGCCATGCCCCCCACTACACTCAGGTACACAGGTTTACATAGGCTGCGCAACACGTGACCGTCAACAACCGTCCTTAACAATTGTCCCGCACGTGATATGACGTCAATACTGGCTGGCAGCTCATCCTGCTTGACACAACTAACTACCAGTGTACCGTTCTTGCCCCCACACCCCACACCCTGGTACACCCTGGCTGTTTTGATCTGTTGCACAACTCTGAGTTGGGGAGGGTGGCGCGTCATGGTGACGGCAATCAGGGTGATGACGTCATCACTGTCTGACGTAACGGCTACATTGTGATCGTATAGTAAGGCTAAGCCCCGTGGTTTCACTGCTAGCGATAGTGAGCTGACCGTGGCCAGAGTCCGACTGTCCATGACCTTCACCTTCTTGTTGTTATTGTCTGCCATCACAAATAATCCGCCGCAAGTCACCACTACAGATGTGATGTATGGCCTGAATGTGTCCCCCTGTGCCTTCAGCTGACTGTTGTCCATAGAGAACGTGCGTCGCGGGGTGGCCGTCAGCGGGTCGAACGCCATCACACGGTCTGCACATCACACACACGATATCTAGATAACACCAGGCAGCTCATGGAAATGCGAAACATGTGACTAGTAACAGAAAGAAAGGTCAATGCGTACTTGGACTGGCCACTTTCCCTTCCAGCTTCACAGAATTGCAGCATAAAAACTATTTGAAATGGGCTCTCTCTCTCTCTCTCTCTCTCTCTCTCTCTAGGGAACTGGGGTGGCCGAATGGTAGAGCGCTGGACTTCTAATGCTCGGGTCGTGAGTTCGTATCCCGGCTGGGGCCAAATATTTGTGCTGGCTTTTTCATCGTTGCCCCGTCTTTGATATCACCCGTATGTGGTGGAAAAGGACGTTAAACTCCCAAACACGCACGCACCCACCCACCCTCTCTCTCTCTCTCTCTCTCTCTCTCTCTCTCTCTCTCTACAGTGAAGGTACATACCTACGCCTTCCGGAAGTGCACGGCCCATTTGTAGGTCGACGTCTCGAAAGCTCTCTCCACACTGCGTCACTTCCGCCCACATGAGCCCGTCTCTGTCGCCTTCCGGTATCAGGTCTGACAGCACTCGCTGGATTTCCAGCTGCCTTTCCACCACGCTCACCCATTGCGCCACCGGGGCATCAAAGAGAAACTGAAGTCCACAGCCCACAGCCAGCAGACGCACATCAAATTCATCAAACAAACGCTGAACTACAGTCTGTAGTAGGCTGCCGTTTACATGGGCCGCTACTCTTGCACACAGTTGTCGGACTTGGCCCTCTACACGAATGACAAATGTCATGACCTGCTCCTGTTGCTGTCTCTTCTCATCTTCGTGCTGCTCCATCATGGCGGCCAGTCGCTGTTCCCCTCTTTCCCGTTCCTCCCTCAGCTCGCTCTGCAAGTTGCTCAGTCTCTCTTCTGCCGATCTCTGGACCTCCGTCAGCTGATCCATAAACTGCTGATGATCCCTGGCTCTCTCCTCTTCTCTCTTCACAACATCCTCCTCCCACTCCCTGGTGTAACTTTCAGCAAGGGATCTCATTCTATTGGCCGCTTTTCTCTTTTCTCTCTCCAGTTTCCTGTGAAGTCGTCTCACTCTGTCGTCTGCTCGTCGTCTCTCCATCTCCAGTGTCTCGGACCACGCCCCCTCCCGCTCAGCCTCCCAGTCCACGCGGGCAATCAGGACGTTGGGGTTCCCTTGGAAAGAATGAATGTTAAAAGAAAAATATGATAGGACAAACACTACTGGGTCTACACGGCAAAAAAACATTAACACAGGGAGGGGCTGGGAGGGATTTAAAAAATCGTAAAGAGACTGCCCTGACCTTGCCAGTCGGTCGGCATCTGATGAGCATGGTGATGGATGTTGAGAGTCCCCACATGGTTGATGCTGGCTCCAGGACCCGCCATTGGCCTCTCAGCTCCAGGTTCCATGGCAGACTGACTCAAACTGGTCGAATCCCCACTGGCTGAATTCCCTGAACCTGAATGTTAGATGCAGTCGGTTACTCAACGTGTGTATATGTATGTAATCACTTTACGCTACATGTCTATATTTCTTACGCAAAAGATAACAGTCAAAATGTGAATATACAATAAATGGCAGCATTAAACTTTATGGGGTTTCCTGTGACACACCTCAACGCCTTGAGTCCTAGCAATGCTCACCTGTCTGGTCGTTGTCACCAACTCTGGCCACGTGAATGTGAATTGTCATTTCCCCGACGTTCACCTGGTTGCCCTGGGCAACACCCGCAGTTTGTTGTCTGGGTGGTGTCTCCACCTGGTGAGGCTCGCTTTCTGGCTCTGACTCGCTGTCTGATGAAACGACACGTTTCACTGTGGTTAGTTGTCTCTGTGGGGCTGATGCCGGTTGCTGGAAAGCATCTGATGTGGACGTTCCCACATCCACCAGTTGTAGAAAGTCAGTACTGACAAGATCATTCACTGGTGATGTAGCCACGTCAGTAGTGACGACAAGATCTTTCACTGGTGATGCTGTAGCCACGTCAGTAGTGACGACAAGATCTTTCACTGGTGATGTAGCCACGTCAGTAGTGACGACAAGATCATTCACTGGTGATGCTGTAGCCACGTCAGTAGTGACGACAAGATCTTTCACTGGTGATGTAGCCACGTCAGTAGTGACGACAAGATCTTTCACTGGTGATGTAGCCACGTCAGTAGTGACGACAAGATCTTTCACTGGTGATGCTGTAGCCACGTCAGTAGTGACGACAAGATCGTTCACTGGTGATGCTGTAGCCACGTCAGTAGTGACGACTAGATCATTCACTGGTGATGCTGTCGCCACGTCAGTAGTGACGACTAGATCATTCACTGGTGATGCTGTAGCCACGTTAGTAGTGACGACTAGATCATTGACTGGTGATGCTGTAGCCACGTCAGTAGTGACGACTAGATCATTCACTGGTGATGCTGTAGCCACGTCAGCAGTGAGGACTAGATCATTCACTTGTGATGTTGTAGCCACGTCATGACTAACAACTAAACCAGCTGGTGATGTTGATGTAGCCACGTCAGCAGTGACGATATTTCTGCTGTTCAGTTCACCAACGGACACAAGCTGATATCGTTTGGCAAGACTGTTACAGAGATAAACACAAACAATTAAGTGGTTCCATCTGAGCCGACTGATGGTGGTGGTGGTGGTGGTGGTGTTGCTTTCTTTGGGTCATTTCTTCCGTTTTTGCGCTAACGCGAAATGACAGAGTGAAAAAGTTATTACCAATTGTTTTTTTGTGTGTATATTATTGTTTGTTTGGGTTTGTTGTTGTTGTTGTTGTTTTGGTTTGGTTTTGGTTTTTCATGTTGTTGTTGGTTTGCTTTTGTTTTCATTTCTCGTGACTTATGTGGTAGAAAAGGACGTTTAACTCCCAAACACCCACCCCCCACCCTTCATTTCTCGTGACAGGTTTTAGTGTTTAGCCTGTTTAAGGAGTTAAAGCATGGATTCTATACTAATATGAGAATCACCCTTGAATGCCACCTTACAACAGACAACTACAAACACACTTACCGACAACAGTCACAGGGAAGACAGGACAAACAGTTGCCCATATTGAAGAGTAATACGAGATGAGTACTTTCAAATAACCTTCGACTTGTATTGCTGACGAAATAACTGTTGTCTTGGTGCAACCAGCCAAGCTTTTTCAGATCAGTGACCTTTCAATCATACAATCAAAGCTGTCACTCGAGCGTCATCAGTTATAATTAGTACAGATACACTGAATCATCGACATTAATAATAGACCTCAGTTATCGGTGGTAATCTACTCTACCATCACTGTCACCATCATTATCGTTTTCTGTCGTGTTAGGGTGTATCATGGCTGTGTGTATGTAACGTGTATCTGACGTGTATTTAATGTGACATGTATTTATTATGTATGTATGTAATGCCACTCTGCTACTGAGGCACCCAAAGCTCCAGCAGGAGGTTGGGCGCCAGACATATTATTATTATTATTATTATTATAAAGATACGGGGAGCCGGGGTGGCCGAATGCTAGAGCGCTGGACTTGTAATGCTTGGGTCGTGAGTTTGTATCCGGGCTGAAGCCAAATATTTGTGCTGGCTTTTTCATCATTGCCCCGTCTTTGATATCACCCGTATGTGGTGGAAAAGGACGTCAAACCCCCAAACACCCACCCCCACCCACCATCACTGTCACCATCATTATCACTTTCTGTCGTGTTAGGGTGTATAATGGCTGTGTGTATGTAACGTGTGTGTGACGTGTATGTCATGTGACATGTATTATTGTGTAATGTATGTATTGCCACTCTACTATTGTGAGGCGCCCAGAGCTCCAGCAGGAGGCTGGGCGCCAGACAACTCCTCACTATTATTATTATTATTATTATAAAGATACACTGCAACGATACACCCCCGTTATCTTTAGAAGGGTTAATTCCATCTTTACTAAGCCAACTTATGTTTCAGAACAGTTTTGCTCGCGAGTGTGCCTGTACGCTAAAAGGGGGGCCGGGGTGGTCGAATGGTAGAGCGTTGGACTTCTACTGATCAGGTCGTGAGTTCGATCCCGGCTGGGGCCAAATATTTTCGCTGGCTTTTTTATCGTTGATCCGCCTTTGATATCACCCTATGTGGTGGAAAAGGACGTTAAACCCCAAAACACCCACCCACCCACCCTGTACGCTAAAATACTCTATCTTGATGATTAGTACAGCTCCTAGTGCGACACAATGTTGTTGACACTTTGCACGAGCGCTCGTACATTCAAATTCTTTGACCTTTTTTACACAACTGGAGTGGTCAGTGTAATCTCTGCGTGATCGAGTACGCTTTTGTTGACTCAGTGCCAAGCATTACAGACGCTGTCACTGTGCAGGTTGTGTGATGATAGATAGCTCAGAACGAGGGGTGGCGTGGGTGTTTGTTGTTTAACGTCCTTTTCCATCACATACGGGTGATATTAAAGACGGGGCAACGATGAGAAAGCCAGAACAAATATTTAGCCCCAGCCGAGATACGAACTCACGACCCGAGCATTGGATTAGAGCAACGCTCTACCATTCGGTCACCCCGGCTCCCCGTGGCAATGAGAAAAAGGTCATCACAAATGTTCGGCCCCAGCTGGGATTCGAACTCGTAAACACGGAATATGAGCATGCAATTACATAATTATACGCCGATGCACTGAATGAAAACAATAGGCCTATTATCAGTAGAACATATACACCAAAACAAGTGACAGCAAAAGCCTATCAAATGACAAAAGATAAAAGTTTTGTTGCGAATAGATGTAGCTGGTTTGTATGTCCCGGGATGCTCTTGATCGCGTGTTATCAATAGATTATTGTACCTTTGGAATGTGGGTTGTGTCATAAAACTAATGTGATATAGGTTAAGCATTAATAGAGCAAGTTCGAACACTTCGAGACTTGTAAATGATAAACCTTTGACATACTGAGCGTAACATGGTTTCGTGATAGCCGAGCGGTAGGGCGTTGGACCTTCAATGTTCGGGTCGTGAGTTCGAATCCCAGCCGGGGCCGAATATTTGTGCTGACCTTTCTCTCGTTGCCCCGTCTTTGATATCGCTCCTATATGGTGGAAAAGGATGTTAGACCCTCGAACCAAGCACCCCTATAATCAGCCAAGCAAGATAACTGAGCCTCTGTCTTTAGGGAAAAACTGTATCATCGTAGTGTGGCTTATCTTGAAACGCCAGCGACGAGCACTCAGATAAGCAGTGTCATGTCTGCCCCTAAAACAACAACAAACCCAGAACAAGTATCAAAATGTCAAACGCCAAGGCGACGGAAAAAGCCCCTGCCTAGGCATTTTCCATTCATTCTTAGCCGCTCTCCCACCCCCTCTTCAGCTTAAGGTTATGATGAGGAGTTGCTTCCCTTGAACTGCCTGAGCTACGGTGACCAGGCTTGTTTTAAGGAGGATTTCAACAAAGCCCCGTAACGTTGATCCCTGTCCAAGGTTAACCAAAACAAATAGGCTTCCTTGGAGTCCAGCAATGAACAAATACACAAAAGTGTGTCTTGAGTGGTTTCCCGGTTTTTGAGATATTTTGCAAATTTTTACTTTTTATATTTGTTTTTCGGGGAAGGTTGGGTTTGGGGTTTTTTTTTTGTTTTGTTTTGTTTTGTTTTGTTTTGTTTTGTTTTGCTTTTTGGGTTTTTTTGCTGCAGCAACTATATAGCCGAGAGCGGCGTGTGTGTGTGTGTGTGTGTGTGTGTGTGTGAGGAGAGAGCAAAAATTGTTTGAACGAACGTAGGCTGCAAAGGTATTCCTTTTCCAATTGATCGATAACACACACACACACACACACACACACACACACACACACATATTGCAAAACCTGAAAATATTATTTTATTCAATAACACGTTTCATCACATTCAGTCTTATTCAGTTTAGATCTAGAAAGATCTGCAGATTCATGCCTACTACATACGTACAAGTTTCGCAGAAAACCCGAATCAACAAACACGGTAATGTTTGAGTCAAAGTAAAAAAAAAAATAAAAAAAAAATCATCGCCGGACCAGCTGAAAACACAAACGCCAAAAAGAGACATGCCATTAACATATACTTAGCTCTGTTTTCCAAAGTCTATTCTCGCACAGAATAAATCAGTTCTGTCAATTATTTTCCGTGAAATAAAGCCTCAACATATGGAAGTCCAGAAAATATGCATTTCTACATGTAGGTTATTTGAACGTAGGTCCCGTTACTCATCCCATCCACGGAAGTTGCGTCACGGCCTACGTCACTTCCCCTTCCACTGTCGAACGACTTGAGAGATGCTTTGCCGTTGAGCACTGCCACGTTGTATTCTGGTGGAGCTTCTGGGACTGGTTTGCTGTCGGTGTCTGGGATGACGATTTCCGTCTCTAGGTCATTCTCTTTGATGTCCTTCAGAAACAGATGAAAATCCTTTTAGTCAACACACATAAATCTTAAACACCCATGCAAAAATCGCAATTTTACTTGAAATCGTCAGATGACTACCAGCCACTATTACAATCTGCAGGGAAGGCCCACTCCTTGCGTAATAGTGGCTTGAAGTGGACCCTCCTGCCGTGTCGTGGGGTGGGTGGGTGTTTGGGGGGGTTTAACGTCCTTTTCCACCACATACGGGTGATTTCAAAGACGGGGCAACCATGAAAATTCCAGCACAAATATTTGGCCCCAGCCAGGGTACGAACTCACGACCCGAGCATTGGAAGTCCAACGCTCTACCATCCGGCCAGCCTGGCTCCCCCTGCCGAGTCGTGGATTGTTCTTTTTCACAAGTCTTATCATATAGCTGGCTGAATGTGATCGGGCCGTATGTGGTGGAAAAGGACGTTAAACCCCCAAACACCCAACCACCCACGTGGTCGAGCTCGTAAGAGCTAATAGAAAGAGATATTTAATCTTCTCTGCGTTGTTCATTACACAAAATTTAATAAAATGCAATTCTAAAATTCCGAACTTAAATTGCTGAGCTGGCCATTGTGTCACATGATTGGAATGTGTTCATGTCCAGTGTTTGAGAGAATGCGTGCAGTTCACGTGAGCGTGTATGTTGGGTTTAGCTCGTGGCGCTTTGGGACAAATATTTGGCATAAAGCTCTTAAATTACTGCGATTATTGTTAATCCTGCCAAGTATCGGAAAGTAAGTGGTGCAGTATGAGCACGTGTGGGGAGGGGGGATAGTGGCTACAGAAAAATATATCTAGTATCACACACACACACACACACACACACACACACACACACACACACACACACACACACACACACACACACACACACACACACACACATTTTCTGTTTGTCAGACACATCATATCCACCAATAAAAACAGTTTTAAGTTTTTAAGGTGATCCCTGTAGATCCGTCTTGGCGGAGTGATACTAACCTCAGGGTTGGGGAACTCTTTGTGACAGCGGAGAGTTTTCCGCCAGGAGGCCGGAAGACAGCAGAAGAGGCGGTCAAAAATCGGGATCAGATATTTTGGATCTATGTCGTCAATGTCCATTGGCCCTGCGTTGTTTCAACCAATAAAACAAATATTTAAAACGTAAACAACCAATCAAAAATACTGACACAAGCACAAACCTCACCCACAGGCGATGTATTAGCTTTTATAAGTGAGGATGTTCAAAATTATCATACGAGCCGTAAGGTCATGACTAGTTATGCCCCCCCCCCCCCACACACACACACACACACACCCTCGGGTGTGCTATGGGCCCAATGGGGAGACTGTTCCCACACAGCCGAGATTCACCCACTTCACGGGTGCGACTTTGGGGGTGCTTCCCTTGGTATGACACGTCTTATGTGGATGATCACACAACCGGCACCGCAGGTGCCGTAGTTCCCGGGCCTGGTTAACGCCGGGATATTTATGACAGGAAGCGTGGAGTGCGGCCCTGTCCTGCATTCCCAAAAAAACCGGGCCTCCATAGCATCACCATCATCCTCATCGCCATCATGATAAAAACTGCCCCAGCTTTCGAGCCCTCCGTGTATTCCACCCATGACCCAGGTAGGTCACCACTGGACGTGGCAAAGAGTTGGGGCAGCAAAAAAAAAAAAAAAAAAAATCACTTTCAGTGTTTAGTGTGCCTTTGATTCACAGCACATGCACAGTGGCTGTTCAAACAGACGTGCGCACAAATAACGTGAGACCCACCACAATAACTGGCTGTTCCATCGAACATGCCCATGATAAAACTGACGATAAGACCCTTTACAATTCAGTGGCTCTTCCATCAAACATACCTGTGATAAAACTGATGATAAGACCAACGACAATAACAGTAGCCATTCCAATGGCTGGATACCACAAGTAAGATACGGTGTACAGCAACTCTATCCCAGATCTGAAAATAAAATACCGCTTATCTTAATAATAACAATATAATGAGTATTGTATAATAATAATAATAATAATAATGAGTATTGTATAAGCGCTTAACCCAATTTCTGAAATTGGCTCAAAGCGCCGCGAACTAAACCGAACACGCACGCTCAGGTGAATCACACGCATGCTCTCACGCACTGGACATGAACGCATTACAAAGGGTCAGCCTAGCTATTTAAGTTAGTTTCGGAAATTAAATTGCATTTATTTTTCAATTTTTGTGGGCTGAACAAATCTCGCATTTGTTTCGCAGTAGTAGACAAAATAAACGCGCGCGCGCGCGCACACACACACACACACACACACACACACACACACACACACACAAATTGTGTTGTTGTTGTTGTTGTTGTTGTTGTTGTTGTTGTTGTTGTTTCTGGTTTCAGTTTCCGAACGTACATTTCGTTGCTAGCCGTGGTCGTCGTCGCCAGAGTTGTCACCCCTGTTGCTATGGTCGTCATGGTGGCGTTGTCAGCGATACAGCCATTGGTGGGGAAGGGGAGGGAAGAGGGGGAAGCGGGAAGGTTGTAGGCTCCGATACTGATCCACAGAGGGAAGATCAGCCCTAGGACTCCGCCAACCACAGCGCCCTGGAGACAGCAGTGACGTCATACATAATAGTACAGTCAACCCACTTGATCTTTTTCTTAAACACGTCTTGTGGTCACGCTTACCATACAGTTCTCTCCCTTGCAGCCTCCACCTAACCTCAGTTATTGGGGTTTCGCTGCTGCAACCACTACTTACTATTAGGCGTGTGTAGTGGGACTTCGTAAGGGAAGCCGGGATAGCGGAATGATAGAGCGTTGGACCATCAATGCTCGGGTCGTGAGTTCGAATCCCGGCTGGGGCCCTATTTGTGCTGGCCTTTTTCGCGTTGCGCCGTCTTAATCTTTGATATCACCCGTACGTGGTGGAAAAGGACGTTCAACTCCCAAACACCCATCCCACACCAGGACTTCGTAAGGAGGACTTCAGTGAGCATGTAAACCGTTTACATGTAAATTGGGCAAGTTAAGAGTGCTATTAGCTAATAGCAGCGCGTTATCCGCTCGAGGCCTCTGTTGTGTGAGCCTAATGTACATGTGAATGGTATACTCCGCTCGGCGAAATCATCCTTACGATGTCCTACTAAACATGCTTACGTTATTTGTTCTTTATTCAGCCCTTTATTCCATACGTGTACCTACGCGAGGAACCTGCTAGCTATTGGAAATTTCAACTCGTTCCTCATTGGCCAGACTACTGAATATCAAGCTCATGAAGCAAGGGGCATTACTCTGCTGTGCACTTCCTTTCCTTTGTATCGATCGGGTCTACACATGGGTCTGAGCGATTTTGTTTTTTTTTTTGTTTTTTTAACTGACTGACTGGCTAGGCAAAAAAGTGCCCAGGACAGGGAGAGCATTCAGGCCTGGAACCAGCAAGGGCTGAAAGGGATAATAATAATAATAATAAATGGCATTTGTTGGGCGTATTTGTTTGGAATAAACTCAATGCGCCAATCACTCACGCACGTTTTACAAACGATGGACAGACACACACTGGTGAAACTGACTAGTTGCCGGCAAGGGAAATTGCTGGAAGGCTTTACAAAAGAGCAACGTTTTAAAGACTGCTCTTAAAAACAGACAGTGTGGGCGCATTTCTCAGGTGTGCTGGCAGGGAATTCCAAAAGGTTGGTGCAACAAAACTGAAAGAGCCCTCGCCAAACAATTTCAGGTTACGCTTGGGAATTTTGAGAAGCCTCTCGGTCGACGACCTTCTCCTTCTTCTGCTTCTCATTCTTCTTCCGATACACAAGGACTTTTCCAGTTTACTCGAACACTAAAGGTCACTGACATTTTCGACGTTTGTTGAGCTAGGATACTGACTGTTAATTGTGGGATACGACACTTAAACACTTGCTCTGTCATTTTCGAGTTTACTCAAACGCTAGGCCCTATAGTAATTACTATTATATTCCAACAGCAGAGCCATAGATGGTATTCTTTAGAGAGTACCGTGCACGCATGGAATCACCTTCAACTTACCTTTCCGTTGGCCCAAGGGAAAACTCCACCCAGCAGGAACAGGCCAAGAATCGGCCCAGAAGCAGCGCCCGTGAAACTCAGTGATGCCTGTGGACGAACAGTATTTATAGTGCCATGACGCTATTCTTTTCACAAAAATCAAGCTAAGTAGGTTGTCCGACACTTGTAGCTTATGTTACTGTAGTTCCACAAAGAGTAGAAAACTGAAGCTTGAAAATAACAGTAGACGACTTCACTCGGCAAGCCCCGGGGCCAGAGTCCCGCCCCTTTCGTTTGCGGTGTATTGGCAAAACACAAATACGTCCATGACGTCATTTTATGGACAACGGGTTGATTTCAAGATGAAAGAGACTGACGTAATGGTCTTTTCCAACAAATGACGTCAATGCATATACTATTTTTTCCAACGTTTCAGTCATATCGAAATACTTCCCTTTTTGCTTGCCAGACAATGCCATGTCATGTGCTAACCATGCCGCAGTACGAGACTGGTTGATTTCTACGAGCTCACCACTTTCGATTGACGGGAGTGGAGTCGTGTATTCACACTGTGACTGTTAGTATTATGATCCATGTACTACGACAGGTTGGGTAGCACTCTAACAAGTTTTGGAAGAAATCTCATCCTGTGACTGAAGCACGTACATGGACACAGTTCACAAGTGTATTACCTGTAGTACGGTACCTCCCAGTCCCTGTGCCATGAACGCCATCCCGATACCAGCACCGCCATATATCAAAACTGCAACACACAGACAGCGTAAGGGCCGTTCTTAACCGGGCGAACTTTTGGTTCGCGAACTAGGTTCGAAGAGTACGGCGAACTAGATTCGCGCACGTTGTTTCTTAACCGACCGAACACTTCTTCGCAAACCCTGGTTCGAAAGGTACGCCGAACTAGGTTTGAGGTCTGCACAGCGTGTCGTGGGAATCCTCGCGATCCTTTGGCCGATCCTGCGCTCTGATTGGTTGCTCGGGAGAGCTGTTGTGCGCATAAGGTCTCGATCTACGAAGGCGGCCATTTTGGTTGTTTACGATTGTCTCAACTTCCGCCTTGTTCGGGCGGTGACGTATGCATATCATTAACGATCGGTTAAGAAAGAGAACTAGTTCGGCCGAACCTCTGGAACTACGTACGTGTGCGCGCTCGCCCTGTTCGTATACAATACACAGTTCGCCGAACAAGGTCGCCTGACTGGTGGTTCGCCCGGCTAAGAACGACCTTAACGCTCAACAAGCGTTAAAGTGGGCGGGTGGGTGGGTGGGTGTTTAGGGGGTTTAACGGGTGATATCAAAGACGGGGCAACGACGAAAAAAGCTAGCACAAATATTTAGCCTCAGCCGGGATACGAACTGACGACCCGAGCATTAGAAGTCCAACGCTCTACCGTTCGGCCACCCCCGGCTCCCCAAGCGTTAGAGTATGTCGACTACACGTTTCAATGCCTCGCACGAGTAGCCCACACGTTTCTGACTTTTTCGGTTTGAAGTACCTTTTTTTGCCAGTTTGCTAGTTTGAAGTGATTTTTGATATCACGAAAAAAGCGTTTTGTTTTCTTTGTTTGTTTTGTTTTGTTTTTTTGTTTGTTTTGTTTTGTTTGTTTGTTTGTTGTTGTTTTTGTTGTTGTTGGTTTGTTTTTTGTTTGTTTGTTGTTGTTGTTGTTTTGGTTTTTTCGTGATTTTTTTTTTTTTTTTTTTTTGGTAGGGCAAGGTGCATGCAAGGCAGTAGCAAGAGGAGGAAAGCTGCCAGTGAAGCTGCGACTTTTTTGCGTACTAGTAGAAGGGAGGCAAAGGTGACGTAAGTGGACTTGGCTGAAGTGGCTTCGTGGCCTAAACAGAAAGTACACTGGCACCGGCCCCCGTAGTGTAGTGGTTAGCACTTCGGATCATGGACCGGGAGACCCGGGTTCGAATCCCAGCCGAGGCAAGCGGGATTTTTCCTACCTAGGTCGGCTCCTACCCAGAGCGGGTGTGCTATGGGCCCAATGGGGAGGCTGTTGCCACACAGCCGAGTTTCACCCACTTCACGGGTGCGACTTTGGGGGTGCTTCCCTTAGTATGACACGTCTTATGATGTGGATGATTACACGGCCGGCACCGCAGGTGCCGTAGTTCCCGGGCCTGGTTAATGCCGGGATATTTATGACAGGAAGCGTGGAATGCGGCCCTGTCCCGCAGTCCCAAACCACATGGACCTCCACAGCATCATCTTACTATCATCCTCATCTCCATTATCATGTATAATAAAAATTGTCCCAGCTTCCGAGTCCTCCGTGGGTTCCACCCATGACCTGGGAGGAACACCACAGGAGCTGGCAAAGAGTTGGGGCAGAAAAAAAAAAAAAAATAAAAAAAAAAAAAAAGAAAGTACACTGGCATTACTCCAATGATGCCTGAGCGGAAAAGAGACATTCAATTTTTTTAAACTCCGGTCGGGTACGTACCGTTGAATGGTCTGTGAATGGTAATCTTTGTTCTAGATCAAAGCATTTTAGGGGGTGACTATGATGCCTAAGGCTAACAGGGAATATATAGGCATTTTGAGGCTTCATATATTTGTGTTCTTTGACCACACACACACTCATCCCTCCTGCCAACCCGGCTCCCTGTTCTGTGCCCATGACGAAAGGGGGAGCCGGGATGGCCGAATGGTAGAGCGTTGGACTTTTTCTCATTGCCACGGGGAGCCGGGATGGCCGAATGGTAGAGCGTTGGACCTTTTCTCATTGCCACGGGGAGCCGGGGTGGCCGAATGGTAGAGCGTTGGACTTCCAGTGCTCGGGTCGTGAGTTCGTATCCCGGCTGGGGCCAAATATTTGAGCTGACTTTTTCATCGTTGCCCCGTCTTTGATATCACCCGTGCGTGGTGGAAAAGGACGTTAAACCCCAAACACCCACCCACTTACCCCCCCCCCCCCCACACACACACACACACGCACACACACACGCACACACACACACCCTCATGACGAAAGGACTTACCCAGGAGTTTCGTGACCCACGTTTTCTGTGCCTCGGACAGTCGCTCGCCAAGAACGGGTTTCAGAAAGTCTTCCCATGTCACAGCGGCCAGAGCGTTCAGACAGGAGGACATGGTGCTGCCCACAAATTACAACAATTTGTTTTCCGTTACCAAAAGACGCTAAGGCGGAATGTAAGACGTTTGGGGTTGTTATTTTTTACCGACGTCATACGATGTCCGTTTGCAACGGTCAGAATTCAGACAACACCGGTATATCTGTGTCGTTTGCGTCAGATGTTTAATTATGCTTTCAGAGTAAGCTTTTACGCATAAATCACACAGATAAACAACGCATAAACATCGCATTCATGTAGAAAAATAGAAGAGATTTTTTTTCAGATTTGTTTCAGTACTTGAGTTAGATTTGTTTTGGGGTGTTTATTTTTGCGAGCAGTAGTGAATCTCTTACGTGTCTAAACATACGGGCCACCAGGCTACATGACCACTCATACTCGTACATGCATCTTTCTGGATCAAAACCATCATGCAAGGGGAGCCGGGGTGGCCGAATGGTAGAGCGTTGGACTGTCAATGCTCGGGTCGTGAGTTCGAATCCCGCCGGCTGGGGCCAAATATTTGTGCTGGCCTGTTTTCTCGTTGCCCCGTCTTTGATATCACCCTTATGTGGTGGAAAAGGACGTTAAACTCCCAAACACCCACCCACCCACCCCCATCATGCAAATCGTAACAGTCTTCAGACTCCTCCTCACTACCCATGCCCATTAAACACCTATATGGTCATCTCAGCGGGGTCGGCCCGCTATTGCGCGGGTCCGTTAGTGCGCGGGTCCGCTAGTGCGCGGGGCCGCTAGTGCGCGGGTCCGGGTCCGCTAGTGCGCGGGTCCGCTAGTGCGCGGGTCCGCTAGTGCGCGGGTCCGCTATTGCGCGGGGCCGCTATTGCGCGGGGCCGCTATTGCGCGGCCATATCATCTATAAGAAGCAATACTTGCCAAGGTGACGGGGCCTACCGTGCACCCCCCCCCCCACCCCGGGAATGTACTACGATGGTGCCAGATGTCTTCCTAGGATGTCCTGATTGTATTTCAAAAATGTTCCCAAGAATCCATAGGGATGCACCAGAGTTACAGCCCTTAACTTAAAGGCGCGCTTTCACACTTCGACGACTTACGTGATATTCACAAACAGCTGGTCTAAATCCTAAACAGATTCTTGTACTACTTAAATCAATTATTATGCCACTTGCCAATGGTTTATTATCATTTAAACAAACAGAAATGAAGTATATATCAAAATGCTTATTATATACGGTGATGGTCAATGTACGCGTAGTATTATGGACGACTTGCCGGTATTGGTAAAAATCTGACAAATGAGTGTTTTCATTGGTTGTACTTCTTTATAATAAAATACATCATAAACTCTTTATTAAATGGCCAAAGTAACATTTATACATGTATATAAATTTGAAATTTGTTTTGTATCACTTTGGTGCTCGTGAGTCACAGCACATGATCTGAGATATTTTCCTCGAGCTACAAAAGTATATGACATACATGATGACAGATGAAAATAAGAGCAATGTTTTGATCTTCGAAAATGTCAGGTTCATATCATATGAAAAATCTGCAGGAGTCCGTAAATGTGACATGTCAAACACAGTGTGTATAGTGCCTAATCACGAGCCAGAATATAGCATGTCTGAATTTGTCAACATACATTCATCAAGTGAATCACCCAGCCCATCCTACACAAATATGAGTGATTTAATGCTTTAAAACTTCCACATTAGAAAAGCATGATCACAGGGCTTTCCTGTGCCCCCCCCCCCCCCCATCAGCCCATTGATCCAACACACACACACACACACACACACACACACACACACACACACACACACACACACACACACACACACACACACACGTCCCTATATATACGAAAAATTTCCATTTGAAAAAAATGGGTTTCACAAAAACAGTGGGTTCCTTGGAAAATCGTCAATATTTTCCATATAATTATACTACTTCACATTTGCTTTGCATCACTACAAAGACAAAGACTGTTGAATAGACAATCTGCTTTTATTTCATTAAGGTAATTACATTGCAATCCTCGCGCATAAGGCAACAAAACAGAACAATCATAACCGAACATTTCATTCCCGCGCAATAGCGGCCCCGCGCACTAGTGGCCCCGCGCACTAACGGCCCCGCGCACTAACGGACCCGCGCACTAGCGGACCAGCGCACTAACGGACCCGCGCACTAGCGGACCCGCGCAATAGCGGCCCAGCCCCATTTCAGCAACCGTCAGTACTTGCCTTCTCTCCGTCGCAACGACGACGAAAATTACAGATCTAACCAACAGAGCACGTAAGCAACGCGTTCTCCCTTGCAAAAGAACCGCAAAGGAACCGGTACTCTTTCCTGATTCTCGCACACTCAGCAAAAACCGAAAGAAGGACCAAGAACGTGGGATCATTCGCGGTAGGAATTACACAAAAACCGCGTGTGTGGTTCAGTACCTGAGAGCCCCGCTGAAGAGACAGGAGACGAAAAGCCCGGGGAGTCCGGGGATGTCAAGCACCTCCATCACGAAGTACGGGACGATCTGCACAGACATGATATACGCGACTGATGATGTCAGCAATAATTCTCAGAAAGAAATCAGTAATGTTACGTTTTCGGACAAAAAACTTAAATTCTTTCTTATTTTTACCTGCATGCACAAGATGCACTTATTTCCCCACCCCCACCCCCCTTTAACTGACACACTTTATATTTATGTGCATTTAGATCTTGGCTAAAAGGGCGTGCAACATTGTAAATTGTATCAATATGAATATGCATGTCGCCCACCTGATTTGAATTTCCAACGCGGCCAGAGGACAAAGGGTCACATCCTTGTTCCACGTAATAAGCGAAGATGACGATACCGGCCAGACAGGTGATGGTCAGTAGGATAACGGTGCCGATGATGTTCAGTAGCACGGACCTTGTAACACGCACAGTATGGTGTCATCGTCACCATCATCACTATCGTCATCAGAGAATTTGAAATAACGCAGTCGTTGTTTTCGCATTTATTCTGATTGATTAGTTGACTGACTCTGTGCGTGTGTGTGTGTGTGTGTGTGTGTGTGTGTGTGTGTGTGTGTGTGTGTGTGTGTGTGTGTGTGTGTGTGTGTGTGTGTGTAAATATTACACCGTACAGTTTTCCACACTTGCGAATGTCCTCCGAGTACATTTTGTTTCATAAAAGCTCGATTTGCTGCTGCCAAACGTACATGCAATGATTTTGTTGTCTTTCCTGTTTCCGCGCATCGTATATTTTTGTTAAATGTTATTGTTGCACCATTTGTGCATGTCCTGTCCTTTTTACTTTGTATGTAGGTATGAATAGTAATAATAATAATAATGGGTAAAGGACGCCCGCAGGAGCTCAGGGCTCCTTACAGTCGACACGCCCTCACTCACATAGGAACACACATAAAATTCCTCCACACATACATTTAACTACAAACACATAACGTGCAGCATCATACACGGCCTCCGCTGCCCAGGCACATGTATGTATGTATGTATGTATGTATGTATGTATGTATGTATGTATGTATGTATGTATGTATGTATGTATGTTAAGCCCTAAATAACTAACTAACAAACTAACTAACAGTATGTCTTACTTCCTGGCTCCAGCGAGAGAGGGTAGAGAACAGAAGCGTTGTACACTGGCCTGATTACACCCGTATGTGGCGGTCCACCCGATCATGCCACCCACTATCAGCGACCAGAACGAGTGACGCTGGGTGGGGTCCGCGTTGAAACTGGGACACATGACGTGAGCATGATTGTATTTGTCGTCATCAATTCTGTGGTTTAGCGTCATCAGCATTTCGGTAACCGTCATCATCGTTATTAATCTCTTACTGCCCTATAAAAGCGATATACATTTATTATTGTTATTCATTGATGTTTTTGTCATTATTGTTATCAGTGTTATTATCGTCATCAGCATAATTACTTTCGATATAACTCAATAAGTTTATTGTCCCTTCATTTGGGCATAAGATTGAAAATATATACCAAAAAAAAACCACCCCCAGAACGAATGTTCCAAAGGTCTTAACCAGAGAAAGACAAATCGCTGAAAGTCTCAAAGATGGTGGTGGTGGTTGTTTTCTTTGGTTTTTTATATAGTAGTAGTGGTAGTAGTAGCAGTAGCAGTAGCAGCAATTGTTGTTGCCGTTGTTGTTGTTGTTGTCGTTGTTGTTGTTGTACCTCTTTAGGCGAGCTTTCGAGCTGTAGACCGACCACTGTTTCATCGGCACTCAGTGTGTCTGTGTGTGTGTGTGTGTGTGTGTGTGTGTGTGTGTGTGTGTGTGTGTGTGTGTGTGTGTGTGTGTGTGTGTGTGTGTGTGTGTGTGTGAGCGCAAAGAATGTTTCCGTAGAAAACAGAAAGGTGCTATATAAACTGTAATTATTATTATTATCATTATTATTTGTAGAGTAAGTTTAGTGATAATATCGGCATTAACCCAGTTCCTGGCAAGTAAATTCTTGGTTGTGCACCAGTAGCCGAACTAAAATAATAATAATTAATTAATGTCTGCATGGATTCAAATTCGCCTGAAGTGGCGTGTGGCATTTCGATTATACTCTTGTTGGTTGCAATAAAAGCCGTTAAGGAGCCGTTAAATCTTGCCTGTTTTTCACGTACAGGGCCAACACCAGAGTCAGAAACGTGGGGATTAGTTTCGTGCGCGGTACGAAATGGTTTAACGTCATCATTGTCATCATCGCCATTACCATCGTCATAAGTATTATTCTTATCATTAGACTCACTTGAAAAAATGGATCCTGTCCCATTCATAGTTAGTCATCCACACCTTGTCCATTCCGCCGACCTCCATAACACCCTGACGTTATTCGTGGGTAAGTGGCGTAGGTTAATGGGATGGAGTAATGTGATGACGTCACACATGACGTTAAAACACGCACATACAAATGAAAGTGAAAGAAATGTTTCCTTCATGCAAAGAGTGGATAATTATTCCCTTTTGCTTATATGTGACCCTCTCCCACGAAATGAGTCTTATATGTGACCCTCTCCCACGAAATGAGTCTTATATGTGACCCTCTCCGACGAAATGAGTCTTATATGTGACCCTCTCCCACGAAATGAGTCTTATATGTGACCCTCTCCCACGAAATGAGTCTTATATGTGACCCTCTCCCACGAAATGAGTCTTATATGTGACCCTCTCCCACGAAATGAGTCTTATATGTGACCCTCTCCCACGAAATGAGTCTTATATGTGACCCTCTCCCACGAAATGAGTCTTATATGTGACCCTCTCCCACGAAATGAGTCTTATATGTGACCCTCTCCCACGAAATGAGTCTTATATGTGACCCTCTCCCACGAAATGAGTCTTATATGTGACCCTCTCCCACGAAATGAGTCTTATATGTGACCCTCTCCCACGAAATGAGTCTTATGTGTGGTGTAGCTTTTGTCCAAGACAAGTTCGTTATAATTCCACCCTTTTCATTTCTACCTTTACATTTCAATAGGTTCAAATCATTTGTTTTATTATTTACATTTGATAGACCAAAATGAATGATTTCTCTGACGTCAAATGAAAACCAGATAAGTGCATGACGTACCCTGATGACGACAGCCAGTAGACCAGCCAACATGATGACGGACTGAAACACGTCTGTCCACACCACTGCCTTCATTCCGCCCTGTTACGTCATATAATGACACGTCATACCACACTGCGTCACAATGCCAGAAGATAACAACTTCTAGCCACTTGTCTCAGGGCAATTAAAAAATGGATGGTGAGTTCTGCACGCTTTTCAGTCTCCAATTACGCAGTTTCTGCCTCACGTGGCGAAACACAAAACGCGGAATCCTTCGTAAAATATGTATAGAGACAATGTTTGAACATAATTATGTAGCTGAAAGAAAATCTAGAGACTGAACAACATGCGTAACTGACCGTCTATTTTCGAACAAATATTGTTTGAATCTCGTCGTTGTTGCCGCTGGGAGATGAATGATGAAAACGTTTGTCATCATTAATTTGTTGTGTGATTTCCGTCAAAGAAAAGAACTTACAATGAGTCAGTTAGTTAGGGCTTAACGCCGTGCAAGCAACGAAGGCTAATTCGCGGCTAACAAAAGTCCCTTTCTGCCAGGTCCTTTAAAACATTAAAATTTCCACGTTAAAACAAGATGCAAATATATATTAAAACTGTACTGGGTTTAAATGAGAAATATTTTTCAAGGCTTAAAACTGGACAAATGAGGTCAATGCAAGTCTAAATATACCAGGACTATATTTTGTTTAAAAAAAAGTTGACCTCTTTCAGAAAATTGAAAATGTTGTCAGGGGGGGACATCCCTGAACAACACCTTCAATGAATCAGCAGAACAGTGTTTTTCACGGAGACAGTAACAGTGACACTGGATCTTAATTTTCCAAAGATGAATGTCTTGGCATCAATACTATATTCGAATGTGGCCGTTTCGGAACTAGGCAAACGTCAACAAAGAAAGAAAGAAAGAAAGTAAAGCAAAATCTAAGCGCAATATTGAGTCTCACTATTACCAATAGTGCAGACTGTGCAGATTACTGCCTGTGAATTCTTTCTGAGAAAACTTACCAGCGTGGTGTAGAAGGTTGAAACCAGCCCAACGATGATGATGGTTGCCCATACCGGAAATCCCGTTACTGCGCATGCGTAACAAAACGGCAATAAACGAAGCTGAATTTTAACGTGAAGAAAGAATTCGCAAGTTCTTGTTTGTTTGTTCTTACAATTGAATACAAAACATCACAGTGTGTGTAGCAATGCTGAGGTCAACGATACATACAGTGCTATACAAGATTAAAGTACAATGACAATTAAAATGTAAACACTATTGATAATAATAATAATAATAATAACATGGGTTCTTAAGGGACGCCTTCCGTCTCGCGCGAGCTCAGGGCGCCTTACAATGAACACACACTCACTCACCCAGAAACACACACAGCATGCCTCCACACATACATTTAACTACAAACAGCATGATAATGTTCAGCATCATACACTGGCTGACCCCGGCCTCTACACACACACACACACACACACACACACACATCTCTGCAGCCTTCACATGGGGAACTATGTTACAATGCACAGAACGGCCCAATGGAAACCACTGCATGAGAGAGTGAATAGGGTTTTTGTTGTAAACGTCTGAGACTAAGGCATTGTATGGAAACCAGAACCGTTGAAATTCAGCTTTTTTCCCATTCACAGAGAAACAGAAGTGCTCGATTCTCGTTTGTTAGTTTGTTTGTCTGTTTGTTGCATATAAGCAGCGATGCACTAAGATCATTGGAAGTGGAGAGACTGCAGCATTCTTCTAGTAGCATACAAAAACGTTTGGCAGATAACTCACCTGCTTCCAAAGCTGTTGAAGGCGCGAACGATGCAATGCCCATGTACAGGATCTGTGTATAGTAAAAACAAGGTACCTGTAGTCTACTTTAAGTGTGTTTTACACCTCTCGTAGTCCTCGTCCCAACGCTCTCTCTCTCTCTCTCTCACACACACACACACACACACACACACACAGAAGATCGAACACAGAACTTTGTATCAAATCTTCTGTTCTTGTAATAAAGGTTTGGTTTTTTTTGTTTTTTTTTTTCATTTCCTCTCTCTCTCTCTCTCTCTCTCTCTCTCTCTGTGGATTTAAGAAAAGCCTTTGATTTTATATCCTGCACTGTGCTCCTTGACACGAATAGTTGGAAACTGGCTATTCATTCATGTCAAATCACAGCCGTTGTCATATAACGTTTCTACGTTCGTTCGCTCGTTTGTTCGTTTGTTCTCTCTCTCTCTCTCTCTCTCTCGTGTGAGTGCTAGAGGAGTTGTGGGTGATATACTTTACCTGTTGAACGATCATGATGATGGTTCCTGTTAGTTTAGCCGCCCTCGAGTTGAAGCGCCTCTCCAGGTACTGCGCTTTGTAAAAGACACGATCAAGTGGGAGATAAATCACAGTGTGAATTTGCCACCAAGGGCAGAAAAGTATTTGTTGTATACGCACCTCTAAACTACAACCATTAACTTTTTCTCGTCTTTGGTATTACTTTGTCTGTGCCAGAATGGAACGTCATACCCGCAACCAAGCAACCAATTAATCAACCAGCTAATCAGGTAATTAACAAACCAATAAAACAACCAGCTAGCCAACCTTCAAATCAATCAGACAACCAACCAAGCCATCAAGACTGACTGTATGTGTGACTATATGTATGTAGTGTATGTATCTATGTATGTACGCTTTTATTCGCATTTATTTAGTTGATTATTTATCTATTATTCTGCTATGTCTTTATTTATCACCTTTTTGTATACATTTATTTGCAAAGCGCCTAGAGCCCAGGCTTCGGAGATAAGGCGCTATAGAAATCCTCATTATTATTATCATTATCAACCAACCGTCCCACCAGCTAACCAACCAACCAACAAGTCAATCAATCTACAACTCAACTAACCAACCAACCATTCAACCAGTTAATCAATTTACAACTCAGCTAACTCACCAGCTAATCAAACCACCAAACACGCAATCCACCAGCCAACCCACCAACAAACCAAACCACCAAACATGCAATCCACCAACCAACCCACCAACAAGCCAAACCACTAGCTATACCACAAAAAAACCCTCATCAACCCACCAACCCACCACCCACACAAACCGCCCTAGCGACCAACCAACTATCCTAGTGACGAACCTCAAAACTGCTCGTCATCCTGAGCGGATACAGCAGCGGAACGAAAACGAGGGCGGCAATGATGATAGCGAAGCAGATCCCGAACACGTACACAAAATACTCCGTCCCGCTCATGTACATCTCGGCCGGTGTGCCCAGAATCAAAATGGCCGACATGAAGGAGACCAGGATGGAAATGGCGACCGGAATGATACTCATGCTTCTGTTGGCCAAGAGGAATTCCTTGGTGGTGCGTTGCTTGCTTCCGCGACAGCCGTAGAAAATCCCGATGCCAGCGGACACTAGCAGCATCAGGGCGAAGAGAACGTAATCCCATGCTTGGAAATGACGCTGTTCTTCTTCCATGGTTGTTGGTGGTGGTGATGCTGATGATGGTGATGGTAAAGTTGGAGGTGGTAGTTGTTGTTCTTTTTTTTTTTTTCTTTTCTAACTTTCCCTTCTTCCTGCTGTTGTTGCTGCTAATTCAGCTTCTGCTGTTCTTTTTGCTACTTCTGTTGTTCTGTTTCCTACTTGTTATTTTTCCTACTTCTGATATCTGTTTTCAACTTCTGTTGTTCTGTTTCGTACTTCTGTTGTTCTTTTCTCTACTTCTGTTGTTATTTGTTCTACTTCTGCTGTTCTGTTTCCTACTTTTGTTGTTCTGTTTCCTACTTCTATTATACTTTTTTATACTTCTGTTTCTTATTGTTGTAGTTGATATTGTTGCTTTTGTTGAGTTGTGGCTGCTGCTGTCGTTAATAGCGTTGGTTGTGGTAGTAGCTGTGGTGGTCGTGGTTGTGCTGATAAAACTGGACAGTGAAGCTAATACAGCCGTTAGCTCAAAGATTCAGACGGTTGTTGTTGTTGTTGGTGGTGGTGGTGGTGGTGGTGGTGGTGGTGTCGTCGTCGTTGTTGTATTTGCTGTATACAAGGTCAGAGTGGCTGAAGACAGTCCTTGTCTGGTTACTTCACGAAAATAAAATTTTGCGAAGTTCATGTCAACTCAGATGAAAAATCAACAAAATGGTTGTGTAAAAACACGCTCGATAGCAACTCAAGTTACAGACTGTTCGGTCGATCTTTCAGTTTTGTCATTCTGGAGTAATTTCTTGTTATTGCTTAATGTCTCATTTCTTTTTCTGTTTTTTTGTCTGTTTATTTTGCTTTAGCGCTTTAGCGCTTGAATATGCGCTTTATAAATGAAATTATTATTATTATTATTATTTACTGACAAACATTTACGATCATAACCACGGTCAGGGGTAATGTCAAATATTGTCAATGCTGTAACACGTCAATGCATGAATAAGAAAATTACAGAATAAATTACACTCACCTCAGAGGTGTAATACCAAAGATTATCAATACAAAAACACGTTCTTGCAGGAATCAGAATATTACAGGATAAATTATACTCACCTGGAAGGTAATGGCAAAGATCATCAT
The DNA here is from genome assembly GCA_018292915.2 of Batillaria attramentaria. NCBI lineage: Eukaryota > Metazoa > Mollusca > Gastropoda > Batillariidae > Batillaria > Batillaria attramentaria. The sequence continues at coordinate 156,261 of JACVVK020000527.1, read as the reverse complement.
GCGGCAACACGTCGTTGCATGAATACGAAAATTACTGAATATATTACACTCACCTCAGAGGTAATATCACAGATTATCAATGCTGTAACACGTCCTTGTAGCCATCAGAATATTGCAGAAGAAATTACACACACCTGTAATGCACCTGACTAGGACAGCATCAGTGTTGCCACTGTCACAGCAAAGTGAGAAACTGTCGTCTGCAAAAGTGCAATGCCTACGCTGCAGACGGCTATGATGACGTCATATGTCCCTATCAACCTCTGAATATCGTGGCCTCTTCGACAGGCCTGTCATTCGTGTGCGCATCCCGTTATCGGAAAGTCATATTATTTTGTCTGTAAGTCCGAAGTCCCCGGATGAAGCACCCTCAGAATTTAATATCAAATATCTCGATTCTACGGATCCCCGTAGTGTAGTGGTTAGCACTTCGGACCATGGACCGGGAGACCCGGGTTCGAGTCCCAGCCAAGGCAAGCGGGATTTTTCCTACCTAGGTCGGCTCCTACCAAGAGCGGGTGTGCTATGGGCCCAATGGGGAAACTGTTGCCACACAGCCGAGATTCACCCACCTCACGGGTGCGACTTTGGGGGTGCTTCCCTTGGTATAACACGTCTTATGATGCGGATGATTACACGACCGGCACCGCAGCTGCCCTAATTCCCGGGCCTAGTTAATGGTTATTTATGACAGGAAGCGTGGAATGCGGCCCTGTCCCGCAGTCCCAAACCACACGGACCTCAATAGCATCATCTTACCATCATCCTCATCTCCATCATCATGTATAATTTTTAAAAAATAATTTTAAAAAATGCCCCAGCTTTCGAGCCCTCCGTGGATTCCACTTAGACCTGGGAGGAAAACCACTGGCGCTTGCAAAGAGTTGGGGCAGAAAAAAAATCTCGATTCTAAATTAATTCCAAAATAAGCTGGCCAGTTACGTAACGGAAATTACCGAAGATCCGAGATATTAATCTACGCGAGTTCCAGACCGACAAGAATTGTACATACTATTCTGGGTACACAAGCTGTTTTGAGAAAAGCAGTCAATGCATGTAAAACTGTCTTAACTGAAACTGTCGAATTAAGCAGATGATCTGTGGAAGAGGCCTCGGCTGTAATGACCGTTGGTTGATCATAGGTGCGCATGTGCCTTGGCCGTTTCACCAAGCTTCGGAGGGATTTCTTACTATATTACCTATATTATGTCAGTACACCCATTGTCCTTCTACTTGTTTGTTTGTTTGTTTGTTTGTTTGTTTGTTTGTTTGTTAATGTTGCTGTTGTCTTCGTTTTAGTTTGTTTATTTGTTTGTTAGCTACTTTCAGTGAACGGCAGGAGTGGGAGGGGGGTGGGCCGGGGGGAGGGGGGGGCGTATTTTGCGGAGAATTGGAGGGGGACGAGGTGGGAGGGGGGGGGGAGGCAAAGACTTCTCGACCAGAGACAGAGGCTAAACAGTACAGTACATAAAGTACCGACCAACACAGTGGTGTCAGTTTTATTTCTCACACTCCACTTTCCCTCAAGTAGATGTAGACACATAAGTACATGTTTATTGCCGATTCAGTAACGCCACTCCAGGTCTGGTGCGGGCAGTGACAACGTTCTTACACTGTGTGGGTCACATCTACAAATCACAATAGATTAGGGGAGCCGGAATAGCAGAATGGCATGACGTTGGACTTTCTTTTTTTTTTTTTGTTTTTTCTCTCTCTTTTTTCTTTATCTTTTTTCTTTGTTGTTGTTGTTGTTGTTGTTTGTTTGGTTGGGGTTTTTCGTTGTTTTGTTTGTTGTTTTTTTGTTGTTGTTGTTTGTTTTTTGTTTTTGTTTTTTTTTTTGGGGGGGGGGGGTGTTGGGTTTTTTGGGGGGTTTTGTTTTTTGGCTGCCCCAACTCAATTTTTTTATGAATGATGATGGATATGAAGATGATGGTAAGATGATGCTATGGAGGTCTGTGTGGTTTGGGGCTGCGGGACAGGGCCGCATTCCACGCTTCGTGTCCCGGCGTTAACCAGGCCGGGGAACTACGTCACCTGCGATGCCGGCCGTGTAATCATCCACATCATAAGACGTGTCATACCAAGGGAAGCACCCCCAAAGTCGCACCCGTGAAGTGGGTGAATCTCGGCTGTGTGGCAACAGCCTCCCCACTGGGCCCATAGCACACCCGTTCTAGGTACGAGCCGACCTGGGCAGGAAAAATCCCGCTTGCCTCGGGTGGGATTCGAACCCGGGTCTCCCGGTCCATGGTCCGAAGTGCTAACCACGACACTCGGGGACCGAAGGACGTTGGACTTGGTCGAGCTCGAATCCCGTCTAGGGAGCCTTTTTTTTTTGGGGGGGGGGGGGGGGGATTTTGTGTCTGTTCCTCTTTGACGATACCTAGCTTGCGTTACAGAGGATCACGTAGAGGTCACTGGAAGAAGGCCTTGAGCCTGTGGAGGATGTTCATCAGCATTGTCCTCTTAGCTTACATTACACCCCTCGGTGGAAATCTTCTTGAGGCCGAAGGACACAAATACACAGGCCCTCAAAATGCCCGCATATTCCCTACTGGCCTTCAATCTAGAAACAATTACTACCATGAACAGACCATTCAAAGGCACGCACCTGACAGGAGTTAAACAAAATGAATGTCTTCTTTCCGCTCAGGCCTTACTAGAGTAACGCACGTCTACTTTCTCTTTAGGCCAGAGAGCCAGTTCGCACAAATCCGCTTGCGTCACATGTGTTCGACCTCTGCGCAAAAAGTCCCAGCTTCACTGGCAGCTGCCTCTTTCTGCGACCGCCTGGCATGCACCTTGACCTACATAACACAAAAAACACTAAAAAATCACGCTTCTTCATGACAATAAAAACCACCATAGACAAGCGCACTCGCCAAACAGGGTACCTCAAATAAACACCAAACACGACCTCACGGTCAATTTGTGTCCTTACGCCTGAGAAGGTCCGGACAAACTGGGATGTCTACCGCGTACTGGTACATGTAGTCTGCTTGTATAGTGTCTAGACGTCCTTTTGGTGGAAATGTCAAAAAAGCAATACTGAACGTTGCCAAGTTGATCAAAACCAGTAAAGTGGACTTGTATATTTCGCAAATAGTCTTTGTCTCTCTAATGTGTTGTTCATGCCTGAATTTGTGTACTTTTTCAGTGTTTGTACTCTTTATGTGTTTTAATCTTACCCTTTGTATAGTTGTAATTTCCTATATTCAGAGTGTTCACGTTCGCTCTGATATTTTTCTGTATTTCCCCCTCAACCCAGAAGGGGCTACAGAAATAAACTTGTATGACACTGACTTTGACTTTGAAACAATTTAGTGTCGACTGTCAGTTTTTACCAGGATAAACGTTCAAAATATACCATAAATTACCCCCCAAAAAGGACGATAAAGCATTTACACCCCATCAAGCTGTGGTATACCGACTCGTATTTCGATCCAAGACGCAGTCAACCCCTTCGCTTTTGATTTGCGTCTTGGATTAAAATATCGGTATGTGTTACCACATTGATAATTTATGTCGGTATCCCACAGCTTGATGGGGAATAAATGCTAACAAAGACATTACATTACCAAGTTGTTGCAATTTTCAGATTACTGACGTGATTGCTGTAACTTCCTCTCTGACGATTTCTTTGTGCCTTTTGAAAGTTACATCACGGTTGGTTTCATGCCTTGAATACGTTTTGGGTTTTGTTGTTGTTTGTTTGTTTGTTGTGTTGTCCGGTCTGCTCGGCATGGCCACACGGTCAGAGGGGAGTTGTAGCCAGTTTCAGTTTGCGGTACAGGTGCTTTTTCTTTTCTTTTTTTTTTAAATTCTGTTTTAGTCATATACATTATAGTGACAGCGACATTACAATATAGGACATAACTATACACAACAAGACAGTGGTAAGTGTGCATTCCATACTTAGCAGAAACAGAGTACAGTTGTATTGTAGAGGCCTGGATACAATCCAACATCGAGCCACATATGATTCATTCAGGAGCACACTTACGCACACACATACACACACACACACACGCACGCATACACTCCATTCCACCTGTTCACTATTCTACACTTGCAAGGAGGAGTGTTCCACAGCAAGATTGCATGTTTCAGTCTAAACAGACCATATCTACATGTATACATGTATATCTAGTTCGTCTACATAAGCACATATAATTGTATACATTATATACAGATGCTTTTTCAGTCTGTTGTGTTCACTGCGGAGTCTGAACACTACCACTTAGGCGGTGTGCAGTGATGTTGTTTGTTTTTTGTTGTTGTTGTTTCAGCAAGTCTTTTTGTATAGCGGGCAGGAGGGTGTCGGACTCGAATTCGTAAGAGTTACCAGACAGAGGTCAGCACTGTTCAACTATTCCAAATCTGCCCCTGACAATACTGACCACAAGTACCGTAAAGAGTAGATGTGCTAAGGGGCCTGCGCTGACGCCGAGTGTTGTAAGCGGCCAGTAAGATTTATGACGTCCCTTTGTTTCCACCAATGCTCATCACGTGTCTAAAATAAAACAATGGCCGGTGCCCGCTCAGATGGTTACCGGCGTATGGGCCGAGCAGGGTCGTAAAATGATAAAACTGCCATAAGGCGAAGAGACGGGGCGTGAGAACACGGTGTTATGTGAGTCGGGTAAGTGTGAGTCTATTCCCCGGAGCAACTGAGCTTGTGTCAACATGCTCCTGAAACAACTCGGCAAGCCCCGGGGCCAAAGCCAATCGTAAACAACCAAAATGGCCGCCTTCGTAGATCGAGACGACCAGGCATTTGCGGTAGTGATCGTTTTGAGTGAACTCTTGGAAGCCGAGGAAGAGGAGAAAAGAGGAAAAGAGCGCAAGAGAGGGAAATGTCATGTGAGTCGATAGCCGCCATGCCGTCCGCCATTTTCCTCAACTTTGTACATGCGCACAACAGCTCTCCCCGAGCAACCAATCAGAGCGCAGGATCGGCCAAAGGATCGCGAGGGTTCCCACGACACGCTGTGCAGACCTCGAACCTAGTTCGGCGAACCTTTCGAACCAGGGTTTGCGCACAAGTATTTGGTCGGTTAAGAAACAACGTGCGCGAACCTAGTTCGCCGTACTCCTCGAACCTAGTTTGCCAACCAAAAGTCCGCCCGGTTAAGAACGGCCTTAACGTACCTTGGCAAAACGCAGCACGCCCATGACGTCATTGTTTGGGAAAAGGGGGCGATTTCAAGATGAAAGAGATTGGTGTAATGGCCTCTTTCCTCAGATGATGTCAATGGCCTTACTGCTGTCTTTCCTTGCTTCAGTCATATCGCACGACATGTGTTTCATTTGTCGTAGTGTCCGGCAAAACGTTTGCCAGACCATGCCATGCGTTGTGATCATTATGCCAGGGGACGCGATTGGCTGAATTCTGGGACCTCGACCCTTTTGGTTGACAGGAGTGGAGCCGTCCATTGGCCCGGCCTAGTACGGGTGCAATGGTCACTTTCGTACTGTTTTCACTGGCGACAGGGCATTTGGCATAGTGGTTCACGCGTAGTAGGATGGAAGTTTGCACATAAAGTAGCACATAGTAGCACCAGGCTTTTACTGTTTCGTCCTCCACCCTTGCGGCGCCTCAAAAGAGACGGATAATGTGCGCTGAAGTATGGTCTTAATTAAGTACCATGGAACAGCATACCAAGCGTTAGCCATGATAGCTGTCGCTGATGACTGGGCACTCTGCATACTACGCCACAAGATACAGCGCGTACCACATTGCAGGCGACTAACAAGATACACCGCGTACCATATCGCCTGCGACTGACAAGATACACCGTGTACCACATCGCCTGCGACTAACAAGATACACCGCGTACCATATCGCCTGCGACTGACAAGATACACCGCGTACCATATCGCCTGCGACTGACAAGATACACCGCGTACCATATCGCCTGCGACTGACAAGATACACCGCGTACCATATCGCCTGCGACTGACAAGATACACCGCGTACCATATCGCCTGCGACTGACAAGATACACCGCGTACCATATCGCCTGCGACTGACAAGATACACCGCGTACCATATCGCCTGCGACTGACAAGATACACCGCGTACCATATCGCCTGCGACTGACAAGATACACCGCGTACCACATCGCATGCGACTGACAAGATACACCACGTACCACATCGCTAGCGACTGATACGAACACCCGCGTACCACATTGTCTGCGACTACCAAGATACAGCGCGTACCACATCGCCTGCAACTAAAAAGATACACTGCGTATCACATCGCCTGCGACTTCCAAGATACACCGCGTATTACATCGCTAGCGACTGACAAGATACGGCGTGTACCGCATCGCCAGCGACTACCAAGGTACACCGCGTACCACATCGCCAGCGACTGACAAGGTAATAATGATAATAATAGAATATTTATATAGCGCATACCAGTTCGCTAGCGACTGATAAGAACACCCGAGTACCGCATCGCCAGCGACTGACAACACAGCATCACCAAAATCATACGACACTGACCGTGTCAGACGCACTCGGTAGCGAGTCCCAGTTCGTCCTTATGTCCAGGCAATGATCAAGTGTCGAATTGTACCAGAAAAAAAGTCGCCTCATAGTCTATCAGTATCAGTGCAAACAACATATGCTGAGTAGAGACGATTATCGCGGTGAATATCTAGGGACATGCTTCTCCGGTGTTCTGCTTGAAATCATACCTGTGTGTTACAGGTCAAGGTGTGTGTGTGTGTGTGTGTGTGTGTGTGTGTGTGTGTGTGTGTGTGTGTGTGACATGTGGGTTTGGTGTATATAATGGCCGCTGTTATCAATGTAGTTTTCTTTACAAACAATGGTGGTGTAACACACACACACACACACACACACACACACACACACACACACACACACACACACACACACACACACACATTTGTTAAAGAAAGTGTATTTCCAGTTAACAGTATATTATGTACACGCTCCGAGTGAAAATGAGAATTGTAAATGGGATAAAAAGAGTTCTATTAGAATATTTACACGAAATGTTATACAGATTAAATGAAACCGTTGGCATATGATTATATCAAAATCCAGTAATAATATGTTGGTTAAACAATATTCTAATTAAAATATTTTAGAGATATTGGTAGGCAATCCGAACAAAATCTTTCTGCAGTTTGTATGCCGCACGCAGTTCATACTAAGAATTGTACTGAAAGCACACAAGAAAACCCTAAAACAACAATAATTATGACGATATTTGTATGTTAAAGCTAGTGGGACGTTACAACAGCACCAAACTGACTGCAGTATCAATCACAAAGTCGCTGTGTAACACAGTTGTGATATGATATGATACATTGTCAGAGTGCACTGTATATAACACAGTTGTGATATGATATGATATGATACATTGTCAGAGTGCACTGTATATAACACAGTTGTGATATGATATGATACATTGTCAGAGTGCACTGTATATAACACAGTTGTAATATGATATGATACATTGTCAGAGTGCACTGTATATAACACAGTTGTGATATGATATGATACATTGTCAGAGTGCACTGTATATAACACAGTTGTGATATGATATGATACATTGTCAGAGTGCACTGTATATAACAACAACTCTATGTACAGTCTTTGTTGCTTGCGCGGCGTTAAGCTTCAACTACATCAACTAAGTAACTAAATGACAGCAAACTCAAAGGACGAACCTAATCTGGCAACACGTGAAACACCGGGAATCCACAAAGTGCAATACGCGGACAAAGTTTTCTAGTACTGTACAAGAAATCAAAGACTATAGATCCGCGATAGCATAACGGGTCTACAACCCATAAGCGCAACACTAAAGGGTAACTCTCACCTTTTAGAGAGTCTAAAGCTTCGGCACTTTGGCCGAACATAACTTCTTCGCGCTTTGGGCGAACTTCTTCGCACTTTGACCGAACATAACTTCTTCGCGCTTTGACCAAACATAACTTCTTCGCGCTTTGGCCGAACATAACGTCTTCGCGCTTTGGCCGAACTTCTTCGCGCTTTGTAGGCTTATTGGCCGAACATAACTTCTTCGCGCTTTGGCCGAACATAACGTCTTCGCGCTTTGGCCGAACATAACGTCTTCGCGCTTTGGCCGAACATAATTTCTTCGCGCTTTGGCCGAACATAACTTCTTCGCCCTCTGTGGCGGAACTTGCCACTTTCGCGCTTTGACCAACGGCCGCCTTGAATGCTGAGCAAACAGCGAAGCCCCTGAATTTGTTTTCGCAAACACAGTGAAACACGAACACTTCTTCTTCGGCCAAAGGTTCAATTAGCACACCGCTGTAGTGGTGCTAAATCCGAAGTACCAAGAGAAACAACTCCTACGAAACTGTAGGCGGTTTTCCATTCAGCTTGCTTCCCTTGTTTCTTTGGCTAAAACCTTTCATTGGAATTGCTGCAAGTGTAATGGAAGTTGTTACCGATACCTACAGTGAACAATGTGTCACGGTTCTGGAATCAAGGGTAAAGACATTATACACAAACCCACAGGGAATTCGCTACGAACGACGGTTGTTGTCGTTGTTGCTGTTTAGCATCAGCAGCTGTTGTTAATCACTTTATGTATCAGGCACACACGTATGTTCAGTTTGTAGATTAGAAAAATAAAATCCACTAATTAATACAGCTTGCATAAACAACAACTCTATAATCACCATGTTATTCACATGAACTGATAACACGAATCTAACAACACGTGAAACACCGGGAATTCAAAACTTGATGCTCTTATGAACTATTTATGCCAGTACCAGTGACGTCATATGTAGTACAGTTAGGACAGAATACGTCATCACTTGGACGCAACAGTGACGTCAATTATGGTTGGAGCACGGATAACAGACAGGAGGATTTTTGTCACAACTTATAATTTAGTCTCAAGATTCATTCTGTTTACATCTATTTGGTTGGGATGATGATTGTATCGATGATGATGATGATGATGATGGTGATGATGATGATGATGATGATGATGATGATGATGATGATGGGTGAGGTTGGGGGTGGTGGTGGTGATGATGATGATGATAATGGTGTGGTGGTGATGATGGTGTAGTGGGAGGTGTGGTGGTGGTGGTGGTGGTGGTGGTGTAGTGGGAGGGGTGGTTGTGGTGGTGAGGTGTGAATGACAGAGAGTGACCTACGTCAGGTCAAACCCCGTCACTACAGAGCCCACACCACCCCACCCCACCACGACCCCGGTGTCGGTAACGGTCACACTAACAGGCCTGACATACTCCCCCTCCCCGTGTTCCTCCCCACGGAGCAGCGTCCGCCACCGTCCGTCAACCCCCATCACCAGCACACAACCACCATCATAACTGGCGATGTAGAGGTTGCCGGAGCGGTCAGCCGACACTTGGCGTGGAGACTTTAACTGATCGTGAGTGATAGGGGACATCACCCGGCCCGTGGCCAGATCCACCCGGTATATACAGTGACCGCTATTGTCCGACACGAGGGCCACGCCACCAACTACACACAGGTAATGAGGATCACACAGACCGCGCAACTTTTCACCGTTCACGACGGTTTTTAACACCTGTCCGTTGCGTGATAAAATGTCCACGCTGGCCGGCAGTTCACCTTGTTTAAAACAACTAACTATCAATGTCCCGTTCTCCCCCCCACACCCCACACCCCGGTACTGTCTGACTGTTTTTATCTTTCCCACAACTCGGAGCTTCACTTTTTCTACTTGTTTCTGTAGACGACGCTTGACGGTGACGGTGACGTCAATCAGGTGGATGACGTCATCACTGTATGGCGTAACGGCCACCAGTTTATCGTGTAGTAAGGCAAGGCCCCATGGCCACACCCCTAGCGATAGTGAGCTGACGATGGTCAGAGTCCGACTGTCCATGACCTTCACCTTGTCGTTGTTAAAGTCTGTCATCACAATCTTCCCCCCGTCAGTCACCACTAGAGATATGATGCATGGCGTGCCCTTGTCCCCCTGTATCTTCAGCTGACTCTTGTCCATACAGAACGTGCGTCGCGGGGTGGCCGTCAGCGGGTCGAACGCCATCACACGGTCTGCACATCACACACAGCATACCGTTAGAAACCGTTAACACTACCACAACGACAACAATGTCACTCCACCGTCTGTAACAACACCAACACCACCACCAATAACGACACGTTATCACCACCACACCGACGACGACGACGACCACAACAACAACAACAACAAAAGACAATCGAAGTGTGTTTTGCACCGACAGCCTGTGTAGTGTACAGTCATGTAGATTTCTCTGCCAGTATTTTCAGTTTCCAGTCAAATGACGTCACGACACACCGTGTTTCTGACGTCACCGCCATGGCTTACACAGTGTGTAGTGTCCAGTTTGATGCACTCTGAATAGATCTACAACACACTTTCCCAGGGCTCCCTAAAAGCTACAGACCTAAAGGGTCCACTGACCCCCAGTTCAAAATTTTAGGGGGTCTTTGTACCTCCACTTTCAATTTTTAAAGGGTCAGAATCATTTCTCAAGTTTTTAGTGCATGGAATTCAGTAAATACTGCTGAACAGATGTGTGTGTGTGTGTGTGTGTGTGCGCGCGCGCGCAAAACTGAATTTTATCAACTTCAAATCACATAATTAAATGAAGTGGGTACAATTCAGTTTTGAAAGTTGGAAACTCTGACTTTTTGCTGCTCTGTGCCGACTCTGATGCGACGTCTGAATCGTAGCTATGCGACGCTGAAGTGCACCCGCTGCTCGAGCCCCTCCACAACTTTTCCACTGACGAAAAAGTCCATAGTCTTTTAAACTTTCACTTTTTCGGTGGCATGATTCGTCGCAGAGAAAACGAATCCGATCGGTAACAAGAGCACTGACTCTAAAATCTTTCGTCCATAGTTTCGAGCGCAGAAGCGGAAAAAGATGGGGCACGTTCACTACGCGCGAGTGCCTGTAGTAGCCGCCGATCTGCAGCAGTAGACAGTTAACGCCTGCGCGCCAAAAACAGAACCGAACTGAACGTGGCCATGGCAAGGGAGAACACTCACTCGATCACAACAAGCCTATAGGCGTACGCACGGTAGTGCAGAGGTAGTGCGTCAAGCTAAGCACAGATCGCGTTCATAATGCTTCAACGTACCCCCTCGAATTTTTTTTAGGACGTAAATTTTTACTTCAGTGCGTAAATTACGCACAGACGCACAGTTTAGGGAGCCCTGCTTTCCGGACAAACACAATTTCTTAGGTAGGTATAAGTTGGGGAGGGGAGGGCGGCGGGAGGGGAGAGGGGGGTGGGGGAGGGTAAAAGTGAAAAAGGCTCGCTGTGTGTGTGTGTGTGTGTGTGTGTGTGTGTGTGCGTGTGTGTGCGTGTGTGAGTGTGTGTGTGTGTGTGTGTGTGTGTGTGTGTGTGCATGTAGATACCATCTGCCAGCGGCCTTTCATATAATTTGTTGAACTACCGTTTTTCTCAGACAGATCACACACAATACATAGTATGTAGAACAACTCACCAGGAGGGCGGGGCTCCACTCCCTTGTTTCCCACAGTGTGTTCAGCACTTGGCATCTCAGTCGCTAGATCACTCTTGAAGACAGAAAGAAAGTGTTTCAGTTAACACAATTAACAACTGAACTGTATTGCGTGTTTGATAAAACAATGACGTCAAAGCACCCCCCCCCCCCTCCGCCCCCCCCCCTCCCGTTGTATTTTCTTTCATGGAAGGAAATAAATTAATTCCAACTTCTAAAGACATTTGTTAACTGTCACCATCTTAATAATCAGACCTTACACAAAATATACCACACAGTTGGCTAAGGACTCCCATACAAACTAAGGGATTTAAATAGTGTTTCTCTGTGTTCCCGATTACGCAAAGGGGTGCGCATTTGTACGAACAAAACTCTTAATCTCAGAACAGAGCGTCACAGGGGTCGCACGCTTTGGTCGCGCCGTGACAAACAGTTTCGTTGTTGTTTTTTTTCCATCGCTCTCCCGGAAACTGGATGAACAAAAAGTGATCTGTAATTAGCAGCGGACACTTACAGCATCCCACTTACAGCATCTCGTTTCCGCTGAACCATTGTGTGTAAGAGACAAAATCTGACTGGTGTAAGTACTCTGGAACACTTTTTGTCCAATCATTATGCTCTATATGGTAAGCGTGCGGGTTCCTGGCCTCGCCGATTCACTATGACTGGCACGCTACAAATCACATACATCTCTCCTACTTGAATACTTCTGTGAACAACAACAACAAACGGTTTTGACTTTCAGACCCTCAAAATTTACAAAAGGACCCTCAAAAATATGCAGAGATGGTCCCAAGGACCCTTGTATTTTCGAATCATAGGGAACACTGTGTTAATCATTACTGCTGCTATGGTGCTTACTGCTGTTATGTATTACTACCGTTACCAATATTACGTAAAAAAGATCAAACAAGAAAGAGAACGCGGTAAAACAGACGACACCAACTGTTACTATCAGACCGTCTGCTGATGTTACAGTCGTGGTTTTCCTTCGTTCTGTACAGTCATCACACGGCTCCAATCACCAGGAAAAACACGTAGTGAAAGTCTTGCTTGATCGCTGTCTATGAATCAGATATGCCTCGAGTTTCGAAACAACCTATCAAATCAGAACACCTTACTCGTCAGTCGTGTGTGGTGGTTTCAACAGTCAGCTACATGAATCAGTTGCTGAATCCCTCCATGCATCAAATTATTTCTGCCTATCATAGATGGACAAGTCTGTATTATGATATTATGGAATGGCTTGTGACGCAAACTGATGACGTAAAATGTATGAAACGCAAGACAGGCTGATGACGTAAACAGTGAAAATGTGTCGTTATGATGCCAAGTACTCAAGATCCTTGATGATACTGCCAAAAGAGACTTTTGGTGTTACACAAATATACATGTACACAGTCATATCCTGGGGGGGGGGGGGGGGTGGAGGGGGGGGTCTTCTTTTGTAAATAATCACAAAAAACCTAAGAATGTAACGTCTGCGATGTCTCTTGAGCTCTGGTTCAGGCATTGTAATGGGCTATCAACTTGAATTGCTACACAAACAATGTTTTTCTATCATTCAGTTTCTCCTTTTGATTCTCTCCTTTTTGCAATGAGGTGCGGCGAAGGGGGGGGGGGGGAGGGGGTAAGGGGCTGGGGGGGGGGAATGAAAACAATATCAAACCAATGAAACAGTGGATATAAAATCCGTATTATCGGTATTAAGCCCCCACCCCCACCCCCTCCCTCCCCCTCCGTCTTAGAGGAACAATATTACTGGTTTCATTTGTAAGTTCTACAAGCAAAGTGTTGTCGTCAACTTGATAATATCGTGCGTTACGCTACAAACCTACCACACAGTCGCCTCACAACTCCTATACGAACAACGCACAGTGAAGTGTTTACATTCCACTGTTATAAAGTAAAGCTTAATTAATTATAGATGTTACCGCCGATACCAGAACGATGGTCAAAGAGTAAAGAACGTAAGAACGACGAAAGAGGAGAAGCAGACAACACCAATTTTTACTATCAGACCGTCTGCTGACGTCACATTGGTGGATAAACACAGTCATCACATGGCTCCAATCACCAGGAAAGATACGCTGTGAAGGTCTAGCCTGACTAAGTCACTGATTTGTTTCATGTCATCTGCTTTAACCATCCGTAAGCCTGCATGATGCTGGGACGGGTTATGGGTGTAAGTGATGATATTATATATATATATATGGTTTAGCACCACAACAGCTCCACACGCCTGAGCATACAATACTGTCGGGAGACATTCAAATAATCGACTTTTCACATACAACAACGTTCAATGTTTTTATTTTCTGGGGTTCATTACTTTTCGTAACACTGTTATAATCCACTCAGTAGGAACAGACTGAGGGTGTTTCAAAGAAACAAACACAGGATAAAGAAACAAACACACACTTCGGTCTTACGCCGGGTGTCCGCTGACAAATTTTCGCTCAGCCAGGATTCTAACATGTTAGGACGCTTTTTTCTGCCCCATCTCTTTGTCAGCTCCAGTGGTGTTCCTCCCAGGTAATGGGTAGAATCCACGGAGGGCTCCGAAGCTGGGACAATTTTTACTATGCATGACGATGGAGATGAGGATGATGGTAAGATGATGCTATGGAGGTCCGCGTGGTTTGGAACTGCGGGACGCGGGACGTTTTGATAGCATGGTTAAACTCCTCTCAGAACAAAGAAAACCTCACAACAGTTCTATGGAACAACGAAAAAATAGCATACCAGTCAAGCGGGTTTTTTTTTCACTGACTGGTTGAGGGCCGGGATATACCACCTGGTAGATATTTATGATAGTAACACCCTGCAGTCTTTCGAGGAAATATGTCGCCCTATAGGACACTCCCCTAAAAGAATCTTTGAATATAACATTGTAAAAAAAATGCAGTGATGTCATTCATCCGCAGGAATCCAAATTTTGATGAAGGTGAACAAACCGTTATATGTAAATTAGCGAGAGATATGAGAACCGAGCTGGTAAAACAGAAATATAGTCCTCCAGGTGCAGTAAACTTTTGGAAAAATAAACTTGGGGGTAGAAATTAACGAGTGGCACTGGGATATAGCAAATAAAGTAACGACAGAAGTCAGGCTGCGCGAACTACAATGGAAAATACTACACAATATCTATCCCACCAACATTCTATTATCAAAAATGGGTATTGCTAACAACAGATTTTGCAATTATTGTGTACATGAGATTGATTATGTGGAACATTTCTTTTTCCAGTGTCGGAAAATATCTCGGATATGGACACGTGCAGAAACACTTTTTACAAAAAAAATGTAAGCGACATATTAAGATATCAGAAGAACAGGCATTAATTGGATACAAAAATGGTGAATTGGAAAGGCAAATCACATATGTCAACCATGTCATACTGATCGTTAAATTTGCATCAGCAAATTTAAATACGGTATACCGATAGATATAATTTGTGTATTAGAATCAGAAATAAGGTTAAGAAAATTAAACTGACAGTAATGTTCCCGACCATCTGTAACCTACTTGAGAAAACGAATTCTCTGTCTGTCTGTCTGTCTGTCTGTCTGTCTGTCTGTCTGTGTGTCTGTCTGTCTGTCTGTCTGTCTGTCTGCCTCTCTCTCTCTCTCTCTCTCACACACACACACACACACACACACACACACACACACACACACACACACACACACACACACACACACATAAATACGAACACAAGATTATAAATCACTTAAGTCTTTAAAAATTGGATTTGTTTATTTGTTTGTTTGTTTGTTTGTTTGTTTGCACTTTTTATATACCTCATGTACTTTCGGTGTACCACTGTCTGTAAGCTGCCAGAAAAGTATGTCCATGGAAAAAAACAAAGAGAAATAATGTAGTGGTTAAGAGAAAGAGAACTATGAAGAAGGGACTCTCAGCCCAGTTTGAAAACAAGAAAAAGAGAATTTTTTTCGATTTTTTTATTTATTTATTTTTTATTGGAGTGGACCTGCATGCAACTGAGGTTCAAATATTTAAAGAAAAGATGCTAAGAAGGTCCGTGTGGTTTGGGACTGCGGGACAGGGCCGCATTCCTCGCTTCCTGTCATAAATATCCCGGCATTAACCAGGCCTGGGAACGGCCGTGTAATTATCCACATCATAAGACGTGTCATCCCAAGGGAAGCACCCCCAAAGTCGCACCCGTGAAGTGGGTGAAATTCGGCTGTCTAGTTACAGCCTCCCCATTGGGTCATAAGCACACCCGCTCTGGGTAGGAGCCGACCTAGGTAGGAAAAATCCAGCTTTCCTCGGCTAAGACTAGAATCCGGGTCTCCCGGTCCATGGTCCGAAGTGCTAACCACTACACTACGGGGGGTCGGTAACATGTTAGAACGCTTATATCAGAGCTCAATCTGATGATCTAACATGGTACTCAAACAGTTTCCTAGTCACTATGGTCACTGTATAAGAATCATTATATTTGTAGCGTAGTTTTTAGTTGTTTCTAGCTTGTTGCCCGACAAGCATTAATCATCACGCTCATATATTTTGAGCCGATTCTGTGTTGCCTTATTACATCTAACGATTCATATAATTCGCATGTAACTTTTATTGGAATAAGTGAACACTGATTTTTATTCTCTTGTCAGTTGTTTCTTTCGAGAGATAGCGTAAGTTTGATGAGTGATTGAGTGCGTAGATGTGTGTGGCACGTAGGCCCGACAGTATGATGCAAAACTCTTTCGCACTTCAGTCATCCTAAACACACATGTCAGAGTAGCTCACTAAACTAAATCTGTAGCGTTCCCGACAACCACGACGACCCCACACCCGGAGCGCTACACATTTACTTCACTTAATAATAATAATAATTGTATAGGCGCTTTGTCCAATTTCTTGAATCGGCTCAAAGCGCCGCGAACTGAATCCAACACGCACGCTCACGTGAATTACACGCATTCGCTCACACATTGGACATTAACACATTACAATCAAATGGTGCGAAGGGACAGATCAGCTATTTAAGTTTCGGAATTTAGAATTGCATTTATTTTCACATTTTCTGGGCTGAGCATTTCCAAAGCACAGGGGGAGGACCCCCGACGAATGAACGGTGCCACGTACACGAAAGAAAAAATACTTTCCCGAGTGGGACTCGAACATGGCCTCTCACATTGGTGGCGAAGTCTCTTAACCACTAGACCACCGACCGCCCCACTTATCATTCTTTTCTATGGGAAAGACCTCTATTTACAGTTCTCATTGATTTACCCGAACGTTAAACTTGCAACAAGCAGAGAGATAACCAAATCTAAAGGGACAAATGATAAATAATTAAAAACAAGAAATCACAAAACGTCCCAGACTTCACTAACCTGCCCTGCCGAAGTGTCTGGCAAAGGAAGTGGCTGGCCAATCTTCAGATTGATGTCTTCAGCACTCGGTCCGTACTGCGTCACTTCCGTCCACGTCACGTCTTGCATGGCGTCTTCCGGTATTAGATCCGACAGCACGGCCTGGATTTCCAACTGCTTTTCCACTACTTTCACCCACTGCGACACCGGGGCATCAAGAATGAATCTCAGTCCACAGTCAGTCCCCAGCAGGCGGATGTTAAACTGAGAGAATAGCCGTTGTATGACGTCACTCAAGCGTTGCTCGTCAAGGTGTCGGCGTTCCAGTAGTTGTCTGTGAACATCCTCCACCTGTATGACAAACGTCATCACTTGTTCCTCCACTCGCTTCTTCTCTTCTTTATAACGCCGGGTGATGTCGGCCACGCGCTTATCTCCTTTGGTCTTCTCCTGTCTCAGCTTTCCCCGCAAGGTGGCCACTCGTTCTTCAGCGGCCCTCTGTTCCTCTTGCATCTGCTGCACGCGCTGCTCGAGTTTCTCGCGATCTTTCTTGTCCATTCTGCCTCTGGCCTCCGCTTCAGACAGTTGTGTTTGCAGTGTCTGTGTCACTTGCCTGGCTCTCTCCTCCCCCCTCCTGGCTTCCTCTAGCGCCGCCTCCCCCCTCCTCCTCTCCTCTTCCAGCTCCCCCTCCACCCTCCTCATCTCTTCTGTGTGTCGCTCCCTCAGCTCTCTCTCCCGATCCTCCTCCCACGTGACCTTGGCCACAAGCGCCTCTGTGACTGGAGGAAGGGAAGTAACACCTTACACATACATGTATGCACATGCATTCTGTCACTGCAGTGGTAGGCGTTTAGATCTAAGTAACGAAATTTGCATATCTGATGTTGAAAGCGTTCTCTTGCCATCCACAGTATCTTTGGTGTGGATGTCAATGACATCTTTACGTTTCATGCATATTTCATGCTGAATGACATCATAACCTTACCTGCTTCTTTGATGTTGGTGTCGGTGATGACCTGTAGTTCCGCCAGTTGATGTCCGATGTTGATGTTGATGCTGTGAGCTTCCATCTTGACGTCATGATAACGTTCGATGTTGATGCCGGATGACGTCACGTTAGTGTCAGAGGCTGCTTCTGAAACATTCAAGGCGGAAAATAGACCTTAATTACACTATAACTGTGATGATAGCAGATGCTGAGCACAAGTGGTCATTTATAAAGTCGTTATTCAGTTTCCAGAACAACGTGTACACATGAACAGCATGTACTTATAAAATTAAGTGCATCACATTAAATCATAATTGTATAATTTGATGTTGAATGAAGTTAAACATAGTGCTACATTTTTTTTAATATAAATATAACATATTGTCAACGTGATATATATTTTTTATATATAAATATATATCACGTTGACAATAGGAAATACACTGACCTTGAGCTTCCTGTTCTCTGACCCTGACGTCGACGCTGAACACTTGAAGTTTCTCCACTTTCTGAATGTGAACCGCCTCTGTGATAATACAAGCACAATAAACTTATTGAGGAAAAAATGTCAGTAATTCATATCACGTGCTAGCAACACTATCCACGTTACGATATTTAACAATAATAGACATAAATACAACGTTCAAGTAAAATTCAGCTGATATTTGGACATATCAAACTTTATCAGTCCATTTACCTGAAGATCGGATCGCTGTCGGAGATGTAAAGTGATATCTACCGGCAATATCACCCACTGGAAGAACCTGAAACATCCAACAAATCACGCCAACATCTATATACAACTCTGTCAAAGGAACTGTACAAAAATAACACACACACACACACACACACACACACACACACACACACACACACACACACACACCACTTCAATGGCAAATACGTAAAATTGATTAATTGATTAAACTATTCACCTCTTGTGTACGAAGCAAGGCGTTTACTTCCTGTCTCAGTCTGTCCAAAGATGGCGGACGACACAAATCCAACATCCGGTACAAACGAGCTGTTAAGCTGCTCTCCTCCCCTTGTAAAGCACCAGGAGTCAGGTATCGTGTCACCAGCCGCTGTTTCTCCTCCAGGTCTTCTTTTACTATTGGCAGTACACGCTGTAGTGTTTGTCCCAGGTCTTCAACTGTCCGTAATGCGTTCTTCAGTTCTGACACTCTGGACGACACAAGCCTCTCCGTGTGGGCAGACTGACCCGACGATGTTTTGGGCACAGTCTGAGAACGGTCTGCACGGCCTGAAGCTGCGGAACTTACACTCTGTGTGTCACCTTGCTGTACGAGTTGTTCATTGACAAGCTGCTCCAGCACACAGTCCCTACCCAGCTCGTCAATAGTCTGGCCGATTGTCTGCCCTTGACGTCTAGGAATAATACCGCCACATTTAGTACAAGCGGATTCCTGTTGCTCCAGTATTCCGAGCAAACATGTCCTACAGACCAGGTGACCACACGGCAAGATGGCGTTGTTCACACACAGCGAGTGACAGTGAGGACAGTCAGTGAAGGCTGCTGGGTCCGCGGACTCCATGATGTAAAGAACTTCTCCTGTGGCCGGAAACATGGTACAGTAAGGCAATGAACTGTCTGTGTTTGTTGCCGGACTTCGAGGTGATCATTACGGTAATGAAGCCCGATGAAGACTTAACCTGTCACCGACGAACCGAACGACAAAATTTGGCCTCAGAGTGTTTCACCGAGATGTCAACAAACACGGACAGTTCATTGTCACTGTAACGTAATCTGACCGTGCCGCGTGCTGTGACACATTCTCTGACTCGTCTCGTCTTTTGTACGTCACTTCTAAAAACACATCACACCCCATGAACACATAACTCACAACCGAAACATTACAGTGAGCGATTTTTCATTAAACAGTAACAATATATAAAAAAGTAAGTAAGACAATTATGAATGGACTGAGTCAACAAAGTTATAAAAGAAAACCCGTAGAACAACAACAGTGATTCTCGTGCACTGTATTCATATGCTAATGTTTCAAATGCTGCTGATCATCGACCTGGGATCATTGTAACGGATGTTACGGATGGATGAATGCGTCGCTTGCACACTACAAACTCAAAAACACAATTGATAGATGATTTGAAATATGATTCTTAAACTCAAAACACAATTGACAGACAACATGAAACGTGATAAAATAACCGGTGACGAACATGAATAGAATGTCAATGAAGATGTCTCACATCATACCACCACTATATCTCTCCAAGTAGTCGGATCGGAAAGTCAGATTAGTGTAGTGATGGGTTCTAGAGCACCACATCTTCCGAAGTAAAGATGAACTGTCATGTAGCCACATTTTCCTTTCAACTTCAGACATCACTTGCCGTTCCCATTCCACCAGTAAGCCAGGGTTACAGTTCTCAAAGCTAAATCCACACCAATGGCAGACAGTGTAAACAGCAACGCTGGATAAACTGAACCTCCAAACTGGACAGACTACCGCGTCCAGCTTGATGCCAATGTCCCATGAGAAAGTCTTCACTCAAATGTTTTGAGTTTGAAAATCTCCTCTCCATGAGGAAATGGAATGAGTTGTCTACATCGGAGGTGGGCCACGCATTCCTGTTGGCATCCCCCTCATCATTCCTGGCATAGGTCCTCTGGGTGGTGGTCCGATAAGATGGCGAAGTTTCAGACCCAAGAAGAACGACGTTTTTCTAACGCTCTCAAAATAGTGACGAACTCTTGTGACGTAATTTTTTAACATGACGCATTGTCGGTTGCTTTACGCCACAATGAGTTCGTCACAATCATCGTGGAATGATCACCAGTAATTTTTAATGTGCTGACCAATGGGGGGAGCCGGGTGGTCGAATGGTAGAGCGTTGGACTTCTAATGCTCGGGTCGCGAGTTCGATCCCCGCTGGGGCCAAATATTTGTGCTGGCTTTTTCATCGTTGCCCCGTCTTTGATATCACCCTATGTGGTGGAAAAGGACGTTAAACCCCCAAACACCCACCCACCCACCCGCTGACCAATGAGAGCGTCAAACTCGAGCGTGATTGCGTTACAATGTCGATTGATTACGCAAACATTACCCGTTATTAATCAAGTTCTTATGACATCATCATGTAGTGATTTCTGTGACATTTTACTTACACGTTCAGTGATCACAAATAGGCCC
Source organism: Batillaria attramentaria (assembly GCA_018292915.2). Lineage (NCBI taxonomy): Eukaryota > Metazoa > Mollusca > Gastropoda > Batillariidae > Batillaria > Batillaria attramentaria. The sequence continues at coordinate 135,219 of JACVVK020000527.1, read as the reverse complement.
TAGAAAACATGGTTTTTTATTTGTCGAAAATGGCGAAGGAGTATCGAGAGAGAATGTTTACTACTTCTGAAATTTCTGACGTTGACACACAGGTTCATTATGTAGAACCCGGAAAACCCCATCATAATTTCTATGATACATAGGACGACACGTATCATAGTCGACAATCAACGTGATACACCTATCAGAATCACCGGCGACTAAACTTGTAAGAAATTCAACAAGTAAATTACAGATCAGGTTAACATTCAACTGTATGCGGCGTATAAAACTCGTTCAGCTGATCAGACTGTCAGAATACAAACAGGTCAGTTTAACGTCGGAATAAACACAGTAGAAGACAGGGTTGTCTTTGTATGAGGCGGATTTACACGCGCTATGTTCGTGTGCGAGAGGATCCATTACAAATTACACATATCGCTTTTGGCACATCGCCGACCCGTGACTGTCATTCGAATTGAACTGTAGGGCTATTGAATAGGGTCTGTAAAAATACTGTTATGGCTCTCCACCCCACCCATCCCCCCCCCCCCCCCTCACCACCATCACATCCGCGGCTGTGTTAGCATGTGTGTGCCCGTCAGCCGACAGTGAAACTAGGGCACGGCGAGAAACCGTACATCTTGATAACGGCTCTTGTAGATCATAATAAGAGCAGGGGCGCCGGAAGATGTTGGGGGGAGGGGGGGGGCAGAATCTCAGAGGGGGGAGGGGGGAACGGAAAAGGTCGGCTCAAAACTTAAGTACAGGGCTGCCACTTTCTGAGAGACAAAAAGCCGGAAAACTGACCCTCAAAATCTGAATGGCCGGAAAGGAAGACTCCAGTCAGTGAAAGGAAGGACGTAGCCCGGAGAAAAAGTGAAAAGCGGGGGGGCGTTCAGATGCTGCGCAGACAAAAACCTTTCCGAACCAGGGAGCCAGTGAAAGGAAGGACGTTGCCCGAAGAAAGGAAAAACCGGGGGGGGGGGGGGGGGGGGGGGGGGGAGAGATCAGATGCTGCGCAGACAAAAACCTTTACGAACCAGGGAGCCACTGAAAAGACGTTGCCCGAAGAAAGTGAAAAGGGGGGGGGGGGGCAAAAGAGTTTATCAGACGACTTTCTGCCAAGTCGTTTTCATATGTTCATGCAACGGCTAAACTGAGTTCTCTGTTGGGTGGGATGAGGGAGAGAGCAGGAAGAGGGGTGTGTGTGGGGGGGGGGGGGGTTGGGGAAGGGAGGGGGGACAAGACCATGGCTTTGCCCCCCCCCCCCTTGCCATAGTCACCTGATTTTCCGGGGGGGGGGGGGCAAAATGATACTCCCCCCCCCCCTGCTTGGGTACAGGGGGGGGCACCCCCCCGCCTGTCCCCCCGGTTCCGGCGCCCCTGAAGAGCCTTCTTGTAATGTAATTACACCAAGCAATGTCTATCCTACTATCCTGTTAATTAGTCGATACCAGGAGATCGACCACAAGACGGTATGTCACAGGGACACCAGGCAACAAGTTGCGCGCCGTTCACAAGCGCAAGGCTATTTATGGCTGGCATGGCTTTCCTCTCCGTAGAGCCCTCACATACCCCGAAGACACTCGCCCAGCCAAACAGCCAAAGACACATGCCAGGAACAACTTGTCCTTAAAGGGCTAAAAGCCAAAGGACGTAAAGCAAGCTAATGATGATGATGACCTCTCCGTAGGCGGCTAGCGCCAACGCCACGCTATTGGCATTGCCACGCTATTGGCATTGCATAACATGACCTAATTCCGCACGCTGGACGCTTCCTTCCCTTGTGCGATGTGTCCAGCTCATTGCGCCAGCCTCGCTCTTAGAAGACAAACTTCAGTTTGCTCGGCAGCAGCGGATTTCCTCTGTTTTTACAAACTTGATCCCGCCACCTCCCCTTTTACCCCACCTGGGTGCTATACGCATTTCAGTTCTCACCCTTTTTTCGTTTACCCTTTCTTGCAGGAGCTCACTTAGACATATGACTACCTCAGTGCCTGCGCTTCTGTACAACATGATAGTGTAACTAGTTTGCCTTTGGTATCAATCTAATCCTTCCCGACCGGACTTCAGTGTCGCTTGTGTCGGCAATCTACCCTTGAGCTGTCTTCTGCGTAGTTACCGCCTCTTCCTGGCATCAGATAGTTAAGTTTGATCTGACTTAACTGCTCGGCTTTTTCTTGGCTTTCAGTATCTCAGTATAGGTAGCGTGAGGCGGGTTCAGCCCCCAAAACAGTAGTGGAATTCGCAATACTGCTTTTCTCCTAGAATCTTGGACTTGTATGTTTTATTAATCTTTATTCTGGGATTTTGCTTTTCCGTTTTGTCTAATAAATTCACTGAACGTGGACAACTAAGCCGATACCTGCCTCTCGGGTCGTGTTGTAGTTAGTGTAGGGTTTGGCTTGTGGTACCTGTACAGTGCGAACATGCAGTAGATTTTCTGGGACACTTAAAGTTAACCCTGTCTCACGAATGCCAGACATATAAGGAGAAACGGGCACATGTGGTTCACTCGGAACACACACACACACACACACACACACACACACACACACACACACACACACACACACAAGCTCTATTCACAACTCTAATCTTACTCTATTCACTACTGCGTGTATTTTATTATACAAGAAGATTTCATACAAATGACAACGCATTAGTACTACCCGTCAGGAGCCCCAGGTCACCACATATGTAGACTATACCCCCACCCCCACCCCCCCTTCAACCACCACTACAAATTTCGATCCCCGCATACGCTGTTGTACATGTATAACCTGTACTCACCTACACAACACAGCCCAACTTCATGTGACTAAAAGTGTCCCCTGACTGCGCTAGGTTTTCTCCCGGCAAAACACACCTTTCTTCCTGCTCGCCGCGTTTTCAGGGTGGAGTCACGTGACCTGTATCTTACGCTAACCTAGGTTCATGGTACGCGTTTGTACAATAATACAGCTCGCAAGACGTGAAGGTGGACGTGACAAACTGCATTTATGGGGTTTCCATTCATTATGTGTTTGCAGTTTTTATAGTAATGGAAACAACATCATAGGACGGGCTAAATTTTCCACGTTCATCTGTGGTACAAACGCACGTCACTGCCAATCTCCCGCAGAGACGATTTTTGCAAGTATAACTCTGACAATGACGTAAGAAGACGTGCGTCATCGATGCTGACATGTACGGTGCGCCGAACGCGCTTCTCCTCATCAGTGAGTGCCGTCTGTTCGTATGTGTGTGCGGTGTGCGTGTGTGTGTGAATTGTGTCCAGGCCTGTTTCTCCGAAAATACTCAACAGAATGGCTTCAAATTTGGGGTTTCCGAATATATCAAAATGTTAGATTAGAGAAACCGAGCGTGTAATGATTGCTTAAGTGATTTGGGAGTTATCGCCCTTTTGAGACAAGTTGGTTGTCTTTCGTTTACAGGCGTAATATTTATTTAAATCAATCAATGAACAGAGTCACTACTAGAAAATGGTCGCTCTTATACACTGTAGTTTTCATGTAAACCGAACCTGAGCTGACATTGCATGTGAGGGGAGCCGGGGTGGTCGAATGGTAGAGCGCTGGACTTCTAATGCTCGGGTCGTGAGTTCGATCCCGGCAGGGGCCAAATATTTGTGCTGGCTTTTTCATCGTTGCCCCGCCTTTGATATCACCCTATGTGGTGGAAAAGGACGTTAAACCCCCAAACACCCACCCCACCCCCACCCGACATTGCATGTGAACCCAGTTCAGATGCCTGTATCTCCGAAAATTCTGAACCGATCGATTTCAAATTTGCGGTTTCTAAATGAATCCAGATTGTTGAATAGAAGGCCCGATCCAGGTACGATTGCACACATGATTTGCGAGTTATCGCCCTTTTCAGAAAAAGTGGCTTTCTGGCGTTTAAAGGCGTAATATTTACCTAAACCACTCCATTTGTTGGAAATAGATAGCAAGAATACGGACTCTCAACTGAGTGAATTTTGGAGGTTGTCGCTTTTATACTTTTGGCGTAAGCTGGTGAACACACTTTAGATCTCAAAATCGCTCCTACTATACATAGATAATGAGCCTGGGGTGCCATAAAAAATATTTGTAAAAAAATTAGAAAAATTCACTGCAGCCGTTATCGTCAGTTGACTCGAAAATTTGTACTCACAGCACATTTCCTCTACAAGCCACACGCCTCACAAACATCGAAGAAAAGACGCACGCGCACTGACGTAAAGTAAGTGCGTCATGTTTGATTGACGTGATGCTGTTTTTTCTTGGGGGTGTCTCGCCACTCTCTTTCCGAATTCCTCTGTTTGGAGACGTGGTATATTTTACTTCTGCTATGTCGCCATCTTCGTGCAATCGCAGAGAAGACACGGGATACAACAGAATACAACTCCAATACTTTATGAACAGAATATGCGCGGAGAACAATTCATGAAAGAAGAAGAATCCAGAACGCTGTGCAGGGCTGCTTACGTACTGAACAGGTCAGATCTAGAACATTCCTCAACTTACTGGAAGGTTCGAAATCTTTCCAAGACCGGTGACGTAATCTACTGACGTTACTGCACCAGCATGTTCTGGGATGGTCTAGAAATTATTTTGCATCGAAATGCAGTATTTTTTCGCAAGAGTCTCTACAACTTGACATGTGGAAAGCGGGAATTTCAGTGGGTTTCGTTTTTGCCACTGACTCACACTCAGAAGCATAATGTATGCGTGCGTGCGTGCGTGCGTGCGTGCGTGCGTGCGTGCGTGCGTGCGTGCGTGCGTGCGTGCGCGCGTGCGCGCGCAAGCGCGCGTCTAAGGCGAGAGAGAGAGGGGGTCTCTTCTCCGATACCAGTAAAAAGCATAAGTAATCGTCTGTGAAGCAACTCTGTCAAAGGGGAACGACTTTATTACAAGAATTCATTCACCCATGTAGAACCTCGCATACGCCAAAAAGTTTGTGACGTCAACCAGCTAGGCGAGCTCACACGACCTCATGTGTTTGAGGCACGGAAAGGGTTTCCAGTACTTTCTTTATGTCAGCATGCTTGATGTCAGAGAGCTTGCGTTCGTGTGCGCGCGGGCTGCATACATGACACAACGACTACGACTGTGACTACAGCAGGTCACTGAATGGAAACAACATATTGGGCTGGTGGCCATCTTGTTTTTATGTATTTTCATGTGTAGTGCTAGCTGTTAACTAGTGTTTTAGACAGGTAGTACTGTACCGGATTTTATCCCAGTCTACCTAACATATTCACGTGCGGGAGAGAATCACCGCTGGGCTGTCCAACTTTGATTTCCTTTTGTCCCCACATTTTTTAAGACCCTTGTAATGGCTGATTCTTTGACAGTACCCGAGATACTGTGAAACCCATACCAACATGGTTGTTTCTTCTTCTTTTTTTTTCTTTCTTTTTTTTTTCCACTGGTGCGTACTCTGCTCGGTCCGATCATACAGAAGTCATACATCATTACATCCCGAGGGAAGTGAGTGCAATACAAAAACAGCGAATGTAATATCACCACAACTAAACAACTTACCTTAACAGCAGAAATCAGTCTTCGCAAACTCGTTTTGATGGGGGCACGATAGCTGTGCTGAGCTAGGCTGAGACAGGCGGAAAGATGGAGATAAAGCGGGAGGAATATTACTACACCTATTGGCAGCGGTCCTTGCGTGTGTGGTGTCACGGATGTAAAATGACGAGCGGGTGAAGGGGGGGGGGGGGGGGGCGGGGGTCGCGGTGGCTAGGAGGCCTTTCAAAGTTCTCTACGGCTCCCTTTTATGCATGTGTATAGACCGAGTCGCATTGGGTTTTTTCCCATGACGCATCACGACAAGTACAGGGGGGATAAAAGCCAGCGCTGTTCCGCACGACGTATCACCAAAAGCTGCACAGCGTTATCACTAAGCTGTGCTACAGCGATCTGTCGTTGAGCACAGCGTATCACCAACCTGAAATGCACGGTTGAAATGCCGGAGGCTATCAGTATTTTGTAACCACGACATCAGTGTACACGCCTCACCATAGACGAGACTAAAATACCGTAAGTGAACTGCTGGTTGCCAATCGTGTAACCATCAGACATCAGTCTTGAGAAGCGTTTCTGGTGCGGTGTGGATGAGTTTAAGCACCAGAATCGGTCGCGATGACTGGGTCTTGCGACCGATGGAAGTAAGCACACTAAATTCTTGCTGATTTCATCAAACTATGCCCACTTACCGCCACCTTTCCAGCTTTACCTGCTACAGGTAGGTGCGCCAATCTCTTAGAGCGTAGTAGCTGCACAACATGTGCCGCACAAACGTATACTAGTTTGTCAGACACAAGCCTAAATAGCAAGCTGGTGTGTTTTACCTTCGTATCACCACCACACACCGTATCACAAGACAAGGGCGTTTACCCACCCCTATAGAGTAACGGGACTCCACGGTGTGGATATTGGCCGGAGTGTTGTGTGGAGGAAAGGGATGGGTGGGTAGGTGGGTGTTTGAGCGTTTAACGTCCTTTTCCGCCACGTATGGATGATATCAATTTGAACAGGGGGCAACGAGAAAAAGGCCAGTACAAATATCTGTCCCCAGCCGGGATTCAAACATACAACCCGAGGAGGGCGGGGGGGGGGGGAGATATATGGTGACGCGTGTACACTGAGTTCGTGGTTACAAAATACTGATAGCCTCCGGACATGTACAAAGACTGAATTCCACCAAATATAGCACAGATTTGTTTGTTTGTTTGTTTGTTTGTTTGTTTGTTTGTTTGCGTGCCCCGGGGTCTTTTAAAATTTGTGTGCAGAGTAAAGAATGACAATCTGGGGAGGTTTGTTGGCTTTGTAAATACGTTTCATGCCAGGTAATAGTGGAAACAGTGAGAACAATGAGCCTGGCATGTGGAATGTTTGTGTTCAGGAGAGAGTTGCACAAGAGCTAGCAGACGACAGAGGAATGAGGGGGGGGGGGGATATGTGGTCGCTGCTAGCATTGCCAAAAAAACAAAACCCGGAATATTGGAATTTGTTTAAATTTATCCTACACATAAGTCTTTTGCTGCTCGATGTGTGTGTGTGTGTGTGTGTGTGTGTGTGTGTGTGTGTGTGTGTGTGTGTGTGTGTGTGTGTGTGTGTGTGTGTGTGTGTGTGTGTGTGTGAATTTTGAATCATTTCTAGGGTGTCATGCGCAGCTACATGTTTAAGAGGAACATATTTTCTTTGAAATCCGTATTTGTACTGTGTAGCCTACATATAGAAATGACTTGACTCAGTTCTACATGAGATGATCCGATCCTTGTGTGTTCGCGGCAGCTTGTGTAATCTGACCTTCACACAGACGCCTACATTCAGGCACATGACTAGGTTTGGAAATACCCGATTTCTCGCAAACTGAAGCAGTACTGAGTTTTCGACAACAGCCCGACATACACATTTCAACGCGGTATGACGACAGAGGAATAAGGGGGTATGTGGTCGCTGCTAGCATTGCCCCCCCCCCCCCCCCAAAAAAAAAACCGAAATATTGGAATTTGTTTAAATTATCCTACACATAAGTGTGCGTGCGTGCGTGCGTGCGTGCGTGCGTGGGTGTGTGTGTGTGTGTGTGTGTGTGTGTGTCTGTGTGTGTGTGTGTGTGTGTGTGTGTGTGTCTCTGTGTGTGTGTGTGTGTCTGTGTGTGTGTGTGTGTGTGTGTGTGTGTGTGAATTTTAAAGGATTTCTAAGCGGTATGAGCAAGTCTGACGGTGGTTGACGAGTGAATGATTGTTGCAAATACACAGCTTCTGTACCACTTTATATCCCATCATTCGACACAAGTGGCCCTAGTATGCTCCTCAAGTAAGGAGTATTAGTCAAGGCATTGAGTCACTTGCAAACTCCAGTGGAAGCAAGCACGCTTTGCATCGGACACAGCTGTATATTGTGCGTGAAACAGGGGAATTAATTTGCAATTTTTATTTGCGGAATGGGCGTAATTCCTCCGTTGACCGGAAAGGCATCAAGTTCGATTCCGTCCTACAAACTGAATTTGTACAGACTTGTTCCTAACAACAATGATAATAATGGTCATCTAATTGATGGACTTTTCTCGGAGTCTCTGATCTGACGATGTGGATGATGAAACATTTTACACATTGCCCGTGACGACAGCAGGGAATTTACCAATGTTGTGGAGCACAAGGCCCGTATGTAATAGTTGAGGTTAGGGCTTTTAGCCCCGGGTTAGAGTCTAACCTCGAACTATACTAGCTCTAGGGTTAATTTATTTTTTTTTAATCAAGAAGCGGGTCCATTCCAGCAAGGTGCCTAAGCCATTATAGAAGGATTTTTTCTTCCTTTCTTCGCTTCCTTTTGTATTTAATTTTGCTTTTGGGTTTCTTTTGTCCTACTCTGGGTTAGGCCCGTAGCCGTGGGTTAAAACGGGCCCTGGTCGTCAGCAGCTGATGTTTTCAAAAGACCACGACATTACAATAAATTTTGCTATACGTGACGGTCACACGATGTTTGCGTCACACATCGTCTCCTCCGGAAGTGTTGAGACAAAGTTTGGAGGAAAGTTTCATCGTCGCTGATCATCATGTGACGTCTTTCGTTCGCATTCGAATTTTTTTTTTCTGCAACACAGAGAGAGAAGCTTCGTCTGGCCGGAGATGGCGTCACAAGGAGACGGTACATCAACATAAACGGGTTAATTTCATCTTTGTTAAGCCATGTTATCTTTTGGAACAGTTTCGCTCCTGAGTGCGCCTGTACCCTCGAAATACCGCGTGTGACACTACCGCGTGTAAAACTATCGCGTGTGTAACAATACCGCGAGTAACAGTACCGCGTGTAACAGTACCGCGTGTAACACTTCCGCGTGTGTCCCACTAACGAGAGAGAGAGACAGACAGACAGACAGACAGATGGACAGATGGAAACACACGCATGCAAGCGCGTACGCATGCATGCACATACAAAAATGCATATAAATTTCCAGGATTTTTAATTTACAAAACATATTTGTATTAAAAGCAATACTGAATTAAAAATAAAAATGAAAAATAAAAAGATAAAAATTTCTTTCTCTGTCTTTCGCTTTCTCTCAGGTGTCAGTGTCAAGTGTCAGTGTCAAGTGTCAGTGTCAAGTGTCAGTGTCAAGTGTCAAGTGTCAGTGTCAAGTGTCAAGTGTCAGTGTCAAGTGTCAGTGTCAAGTGTCAGTGTCAAGTGTCAGTGTCAAGTGTCAAGTGTCAGTGTCAAGTGTCACGATTGTTTCAACACACATTGAATTCAATGTTTCTGGCCACTGACCGTAAGAAACGAACCTTGACGTTTTCATCGTTATCATCGTTCTCGTCTTCAGCCCGTTCGTACGACTGGGTGATCGAAGAAACGTTTCTTTGACGCTGGGCCAGGGTGACCTCCTTCCATCTGAATTTTAACACCGTGCTGCTGTGATCGACACACTTCAAAGTTTTGAAATGCCTGAACACTAACTCACTGCTTCTAGGCCTATTCTGGGCTGTCATCTCATTTGAGCGCGTGTTCACACACTCAATTTCTTTTTTTGCCCTCTCGCTTATTTTCACATATTTCTCACATATTTGTGAGAATGAGAACATTTCTTTCGTGATCCAAGACACACGCGGAAGTGTGACACGCGGGAGTGCTACCCGCGGTAGTATTACACACGCGATAGTGTTACACACGCGGAAGTATTACACGCGGTACTGTTACTCGCGGTTGTATTACACTCGCGATAGTGTTACACGCGGTAGTGTTACACGCGGTAGTGACGCTCGCGGTAGTGGCCAGCACCCTCGAAATACTCTATCTTGTTGATTAGTACAGCTCTTGATGCGATACACTGTTGTTTACACTTTGTGAGAGCGGTCGAATATTCACATTCTACGACTGTTGTTACACTACTGGAGCGCTCGGTGTGGTCGCCGCGTCATTGAGTACGCTTCTGTTGGCTCCGTCACCTTCAGCTTACTGTCAGATTAGCTGAAACAACATCAAGTCGGTCAGAGTAATAATAGCAGCGAGCAGCTAACCTCAATGCTTACCGAGAACTCTCTCTCTCTCTCTCTCTTTCTCTCTCTCTCTCTCTCTCAAATTTCAGTCTACAGTAAATATCGTCACACAAATGGAATATGACGTCATCTATTTCTCTGTCACTCTCTCTGTCTCTCTGTGTCCTCACTCTGTCTATCTCCGTACCCACCTCCACCTCCCCATTCTTTGCCGTGTGTGTGTGTGTGTGTGTGTGTGTGTGTGTGTGTGTGTGTGTGTGTGTGTGTGTGTGTGTGTGTGTGTGTATGTGCGTGTGTGTGTGTGTGTTTGTGTGTGTGTGTGTGTGTGTGAGAGAGAGAGAGAGAGAGAGAGTAGGGGAGAGGGTTGCACAGTGGTTTGGGAGCTTAACGTCCTTTTCCACCTCGTATGGGTGATATTAAAGATGGTGTAACGAGAAAAAGGCCGGCACAAATGTTTGGCACCAGCTGGGATTCGAACTGAGATTTTTTTCTTTTTTTCTTTTATTTATTTTATTTATTTATTTTTTTATTTATTTATTTTTTTTTTTGGGGGGGGGGGGAGTTGTTGTTGTTGTTGTTGTTGTTGTTAGTTTTATATACCCCATCTCCTCGTCAGCTTTAGTGGTGTTCCTCCCAGATGCTGGGCGAGTCCACGGGGGGCTCGGAAGCCGAACCAATCCCGCTTACCTCAGCAGGGATTTGAACCCGGGTCTCCTGGTCCGGGGTCCAACGTGCTTACCGCTACACTACACTACAGAAATCGGTACACACACACACACACACACACACACACACACACACACACACACACACACACACACACACACACACACTTGTTAAAGAAAGTGTATTTCCAAACCAACATTATTTTATGTACACTCTCCGAATCAAAAATGAAAAATGAAAACTTGGTTACAATCGGATACAATGAGTTCTATTAGAATATTTACACGAAATGTAATACAGATTAATTGAAACCGTTTGCATATGATTATATCAAGGTCCAGTAATAATATGTTGTAAAAAGCATTCTTATCAAAATAACTTTCAAATATTGGAAAATAACCCGAACAAAATGTTCGTACAGTTTCAATGTCACACGCAGTTCAAACAAAAACACTGCACTGAAAACACACACGAAAACCCTAAAACAACAATAATTATGACGATATTTGTATGTTAAAGCTAGGGGGACATAACAACAGCACCAAACTGACTGCAGTATCAGTCACAAAGTCGCTGTGTAACACAGTTGTGATATGATATGATACATTGTCAAAGTGCACTGTATATAACACAGTTGTGATATGATATGATACATTGTCAGAGTGCACTGTATATAACACAGTTGTGATATGATATGATACATTGTCATAGTGCACTGTATATAACACAGTTGTGATATGATATGATACATTGTCAGAGTGCACTGTATATAACACAGTTGTGATATGATATGATACATTGTCAGAGTGCACTGTATATAACACAGTTGTGATATGATATGATACATTGTCAGAGTGCACTGTATAAAACAAGTCTATGTACAGTCTTCGTTACTTGCGTTAAGCCTCAACTACATCAACTAAGTAACTAAATGACATCAGACTCAAAGGAGGAACCGAATCTGGCAACACGTGAAACACCGGGAATCCACAATACGCGGACAAAGTTTTCTAGGACAAGGAATCTAAGACCATAGATCCGCGCGAGATAGCATAACGGGTCTACAAACCATGAGCGCAACACTAAGGGGTAACTCTCACCTTTTAGAGAGTCTAAATACAGAATCGGCCGAAATTGATGCCGTCGCGCTTTGGCCGAACATAACTTCTTTGCGCTTTGGCCGAACTTAACGTCTTCGCGCTTTGGCCGAACCTAACGTCTTCGCGCTTTGGTCGAACATAACTTCTTTGCGCTTTGGTCGAACTTAACTTCTTTGCGCTTTGGAAGAACTTAACGTCTTCGCGCTTTGGCCGAACATAACGTCTTTGCGCTTTGGCCGAACACAATGTCCTCGCGCTTTTGCTGAACATATCTTCTTCGCGCTTTGGCTGAACATAACTTCTTCGCGCTTTGGCCGAACATAATTTCTTCATGCTTTGGCCGAACATAACGTCTCCGCGCTTTGGCCGAGCATAACGTCTTTCGCGCTTTGGCCGAACACAACGTCCTCGCGCTTTTGCTGAACATAACTTCTTCGCGCTTTGGCCGAACATAATGTCTCCGCGCTTTGGCCGAACATAACGTCCTCGTGCTTTGGCCGAACATAATTTCTTCATACTTTGGCAGAACTTAACGTCTCCGCGCTTTGGCCGAACATAATGTCTTCGCGCTTTGGCCGAACATAACTTCTTCGAGCTTTGGCCGAACATAATTTCTTCATGCTTTGGCAGAACTTAACGTCTTCGCGCTTTGCGAACATAATTTCTTCGCGCTTTGGCCGAACATAACTTCTTCGCGCTTTGGCCGAACATAACGTCTTCGCGCTTTGGCCGAACATAACGTCTTCGCGCTTTGGCCAAACATAACTTCTTCGCGCTTTGGCCGAACATAACTTCTTCGCGCTTTGGCGGAACTTGCCACTTTCGTGCTTTGACCAACGGCTTCCTTGATTGCTGAGCAAACAGCGAAGCCCCTGAATTTGTTTTCGCAAACACAGTGAAACACGAACACTTCTTCTTCGGCCAAAGGTTCAATTAGCACACCGCTTTAGTGGTGCTAAATCCGAAGTACCAAGAGAAACAACTTCAACGAAACTGTAGGCGGTTTTCCATTAAGCTTGCTTCCCTTGTTTCTTTGGCTAAAACCTTTCATTGGAATTGCTGCAAGTGTAATGGAAGTTGTTACCGATACCTACAGTGAACAATGTGTCACGGTTCTGGAATCAAGGGTAAAGACATTATACACAAACCCACAGGGAATTCGCTACGAACGACGGTTGTTGTCGATGTTGCTGTTTAGCATCAGCAACTGTTGTTAATCACTTTATGTATCAGGCACACACGTATGTACGGTTTGTAGATTAGAAAAAGAAAATTCACTAATTACTACAGCTTGCATAAACAACAACTCTGTAATCACTATGTTATTCACATGAACTGATAACACGAATCTAACAACACGTGAAACACAAGGAATTCAAAACTTGATACTCTTATGAACTATTTATGCCAGTAACAGTGACGTTATATGTATTACAGTTAGGACAGAATACGTCATCACTTGGACTCAACAGTGACGTCACTTATGGTTGGAGCACGGATAACAGACAGAAGGATTTTTGTCACAACTTATAATTTAGTCTCAAGATTCATTCTGTTTACATCTATTTGGCTTGGGTGATGATTGTATCGATGATGATGATGATGATGATGATGGGTGAGGTTGAGGGTGGTGGTGGTGATGATGATGGTGTAGTGGGTGTGGTGGTGGTGGTGGTAGTGGTGGTGGTAGTGGTGGTGGTGATGGTGGTGTAGTGGGAGGTGTGGTGGTGGTGGCGATGGTGGTGGTGAGGTGTGAATGACAGAGAGTGACCTACGTCAGATCAAACCCCGTCACTACAGAACCCACACCACCAATCCACCCCACCACCACCTCGGTGTCGGTAACGGTCACACTAAGAGGCCTGACATTCCTCCCCTCCCCGTGTTCCTCCCCACGGAGCAGCGTCCGCCACCGCCCGTCAACCCCCATCACCAGCACACAACAACCATAATTACTGGCGATGTAGAGGTTGCCGAGGCGGTCAGCCGACACTTGGTATGGAAACTTTAACTGATCGTGAGTGATAGGGGACATCACCCGGCCCGTGGCCAGATCCACCCGGTGTATACAGTGACCGCTATAGTCCGACACGAGGGCCACACCTCCCACTACACACAGGTAATGAGGAGCACACAGACCGCGCAACTTTTCACCGTTCACGACGGTTTTTAACACCTGTCCATTACGCGATAAAATGTCCACGCTGGCCGGCAGTTCATCTTGTTTACCACAACTAACTACCAATGTCCCGTTCTCCCCCCCACACCCCACACCCCGGTACTTTCTGTCTGTTTCTATCTGTCGCACAACTCGGAGCTTCACTTTTTCTACTTGTTTCAGTAAACGACGCTTCACGGTGACGGTGACGTCAATCAGGTGGATGACGTAATCACTGGATGATGTAACCGCTAACCGTTTATCGTGTAGTAAGGCAAGGCCACATGGTACCACCCCTAGCGATAGTGAGCTGACGATGGTCAGAGTCCGACTGTCCATGACCTTCACCTTCTTGTTTAACCAGTCTGTCATCACAATCTTCCCCCCGTCAGCCACCACTAGAGATCTGATGCCTGGCCTGTCCTTGTCCCCCTGTATCTTCAGCTGACTGTTGTCCATACAGAACGTGCGTCGCGGGGTGGCCGTCAGCGGGTCGAACGCCATCACACGGTCTGCACATCACACACAGCATACCGTTAGAAACCGTTAACACTACGACAACAACAACAATGTCACTCCACCGTCTGTAACAACACCAACACCACCACACTTAATGACACGTTATCACCACCACACCGACGACGACGACGACAACAACAACAACAACAACTAAAGACAATCGAAGTCTGTTTTCCACCGACAGCCTGTGTAGTGTACAGTCATGTAGATTTCTCTGCCAGTATTTTCAGTTTCCAGTCAAATGACGTCACGACACACCGTGTTTCTGACGTCACCGCCATGGCTTACACAGTGTGTAGTGTCCAGTTTGATGCACTCTGTATAGATCTACAACAGACTTTCCGGACAAACACAATTTCTTAGGTAGGTATAAGTTCGGGAGGGGAAGGCGGCGGGAGGGGCGAGGGGGGGGGGGGGGGAGGGAGGGTAAAAGTGAAAAAGGCTCTCTCTCTCTGTATGTGTGTGTGTGTGTGTGTGTGTGTGTGTGTGTGTGTGTGTGTGTGTGTGTGTGTGTGTGTGTGTAGATTCCATCTGCCAGCTGCTTTTCATATAATTTGTTGAACTAACGTTTTTTCTCAGACAGATCACACACAATACATAGTATGTAGAACAACTCACCAGGAGGGCGGGGCTCCACTCCCTTGTTTCCCACAGTGTGTTCAGCACTTGGCATCTCAGTCGCTAGATCACTCTTGAAGACAGAAAGAAAGTGTTTCAGTTAACACAATTAACAACTGAACTGTATTGCGTGTTTGATGAAACAATGACGTCAAAGCCCCCCCCCCCCCCCCCCCCTTGTATTTTTTTTTAATCATTCTTACCGAATGGAAGGAAATACATTAATTCCGATTTCTCAAGACATTTGTTAACTGTCACCATCTTAATAATCAGACCTTACACAAAATATACCACACAGTTGGCTAAGGACTCCCATACAAACTAAGGGATTTAAATAGTGTTTCTGTGTTCCCGATTATGCAAAGGGGTGCGCATTTGTACGAACAAAACTCTTAATCTCAGAACAGAGCGTCACAGGAGTCGCACGTTTTTGGTCGCGCCGTGACAAACAGTTTTGTTGTTGTTTTTCTCCATCGCTCTCCGGAAACTGGATGAACAAAAAGTGATCTGTAACTAGCAGCGGACACTTACAGCATCCCACTTACAGCATCTCGTTTCCGCTGAACCATTGTGTGTAAGAGACAAAATCTGACTGGTGTAAGTACTCTGGAACACTTTTTGTCCAATCATTATGCTCTATATGGTAAGCGTGCGGGTTCCTGGCCTCGCCGATTCACTATGACTGGAACTACAAATCACATACATCTATCCTACTTGAATACTTCTGTGAACAACATCTACGCACTCAATCACTCATCAAACTTACGCTATCTCTCGAAAGAAACAACTGACAAGAGAATAAAAATCAGTGTTCACTTATTCCAATAAAAGTTACATGCGAATTATATGAATCGTTAGATGTAATAAGGCAACACAGAATCGGCTCAAAATATATGAGCGTGATGATTAATGCTTGTCGGGCAACAAGCTAGAAACAACTAAAAACTACGCTACAAATATAATGATTCTTATACAGTGACCATAGTGACTAGGAAACTGTTTGAGTACCATGTTAGATCATCAGATTGAGCTCTGATATAAGCGTTCTAACAAGTTACCGACCCCCCGTAGTGTAGTAGTTAGCACATCGGACCATGGACCGGGAGACCCGGATTCTAGTCCCAGCCGAGGCAAGCTGGATTTTTCCTACCTAGGTCGGCTCCTACCCAGAGCGGGTGTGCTTATGACCCAATGGGGAGGCTGTAACTAGACAGCCGAATTTCACCCACTTCACGGGTGCGACTTTGGGGTGCTTCCCTTGGGATGACACGTCTTATGATGCAATACTCTTTCGCACTTCAGTCATCCTAAACACACATGTCAGAGTAGCTCACTAAACTAAATCTGTAGCGTTTCCGACAACCACGACGACCCCACACCCGGAACGCTACACATTTACTCACTTAATAATAATAATAATAATAATTGTATAGGCGCTTTGTCCAATTTCCTGAATCGGCTCAAAGAGCCGCAAACTGAATCCAACATGCATGCTCACGTGAATTACACGCATTCGCTCACACATTGGACATTAACACATTACAATCAAATGGTGCGAAGGGACAGATCAGCTATTTAAGTTTCGGAATTTAGAATTGCATTTATTTTCACATTTTCTGGGCTGAACAGTTCCAAAGCACAGGTGGAGGACCCCCGACGAATGAGCGGTGCCACGTACGCGAAAGAAAAATACTTTCCCTAGTGGGACTCGAACCTGGCCTCTCACATTGGTGGCGAAGTCTCTTAACCACTAGACCACCGACCGCCCCACTTATCATTCTTTTCTATGGGAAAGACCTCTATTTACAGTTCTCATTGATTTACCCGAACGTTAAACTTGCAACAAGCAGAGAGATAACCAAATCTAAAGGGACAAATGATAAATAATTAAAAACAAGAAATCACAAAACGTCCCAGACTTCACTAACCTGCCCTGCCGAAGTGTCTGGCAAAGGAAGTGGCTGGCCAATCCTCAGATCGATGTCTTCAGCACTCGGTCCGTACTGCGTCACTTCCGTCCACGTCACGTCTTGCCTGGCGTCTTCCGGTATCAGATCCGACAGCACGGCCTGGATTTCCAACTGCTTTTCCACTACTTTCACCCACTGCGACACCGGGGCATCAAGAAGGAATCTCAGTCCACAGTCAGTCCCCAGCAGGCGGATGTTAAACTGAGAGAATAGCCGTTGTATGACGTCACTCAAGCGTTGCTCGTCAAGGTGTCGGCGTTCCAGTAGTTGTCTGTGAACCTCCTCCACCTGTATGACAAACGTCATCACTTGTTCCTCCACTCTCTTCTTCTCTTCTTCATAACGCCGGGTGATGTCGGCCACGCGCTTATCTCCCTTTGTCTTCTCCTGTCTCAGCTTTCCCCGCAAGGTGGCGACTCGTTCTTCAGCGGCCCTCTGTTCCTCTTGCATCTGCTGCACGCGCTGTTCGAGTTTCTCGCGATCTTTCTTGCCCTTTCTGCCTCTGGCCTCCGCTTCAGACAGTTGTGTTTGAAGTGTCTGTGTCACTTGCCTGGCTCTCTCCTCCCCCCCTCCTGGCTTCCTCTAGCGCCGCCTCCCCCCTCCTCCTCTCCTCTTCCAGCTCCCCCGCCACCCTCCTCATCTCTTCTGTGTGTCGCTCACTCAGCTCCCTCAGCTCTCTCTCCCGATCATCCTCCCACGTGACCTTGGCCACAAGCGCCTCTGTGACTGGAGGAAGGGAAGTAACACCTTACACATACATTCTGTCCCTGCAGTGGTAGGCGTTTAGATCTAAGTAACGAAATTTTCCATATCTGGTGTTGAAAGCGATTGCGTTCTCTTGCCATCCACAGTATCTTTGGTGTTAATGTCAATGACATCTTTACGTTTCATGCATATTTCATGCTGAATGACATCATAACCTTACCTGCTTCTTTGATGTTGGTGTCGGTGATGACCTGTAGTTCCGCCAGTTGGTGTCCGATGTTGATGGTAATGCTGTGAGCTTCCATCTTGACGTCACGACAACGTTCGATGTTGATGCCGGATGACGTCACGTTAGTGTCAGAGGCTGCTTCTGAAACATTCAAGGCGGAAAGTGGTTATATCAGATGCTGAGCACACGTGATCACAAAACGTAGTTATTTTCAAGAACAACATGTATACATAAACAGCATGTACTGTGCGCCACATTAAACTATAATTGTAGAACACTATGATACGTTTTCTTATATAAACGTCTATCCCGTTGACAATAGGAAAGACAGTATAACTACACTGACCTTGAGCTTCCTGTTCTCTGACCCTGACGCCGACGCTGAACACTTGAAGTTTCTCCACTTTCTGAATGTGAACCGCCTCTGTGAAAACACGCGTACAATAAAGTTATTAGGAAAAAAATGTCAGTAATTCATATCACTTGATAGCAACACTATCCACGTTGCGACCTTTAAAGAGTCCATAAAAATAATAGACCTAAGACATAAATACAACGTTAACATGAAATTCAGCTGATATTTGGACATAACAAACTTTAACAGTTCATTTACCTGAAGATCGCATCGCTCTGGTGGGAGATGTTAAGTGATATCTACCGGCAATATCACCCACTGGAAGAACCTGAAACACCCAACAAATAACGTCAACACCTATATACAACTCTGTGAAAGGAACCATATAAAAATATAACTAATACACACACACACACACACACACACACACACACACACACACACACACACACACACACACACACACACACACCTCCCACTGACTTCAATGACAAATACGTAAAATTGATTAACTGATTAAACTATTCACCTCTTGTGTACGAAGCAAGGCGTTCACGTCTTGCCTCAGTCTGTCCAAAGATGGCGGACGACACAAATCCAACATCCGGTGCAAACGAGCTGTTAAGCTGCTCTCCTCCCCTTGTAAAGCACCAGGAGTCAGGTATCGTGTCACCAGCCGCTGTTTCTCCTCCAGGTCTTCCTTTACTATTGGCAGTACACGCTGTAGTGTTTGTCCCAGGTCTTCAACTGTCCGTAATGCTTTATCCAGTTCTGACACTCTGGATGACACAAGCCTCCTGCTTTGGGCAGACTGACCCGATGATGTTATGGGCACAGTCTGAGAACGGCCTGCACGGCCTGAAGCTGCGGAACTTACACTCTGTGTGTCACCTTGCTGTACGAGTTGTTCATTGACAAGCTGCTCCAGCACACAGTCTCTACCCAGCTCGTCAATAGTCTGGCCGATTGTCTGCCCTTGACATCTAGGAATAATACCGCCACAATCAGGACAAGCGGCTTCCTGTTGTTCCAGTATTCCGAGCAAACATGTCCTACAGACCACGTGACCACACGGCAAGATGGCGTTGTCCACACACAGCGAGTGACAGTGAGGACAGTCAGTGAAGGCTGCTGGGTCCGCGGACTCCATGATGTAAAGAACTTCTCCTGTGGCCGGAAACATGGTACAGTAAGGCAATGAACTGTCTGTGTCTGTTGACTTCCAGGTGATCATTACGGTAAGAAAGCCAGATGAAGACTTAACCTGTCACCGACGAACCGAACGACAAAATTTGGCCTCAGAGTGTTTCATACCGCAATGATCACCGAGATGTCAACAAACACGGACAGTTCATTGTCACTGTAACGTAATCTGACCGTGCCGCGTGCTGTGACACATTCTCTGACTCGTCTCGTCATTTGTAGGTCACTTCTAAAAAGACTTCACAACCTATGAACACATAACTCACAACCGAAACATTTCAATGAGTGATTTTTCATTATACAAAACAACAGTAACAAATTTTTTTTTTAAAAGTAAGTAAGACAATTATGAATGGACTGAGTCAACAAAGTTATAAAAGAAAACCCGGAAAACAACAACAAAGTTATAGAAGAAAACCCGGAAAAAAACAACAAAGTTATAGAAGAAAACCCGGAAAACAACAACAAAGTTATAGAAGAAAACCCGGAAAACAACAATAAAGTTATAGAAGAAAACCCGGAAAACAACAACAAAGTTATAAAAGAAAACCCGGAAAACAACAACAAAGTTATAGAAGAAAACCCGGAAAACAACAATAAAGTTATAGAAGAAAACCCGGAAAACAACAACAAAATTATAGAAGAAAACCCGGAAAACAACAATAAAGTTATAGAAGAAAACCCGGAAAACAACAACAAACTGACTCTCGTGCACTGTATTCATACGCTAATGTTTCAAACGCTGCTGATCATCGACCTGGGATCATCGTGGAATAATCACCAGTAATTTTTAATGTGCTGACCAATGAGAGCGTCAAACTCGGGCGTGATTGCGATGTCGATTGATTACAGCAAACGTTCCCCGTTATTGTTCAAGTTCTTATGACATCATCATGTAGTGATTTCTGTGGCGTTTTACTTAAACGTTCAGTGATCACAAATAGGCGATAGAAAACATGGTTTTTTGTTTGTCGAAAATGGCGAAGGTGTATCGAGAGAGAATGTTTAGTACTTCTGAAATTTCTGACGTTGACACACAGGTTCATTATGTAGAACCCGGAAAACCCCATACATAGGACGACATGTATCATAGTCGACAATCAACGAGATAACACCTATTAGAATCATCGGCGACTAAACTTGTAAGAAATTCAAAAAGGAAATTAAAGATCAGGTTAACGTTCCACTCACTCCTGTATGAGGCGTATAAAACTCGTTCAGCTGATCAGAATGCCAAAATACAAACAGGTCAGTTTAACGTCGGAATAAACACAGTAGAGGACTGGGTTGTCTTTGTATGAGGCGGATTTACACGCGCTATGTTCGTGTGCGAGAGGATCTATTACAAATCACACATATCACCTTTGGCACATCGCCGCCCGGGATCTGTAACTTGAGGCTGTTGAATAGGGTCTCTAAAATACTGTCATAGGGTACGAACCCGGTGGTGCAGAATATTGAGACTATACCACTACAGTGTTGTAACGATCTACATCAGTACCTGTCTCTAACGTGTCCACAGAGGCGTGTCTTCTATAGCATGCACCACCAAGTCGCTTAACTCTTATGGTTTCGGTTGCTTGCGCGGCGTTAAGCCCTAAATAACTAACTCACTCTTATGGTTTCTGGCATACGCACCTTACTTTGCTGATTCATTTGAACGCGTCTTTGACTGCTATACGTTGTATGTGCATATTCTGAAATGACTAATTTCAAGCCAGCGCGGCTCTTTTCACGCCAGGTGGGTCCAACTATCGTGGGAAAGTTTTCTGAAACGAAGAAAGTAACGTTAGAGAGTTTTTAAAAAGTATGATTACGAACACACACTCGAAGCCTGCTACCGCTATACCGACCGAGCGTGCAACGCGAACCTCCTGTATCAAAGACAGTGCAAAAGTGGACGGCAACAGCGTGCGAGGCCTTACGGGGCTGTTTCGAGTGCACTGACTGGTCAGTGTTTACAGATACGGAAACAAATGTCAGTCAGCTTGCGGACAGGGTGTGTGACTACATTAACTTTTGTGTTGACAATGTCGTGCCAAAAGCAACAGTAAAGGTTTATTCCAACAACAAACCTTGGGTTACAAAACACATAAAAGAAATTATCAATAAAAAGAAAAAAGCTTTTGAGGAGAACAACAAAGAACAGTTAAAGGATATACAGAAAGAGTTGAAGGTCGAAATTAGAAAGGGGAAAAAAGAATACAAATGGAAGATAGAACAGAAATTTCAGATAAATTATATAAGGAAAGTGTGGGAAGGGATCTGATGAGTCTGATGAATCTGATGAGCGGGCGTAAGACAACAAAACGTTCGCAGGTCAACTCGGACTCGGCCAATTACGCCAACGACCTGAATCGTTTCTACGCACGCTTCGACTGTCATGACTTTGGGCGGGAGAGGGAGGAGATGAAGGGGGTACTAGTGGCTGATCACGAACAGGAGAAGAGTATGACAGTGCAGGATGGGGATGTTTTAAAGTTACTTAAACAGGTCAAACCGAGCAAAGCTGCTGGCCCGGACGGCATACTGCCCAAGGTCCTGAAAACATGTGCCGAACAGTTGTGCAAAATCTTGTGTTTTATTTTTAATTTCTCTCTTGCTCAGTGTGAAGTCCCTGAGCTATGGAAAATGTCCTGTATTGTGCCTGTGCCAAAAAAAATCCTGTCAGTGTTATGAATGATCTCCGTCCAATAGCTTTAACCTCCTGCGTGATGAAAGTGTTTGAGAGGGTGATGCTTTTACATCTTCAAGCGCAAGTAGCTGATTTTATTGACCCTTTTCAGTTTGCTTAGAGGAAAAATAGGAGTGTTGGTGATTGCATGTACTGAACAGCATCTACTCTCATCTCGATAAACCAGGAACCTCCATCCGTTTGATGTTTTATGATTTTTCCAGTGCTTTTAATACTATTCAACCCCACTTGCTCGCAGATAAACTCCTAAACATGAAAGTCAGTGCGTCCACAGTTCTCTGGGTCCTTGATTACCTGACAAACCGTCCACAGTTCGTCAAGCTACAGCCTAGTCAGGCCTCCGACCGCTCACTTAGTCCACGATCGCACCTTGTCTGCCCTGCACACCGTTCTAAACAAACAAAGACCCAGTCTGATCTTGTCTCTGACGTCATTTTTACCAATACCGGCGCGCCCCAGGGGACGGTTCTCTCCCCCTTCCTGTTCTCTCTGTATACAGCTGACTGTAGGGCCTCTCATGATGACTGTATCATTGACAAGTACGCCGACGACACTGCACTGACTGGACAGATCACTGACGATGACGACTCTAACTACAGACACGAGATTGACGACTTTGTGGACTGGTGTGACAGAAATTTTCTCCACCTAAATGTAAACAAAACTAAGGAAATGGTGATCGACTTCAGGAAGAACAAAGTTACACCTAGCCCTGTCATCATCAAAGGGGCAGAAGTCGAACGTGTGCAGAGGTATAAGTATCTAGGGGTTGTGCTGGATAACACCTTGAGCTGGAACCAAAACATCGATTCTGTCCTTAAGAAAGCACACACACGTCTGTACTGTCTGAGAAAACTGAGGTCTTTTGATGTCTGTACTCAGCTTCTTCAAATGTTTTACTCATCAGTAGTTTGTAGTGTATTGTCTTTTGGCCTAACTTGCTGGGGTGGGAATTTGACAAAACAGGATAGCGGTAGGTTGGATAAACTGATCAAGAAAGCGGGTGGGGTGATCAGGAGGACACAAGACACACTTGGTACACTGTACGACCGACGAACGAAGAACAAACTGACTGACATCCTCAGTGACGAAACACATCCCCTCAGACAGGACTTCGACAGCTTGACTATAGTACGTAGTGGTAGGTTTAGAGTACCAAGAGCAAGGACTACCAGATATTCAAGATCATTTCTGCCCATGGCTGTTAGAGTTGCCAACTCAAGCAGAACGCACACGAGAGAGAGAGGGGTGTGTGGGGGGATCGAGGAGAGAGAGAAAGATTAGAGCGAGTGAATGTGCAGCGTGAATGTGCAGCGTGAATGCCGGAATGGGTGTATCAATGAGTGCTGAATGTGACAGGAAATTTTATTATGTGATAGTGTGTTTTATTCTTGATTTTTTAGTAATTTTACTGGTCAAGACTGTCTGTTTTACTTATTTTTGGAGTCTCTTTTATCAAAATGTTTATGATTAGTGTGTCTTATTAGTATGCGGGCCAGAACTGCAATTTCCCAAGAGCAGCAAAATACAATGTAAAGTTGTCAGTAAAAGTAAACTTTACGGGGCGATACAAAATTACAGCTTCCACCGGCCCCCGTAGAGTAGTGGTTAGCACTTCGGACCATGGACCGGGAGACCCGGGTTCGAGTCCCAGCCGAGGCAAGCGGGATTTTTCCTACCTAGGTCGGCTTCTACCCAGAGCGGGTGTGCCATGGACCCATTGGGGAAGCTGATGCCACACAGCCGAGACTCACCCACCCGGGGCGGTCGGTGGTCTAGTGGTTAAGAGACTTGTCACCAATGCGAGAGGTGAGGGGTTCGAGCCCCACTCGGGGCAAAGAATTTTTCCTTCTCGTATGTGGCACCGTTCATTCGGGCCGATCGTCGGGGGTTCTCTCCGGGTACTCCGGCTTCCTCCCCCTCTGCTTTGGAAATGTTCAGCCCACCAAGTTTGAAAAATAAATGCATATCTAAATTCCGAAATTTAAATAGCTGAGCTGACCCTTCGCACCACGTGATTGTAATACGTTTATGTCCTGTGTGTGAGAGAATGCGTGTGATTCACGTGAGCGTGCGTGTTGGGTTTAGCTCGCGGCGCTTTGAGCCAAAATATTTGGGATAAAGCGCCTTATTAATGCGATTATTATTATTATTATTATTACTTCACGGGTGCGATTTTGGGGGTGCTTCCCGTGATATGACACGTCTTATGATGTGGATGATTACACGGCCGGCACCGCAGCAGGTGCCGTAGTTCCCGGGCCTGGTTAATGCCGGGATATTTCTGACACGAAGCGAGGAAAGCGGCCCTGCCCCGCAGTCCCAATTTTAAAAATTGTCCCAGCTTCCGAGCCCTCTGTGGATTCTACCCATTACCTGCCAGGAACACCACTGGAGCTGGCAAAAATTTGGGGCCAAAAAAAAATTTACAGCTTCCCAGATGTTGGGTGGGTGGGATTAAATTTGCGCGACACAAAACTTCTGAGGCATTACCGGTCAGTAAAAAAGGAAAAGGCTGAAGCAAACACTACAAACTCTGTCAATATCAGCAAATGCGCTAAATGAGGACCTCCCAAAGTAGGAATCCATATACATGTAGGTAGTTGATGCTTGACATAACTCCGTTTTAAACAAAAAGCCCAAACGTATTTTTGTTGTTGTTGTTGTTTGCTTATAAATATATGTGTATCTTTTTGTTGCCGTCTGTTCGAGTTTTGTTTGGATAGTTTGTTTCTTTCTTTGTGTCTGTTGTAAATTACACATCTCTATGACTGGACCTAGATACAAGAATTTTTAAATACATCAATCACCTCATACTATTACTAAGTTGTGCACAAGTATTTTCAAATAAATTGATTCCAAATATTCATTGAGTATTAAATTCTTTTGAAACTCTAATACTGCTAACTGACTAAATGAATATTTTTTATATAATCTGTATAAATAAATAGATACATACAACCAGAGCACTAAACACACAGGTCACATGACAACAAAATCATAGAAGCTGTCCTGGGAAAACTGTTATATCGCCATTTGCCGTTTTCTTAGGAACCATGAACACAAGAGACACCCTACTTCAGGATAGCTAGTGATAGGAGCTTTACAAACATACTCTTTTGAATGACCTTGACCCATCTCACAAGTGAGCCAAGGAAGCTTTGCTCCTCTAGTTTACGTCTGTGGCCAGCCACGCTTTTAGCATGGTCGACTGCTTTGCGGCTAAGAGAGTTAGGCCTAATGTGTCACGATGCGCAGCTACAGAAACCACAAAATCATCAACCGCGTAACGTTGGGTACTCGACCAGCCTCTGAGTTCTGGTATCAGCAAGATGGCCGCCGCGTAGCGACACTCGCAAGCAGCGGTGGCAGCGTGCGGCGGTGCGTCTAGATCTATACGTCTGTGGGGAGAACTCGTTGGCTCACTTGTGTAACAAAGTGAGTCTATGTAATAACCCTCCGTCGTCTGTGTGTGTGTGTGTGTGTGTGTGTGTGTGTGTGTGTGTGTGTGTGTGTGTGTGTGTGTGTGTCTGCAGTAAACCTTAACATTGTCCTTTTCTCAGAATCTACAAATAGCAGAGACACCAAAATTGGCACGCTGATTGACAGCCATGAGATCTTTCAAAACATACCATAATGATTGACCTTGAGCCAAGGTCAAGGCCACTAAAATTGTCTGTTTGGAAATTTTACATTGGCATTTTCTCAGAATCTAGAAAAGCCAGAGACATCAAACTTTGCATGATGATAGATAATGACAACATCTTTACTGACATACCTACATTTAGTGACTTTGAGTCAAGGTCAAGGCCACGCAAGCTGTTTTGCGGAATACCTCCCAAAACCTTAACATTGGCATTTTCTCAGAAACAATAAACAGCAGAGACACAAAACTTGGCACGCTGATAGAAAGCCATAAGACCTTTCAAAATATACTATAATGATTGACCTTGACCCAAGGTCAAGGTCACTAAAGCTGTCTGTTTGGAAATTTTTTATTGGCATTTTCTCAGAATTTAGAAAAGCCAGAGACATCAAACTTCGCATGATGATAGATAATGACAACACCTTTACTAGCATACCTGTATTCAGTGACTTTGAGTCAAGGTCAAGGCCATGCAAGCTGTTTTGCGGAAAACCTTCCAAAACCTTAACATTGGCATTTTCTCAGAAACAATGAAAAGCACAGGCACCAAACTTGGCACACTGATAGAAAGCCATAAGACCGTTCAAGACATTCCATTTTGAATGACCTTGACTGGAGGTCAAGGTCATTAAAGCTGTCTCATTGAAAATTGAAAATTGCCATTTTCTCAGAGTGTAGTGGTACCAAAGGCATCAAACTTTGCATGATGATAGACATTGACAAAACCTGTACTGGCATACTTGTATTCAGTTTCTTTGAGTCAAGGTCAAGGCCATTCAAGATGCTTTGACGTTAGCATTTACTTGGAAACAACAAACAGCAGAGGCACCAAAAAAGGCACAATGATAGGCAGCAAAGAGACCTATGCAGACAATTCCATTTGAGTGACCTTGACTCAAGGTCAAGGTCATTACAGCTCTTTTGAATGACCTTGACCCATCTCACAAGTGAGCCAAGGAGGCTTTGCTCCTCTAGTTTTGCTCTGTGTTTGGTTTTGAAATGAAGGGCCGGTTTAGCTTGGGATCCGCTCCTTTTTTTTTTTTTTTTTTTTAGCTTCTCTGACCATAAACCTACCCTAGCGTCGAACCAACCTACTATACTAGAAATATATTACCTTTCTCGTCGTCTGCTTGAGCGGTGAGCCTTGAGCCAGGAGATGCCTCTGTTCTATCCGTTGCAGGTGCTTCTTTTCTCTGAACAGGCGCCAGCGGCGGGACTTCGGTTCCACACTCATAGCAGAAGCTACAATCGGGGAGAATCAGTTCGCCAAACAGCTTTCCGTCTTCTTTTATACCAGTGCAACGAAGAATCTTCGTCCCGCACTTGGCGCAGAACTTCATTCTCGCCTCCAACTGGCGAGCACACGGAGTTCCATCTTTGGTCTTGCCTAGGCAGAGAGGCATCGGAAGATCTTTCCCCGGGTCTGCCTCCATTTTGCCTTCACACCAGGCTCTGTCAATTCACATCAGGCACTCAAGATGGCCGTCTGGTCTGGCTAGCCGTTTTTTGTTTCCTTTGTAACAAGAGAACGAACTGAATCAAAGTGTCCGTTGTTTCCATTCCTCCTCTCTATTCGTCCACAGGCTCAGATTCTGCAACAACAAGCATCTGATCTAAATAAATCGTAAAACATTGCACACTTGTGATTGTGAATGATAACATTCCACAGATTTAAATTTACTGATTTAAAGGGGTTTGTTTTGTTGACACATAATCAAGCCGACCTCGTAAAAGAAAAACCAAAACAATGTTGCCAGCGTACAAATACTTCCCCTAACTACTGCGGATTCTATGTAACATATGCGATCGCTGGTGGACCTCTTATCACTAAGCGCTACGTATTGATAGTTCTAGTGCAGTGCGCCAGCACTACGTATGGGTCCGCATATGATCCGCATGAAAATTGTATGTGATCTGTAGTGTAATTGTTATATAATAGGTTGGTGGATGTTTGGGGGTTTAACGTCCTTTTCCACCACATACGGGTGATATCAAAGACGGGGCAACGATGAAAAAGCCAGCACAAATATCTGGATACGAGCTCACGACCCGGGGGGGAGTCGGTGGCTCAACGGTTTGAGCGTTGGACTCGAGATCGAAAGGTCCCGGGTTCGAATCCCGACAGGGTCAAAATTTGTACAGGCCTTTTCACGTTGCCCCACTTCCACTGACTGTGAACTGGATCTGTTTGTGTAACTTGTCCATTACAGTCAAGGATACATAAACTGTGGCCGACCTGGCAGTCTGACTGGATTGGAAAAGTGTTCAGCTGGACTGTACAGTTAGGGTAGCTATCCCCATCCCCCATAACTAGCCCCTTAGGGCCGTCTGCAATCACCTCGTTGTGGCGTGGACGATAAACCCCAGCTAACCAACCAATCACGACCCGAGCATTAGAAGTCCAACGCTCTACCATTGGGCGACACCGGCTCCCTGTTACATAATAAATAATTATGGGCAGAAAGTTGTAAGTAAAATTAAACCCCACCTGACCCTCTCTCTCTCTCTCTCTCTCTCTCACAGGTTTCTCTCCGAGGCCACGCGTCACATCGCAGTGTTTTCAAACGGACCTTGTGATTACACTACGTACCTACCACTGCTAATTTTTGGCAGAGTGACTGTTCTAAGTGTGCCTTACAGGACTGTGCATTTTCTTTGTACACGACGTTGAATTACGTGAGTAACTGATAATGTTATCATAATGATAATGTTATCTTTCGCCTTTGTCTAACTTCGAAACCGGCTGAACTTCTCAGTGTGTAGAGGAGTGACGTCATCGCCGTGTACTTCCCTTCTCCGCCCTCTGTCTGCCTTCCTGCAATCCCTCCTGGCACGCCCCTGACTGACATGTGCCGGTCTGGCCTTCGTCCGCTCCGTCGTCGCTCGTTAGGCCCGATGCACACGAGCGTCAGCGTCATGATGCCGAGCGGCGGATCTGACTCCCGGCGACAGTTTCAAGGCGCCGCCACGTGTGCATGACATCGGCGCCTGGCGACAGGCAACGGCATCAGTGATGCCAGGCGGTGGAATCCTTTGACGCCGGGTATAGAACATGTCCTATTTCTGCTGCTGACGCCGCGCTGCAGACTTGGCTTCAGCCAATCAGAAAGCAGTGTGGGTCAGCGCGTGCAGTGTGGGCTCAGCGAACAGGCCGTGCAGGCGAATGACGCCGAAGCCAAGTGTGCATGCAAATGGCGCACACCTCGCGCTCACGCGAGGCGTATGATGCGAGACAGCCTTCGCTGCTTGCTTCATGGTGCTGACGCCGACGCTCGTGTGCATCGGGCCTTACGCATGAGTGAGCATGTTGACTTAACCGCGGGATCAGACACTGTTGTGTAGTGAGCTATAATGAGATGAAGGTGCAGAGACTCCATCATGGGCCCAACTACACGGTCCAAGCTTGGATTCCTACATGCAAGTGTTGAGGAGATTAAACGGACACGTGATCCCATACAGATCACCTTTCAGACTCAGAATTCCAAACTGCCAACATGGAGAAAAGTTCTGTACATGCGTTATGCCGGTGAGTTTAGACCCAATGGTGTGTACACTACATGGGAAGACTATGGACCCAAACACTCCCCCTACAACGGACCCTTCGACATAGAGAACCCAAAGATACCCCCCGACTTGTACCAAACAACAATCAGACTCACTCACAAAGGGATCAAGCTGTTGACTGTCCATGCGTACTACACAAAAACAAACGTTCTAGTCCAGGGCAGAGCGTGTCTAGGCTGGGTACACAGGGAATTCAAGAGACTTAGAGCGATCGTCAACATGATGGCATGTTCCAGTCATGAGCCACTGGCACTGTCTGGGGTCTCCGCCATGTGTGATGAAAACGCGACCCACCTGAAAGCGATTACCGACAGCGACCTGGCTGTTTCCACTGAACTGGACAGTGATGAAAACACCCTTCTCTCCCTGCAAAACAGTACCGACTGTACAGATGGCAACGAAATAAGTGCCACTACCATCACCACCATTACCAGTGAGAGCGGCAACAGACGTACTGTTCCTGCCGCCACAACCGCCAGCGTCAGCGACGACAACAACGGCAACAGTACTGTTCCTGTAGCTACCTCCGCCAGCATCAACGATAACGACAGCAGAGGCAACAGTATTGTACCTATCGCTACCTCCGCCAACATCAGCGACAACGACAACAGCGACAACAATACTGTTCCTGTCGCTATCTCCAACACCGACAGCGACAACAGCACTTCTGCTGCCGCTAGCTCCGCCAACACCAGCGACAACGACAACAGCGGCAACAGCACTGTTCCTGTCGCTATCTCGGCCAGTGTCAGCGACAACGACAGCAGTTGCAACAGTACTGTTCCTGTCACCACCTCCGCCAACATCAGCGACGACGACAACAGCGGCAACAGTACTGTTTCTACCGCTACATCCGCCAGCATCAACGACAACGACAGCGGCGGCAGCAGCACTATTCCTGCTGCTACCTCCGCCAACATCAGCGACAACGACAACAATACTGCTCCCACCGGTACATCCGCCATCATCAACGAGAACGACAGTGGCGGCAGCAGCACTGTTCCCGCCGCTACCTCCTCCAACGTCAGCGACAACGACGGCAACAGTACTGTTACCTCCACCAGCGTCAGCGACATCGACAACAGCGGCAACAGTACTGTTTGTACCTCCACCAGCATCATCAACAACAACAACAGTACTGTTCCTGTCGATACCTCTGCCAGAGTCAACGACGACAGAACCAACATCAACGAAGCCATTGCTAGCAACAGTACTGAGCAAGTCTGCGATCACAGTGGCTGTATACCTGTTGATGTGTTCGACCGTGTGACAGAAAGCCTGAAGGCGGAAATCTCAGCCCTCAGGTCTGCTCTGTGTGAAGCCAGACAACACTTCAAGACAGAGCTCGACTTCATGTCTACTGTGGTTAAAGATCTCCAGCAGCGAAATTCCCAACCAAAAACACCTGCCAAATCCCCGCAAAAAGCAAAGAAAAGTACCAGACCCAGCCCCCAAAGCATCGCCACTACTCTATCAAAGGGGTCCCCACCCAGTACTCCTCCCCCTACCCACAGCAGAGAGACTACATTAATCGAGAGGGGACACTCGAGGCCTCTCTGCGAGGTCAGCGTCAGAGTTACTTCCCTTGCCCCTTGCGTGTACGTGGGGGGTGTGTTCACTACGCACCCTGCAATGCAAAGGTCTGTATGGCCGGCCGTACACACATCGTGGGTTGATTTGTTGTGGGTTTTGTGGGTTAACATTTGTTGTGTGTGTTTCGGACTAGTTCAGTGCTGAACACACTCGGTCAGTCCTCATCAGCGACCACCGTTTTGATTGTATATGCCTGTCAATGCAGGTCTCATTCATTGTGTTGTGCGCCCGTCTTGTGCGGGTTCCGATTTCAGATTTTTTGATCATGTTTATCTGCCGTAGTAAGTCAGGTGATCAAAAACTCCGAAATCGGAACCAATTCGGGTCTACAACACAATGAATGAGACCTGCATTGACAGGCATACACAATCAAAACTGACGGTGGTCGCTGATGAGGACTGACCCGGCGGCCGAGTGCGTTCCGCAGCACTGAACTAGTCCGAAACACACACAACAAATGTTAACCCACAAAAAGGAAACAAATCAACCCACGATGTGTGTACGGTCGGCCATACAGGCCTTTGCATTGCAGGGTGCGTAGTGAACACACCCCTTACACGCCAGGAAACAAATCAACCCACGACGTGTGTACGGCCGGCCACACAGGCCTTTGCATTGCAGGGTGCGTAGTGAACACCCCCCCCCCCCCCCCTTACACACCGAAACAGCTTGTATGGATGCAAGTATAGGTAGAATTGTTGAAAAACTATCATAGACATTTTTGATTATGTTTGGCTGTTGGTGTACTAGCTGTAAACTTACGTTTGGTGGCTTTTGGGTTTGGATCTGCCTGTGAACTGTGGGTGACTAAAAGATGTACCTGTACTGATAGATTTTTTTCCTATCTCTGTAGTTCAAAATCTGCTTCTAGAATATGTGCATTAATATACATGCAAGCACAGGTGTATTAACCGTTGTCGGCAAGATAGAACATTTGCCGAAAAAGTCTCATAGATGTGTATAATTGTGAGAGGCTATGTGACCTCACATTTGCCTGCTTTTGGCTGAGCGAATTTCTGATTTAAAAAAATGTAATCTGGCTTACAAAGAAAAGAAATAAATTATGTGGTTGTTGAAAATGGGTAATTGTTGTGCCATCTCTAAACTGTCGTTTTGAGTATAAACTGTCAACCACGTCATCTTTGGCGTGCGTGCGTGCGTGTTATCAGTTGATGTTTGAAAAGAAGAAAAGTAAGCATCAATGTAATTGCAAACAATCAAAAATACAGACAGGGTGCTGGGAAGTGCGTTTCAGGTACTCAACAGTTTATATTTCAGCACTTTCTGTTCTGCATGTGAATAGTAAACACCGCAGTGTACACTGTCAGCCTGCTTGCCGAAGGCACTGTACACGCTAGCGCCAAGGGAGACAACCCACTCGCTGAACATCACTCTTTGTATTGTAGAGAACCCTGAGTGTCCCCTCTCGGTATGTAGTCTCTCTGCCCACAGTAACCCCGCCGCTGAGCCTACGGAACAGAGTACCACAGAGAACTCTCCACAACAGCCACTGGATGAGATCAGCACCGTAAAACCCCCTAGTAAGCAGAATGAGGAAGAATGGCCGGAGCTTCCTTATTTACATACAGAGACAGAAACTGTTATACTTGGAGACTCCGTTGTGCGAGGCCTCCATGAGAACAAGATGGCAGTGTCTACTGAGAAGACACAAGTCATCTCCATCTCGGGGCTCGATAGAGCGGGCCTTATTCAACGTCTGAACGGCACGGAACCCAACACTAACGTCAAAACCGTGGTCGTTCATGTGGGCATAAACGACTGTAAGCGGGGTCGTGTGCTGGCCAAGACTGCGTGGCGTGGAGTAATCAACTCCACCAAACGCTGCTTCCCTCAGGCCACCATTTTTATGTCATCGGTTCTGCCCTACAACGACAACCACCACCATTACGCCGTGTCCATCTCCGACACGAATTCCTGTCTAAATGA
This sequence comes from Batillaria attramentaria, assembly GCA_018292915.2. Classification (NCBI taxonomy): domain Eukaryota; kingdom Metazoa; phylum Mollusca; class Gastropoda; family Batillariidae; genus Batillaria; species Batillaria attramentaria. The sequence goes on along the minus strand of JACVVK020000527.1, from coordinate 102,272 downwards.
CGTGTGCACATCAATGAAAGCTCACTTCATTGACCACGACACGTCATACTTCACTCAGACGGGTGAACTCAAGACTGGACTATACAAGACCAACGACGCCATTCACCCGAACAAGACAGGTACCAGCAAACTGGCACTAGACGTCAAGCGGGCTTACTCCACCCCTCACCGCCAGTACCGTTACACGACGCGTAAACCCCGACCTGACCAAGACAACAGACGTAGGGACAACATGGGGCCACGTCTTCTGCGGCCACGCCCCTACAACCACAGTCCCTCCCATCTCCCCAGAGACAGAGGCTTACACGCACCACAATACCGCCTCCGCCCCCACCCCCACCCCTCCCACGCCCCTCCCCCTCACACCAACGCGGTGTACGGGGATCAGCCCAACCATGACCGGCAGAGAACTCGCCATGGTCCAGTAGGCCTCCCTCCCCTCCTTCGCCAAGGATCAGTCGACTTCCCTCCCCTCCCAGTCCCGCTGCACCGGCCGCCATCTGAGGCGCGCGAGATGAGATTACCACCTGGCACTCCTATCCATCCGACTCGCGCGCCTCACGTACACGCGCCGCCACCTGACCACACGCCGACAGCCGCCAGTCACGGAGTCCAGCTGAGTAGCTCTGAATTGGCCGTCATCTACTCCTTGCTCAATCGATTTAAATCGCAGTAAAACCAACTCAAAGTGAAAGGCTACAAGTAATCCGCCCCCCCCCCCCCCCCCCACTCCGCAATTCTCGGACCAGAAACTACTCTGCAACCACATCTCATTTACTGTGCTTGTGAACTCGTCTTTGTGCTCGCTGATAACTTGGAAGCATATATATATATATATATATATATATATATATATATATATAATAATAATAATAATAATAATAACGAGTATTGTATAGGCGCTTTACCCAATTTCACGAATCGGCTCAAAGCGCCGCGAACTGAACCCAACACGCACGCTCACGTGAATCACACGCATTCTCCCACACACCGGACATAAACGTATTACAATCACGTGGTGCGAAGGGTCAGCTCAGCTATTTAAATTTCGGACTTTAGAATTACATTTATTTTTCAAATTTGGTGGGCTGAACATTTCCAAAGCAGAGGGGGAGGAAGCCGGAGTACCCGGATATATTTCTTTATCGCGACGTTCCAGACTTTTGTCTTCATATCCCGTCCCTGATCACCTGTGTTGGCCAGTTGTGTTCGAAACATCACTGATTGTGTTTCCTTGTGCTTCCGGCTGAGGACAGACATCCCTTTTTCTCTTACTTTAATTCTTTGTGAATAGTTATTTAGTTCTGCATCAATTTTCTTCTTACCTTTTAAGTAGTTGTTCTTTTGTCCAGGATTAAGTGTAATATTTCAGCTGTGCGGTGAATATTCTGCATTGACAATACCGTGAACTGTGTCTGAACACACTGTTTGTATTCATGAACACTCGCTCTACTCGTAAGCAACCTGCATCGAGAAAAGATGGACTAAGGATTGGCCATTTGAACATTTTTCACCTGTGCAATAAGGTACAGGACCTGTCTGTGTTTTTACATCAGTCTTCATACTATCATATTTTCGGTGTAACCGAGTCACGCCTGAAAGAAAATGTAACTGACCGGTCTGTTTACATCCCTGATTATTCCATCTTACGCAGGGATTCGTCTAGCTATCAACACACGGGCATTGCAGTCTATGTACACGACTCAATCCGTGACAGTGTTAAAAGGCGTACGGATCTTGAATCCGACCATGTGGAGTGTATATGGCTGGAGGTCAAAACTGGGCGCTCCACTTCTATACTTATTAGTTACATCTACAGAAATCCCGCGGTCACTTCCGAGTGGATGGATAAATTTGTCGTCATGATGGACAATATACAAAAAACAAAGAAACAAATTTATCTCTTGGGTGATTTTAATATCGATCTATTCAAAAATTCAAACCATACGTGGGAATCAGTACAATATCTGTTTGGCCTAAAACAACTTGTCACATCACCGACGAGAGTTTCTCCATCCACATCTACACTACTTGACCATATTTACACAGCTAATCCTGACTCTGTCTCCGATGTGTCTGTACCTACACTAAGTGTTAGCGATCACTTCCCAGTTTGTTGCACGATTTCTGTGAAGGTACACAAAACCAAAAAGAATCATCATACCACAATTCAATATAGATCGTTTAAAAACTTTAATAAGGACGCGTTTCTTTATGACCTGTCCAAAGCACCGTTTGATACTGTTTATAATTTTACAAATGCAGACGATGCGATGTCGTGGTGGTGTGGTCTCTTTACGGAGATTCTAATTAAACACGCCCCTCTTAGAAGAAAACGAGTAAAGAATGCCACCCTTCCACCATGGCTCACGAAAGACATAGTAGAAGCCATGGCAGTAAGAAACAAGCTGAAGAAAGAGAAGAAGTTTGCTGAGTACAAGAAACAAAGAAACCGAGTAAAACATTTAATAAAGAGGGCAAAAAAGAAACATTTTGAAAAACTTGTCTCAAACAAAACGGACACTTCCACCATCTGGCGGGCAATAAACGCCTTCACAGGAAAACAATCAAAACATGAAAACATACCTAGTCACCTATCCCCGGACAGCTTTAATTCATACTTTTTGTCAGTTGCTGAATCTTTGCAAAACTCTGGATTGTCTAGTTCAGATAATTATAAATGTCCAGAAACGTTGAAAAGACACTGTCAGCAGAGGTTAAAATCAACACCATCAAACATCAAATTTTTTCTATACCGCTCATGACAGTCCTTGATGTTCGTAATCATATTTTAAATCTTAAAAATAATAAATCATGTGGCCTTGATGGCATAAAGAGTGAAATACTTAAAATGTCCCTACCCTACATAGTGGAATCACTCACTTCGTGTACAATTTATCAATACAAAATAACGTTTTCCCCTCCATACTTAAAAAAGCTAAGGTTATTCCTATACCCAAGAACAACAACTTAAATGACCTCAATAACTATCGCCCCATTTCTCTCCTGCCAATTTTATCCAAACCGTTAGAAAAGCATGTACACACACACTTTCTCAAATTTCTGGAGGTCAATAACCTGCTTTATGCACACCAGTCTGGCTTTCGTCCTAACCACTCATGTCACACAGCACTAACCCAACTCATTGACACATGGTTGCACGAAATTAATAAGTCAAACATGTCTGCAGCTGTCTTTTTGGACCTGAAAAAGGCCTTTGATCTCGTTGACCACCATATTCTCCTTCAGAAGCTCAGCTGTTACGGCCTGAGTGAAACAACCCATTCATTTTTTAAATCATATCTCCAGGATCGTAAACAAAGTGTTTTTCTTTATGGAAGTCATTCTGACGAAGGAAATGTTAATTTTGGCGTACCCCAAGGCTCCATACTCGGTCCATTGCTATTCTGTATTTTTATTAACGACTTACCCCTTTATATATCTAACCAAAACGTCAAATGTGCCTTGTTTGCTGACGACACGTCATTACACACCTCGGCGAGAAATGTACCAGACATGAGTGCCACTCTACAATATAGGCTCCAGGAGATAGCAGACTGGTGTACTGATAACCGTATGGCTTTAAATCCGTCTAAGACAAAAAGCATGCTAATAACTACTAGACAAAATCACCAGCGTCACTTACCGCCTCTTAATCTTTCCATAGGCACAGAACCTATTGAGCAAGCGTCGAAACACCGACTCCTGGGTGTCACTGTCGATGAGCAATTAAAGTGGGAGGCCCATATAAACAACACTTGTCGTACAGTGTCAAAAAATATATTTTTGCTTTCAAAATTAAAAGATATCATTAGTATTGAAGGTCGGAAACTCTTTTTCCATGCCCATATTAAAAGTCTTATTGAATATGCATCTACCATATGGGATGGAGTTAGTCATGTTCATTTTCAAAGACTAGACTCTCTCTACCGAAGGGCAGTTAAATTAGTCACTTGTGACTCTTCTCTGACAACAGAAGAAAAACTACAGAAATTAGATCTTTTACCTTTAAAACAACAACTAGAGTTAAAAAAATGTATGTTACTCCATAAAGTATTCCGGGGTGACGCACCACCCTACTTATCCTCCCTCTTTGAAACTCCTCTTCAGCGACCCCGAAGTTCACGTTACACTACACTTCAGCTACCACGACCTCGCATTGATCTCTTTAGAAACAGCTTTTCTTTCTCGGGTGCTTCTTTGTGGAATAGGCTTCCAAATACAATAAAATCAATTGATTCACGCAAGATGTTCAAAAAAGAAGTTTTTAAACACTTTCAAGAGCAGGGATAAATCCTCCCAGCATTGCCTTTTTATGTACGTACTAATGTAGAGGCTTATCTCCCTCAAAATGACCAGTCATACAGGATATACATCACTTGTATATATGCAATTTGATCTATGCGCAGCTTCTAGAAATGCGAGCTGACACGTGTTTCAGCGCACGCTCGTATTATTTGTGTGTGTGTGTGTGTGTGTGTGTGTGTGTGTGTGTGTGTGTGTGTGTGTACTACATGCATATGTTGGTTTTGTGTTTTGATTTAGCCTTTTTCTCTTTCTCCTTCGTGTTTTTATAATCTTATGTTGTTGTAGTTTAGCAAGGACAGATTGTCAGACAGGTTCTCGTGAACCTATATCTCAATCCTTGTGTAATAAAGTTTCATCATCATCATCATCATCATCATCATCATCTCTCTCTCTCTCCACCAGAGTGTGTGCACCCGGTAAGTACACAAATCAGTTGAAAATATCTGAAGCTTGGGCAGTGTTGAGGCGGCGGAATCCCCAGTTAAACTAGAGACAAGGGAGTTAATGCTACCATAGTTAATCTCACAGATTGTGCTGAGTTGTCTTCGTGCTATCTATCATCACACCACTTAGACACCTGGACGGTGACAGCGTCTGTAATGCTGGCGCTCAGCCAACAGATGCGTCTTCGATGACGCGGCAACCACACTGAGCGCTCCAGTAGTGTAACAACAATCGTAGAATTTGAGTGTTCGACCGCTCGCGCAAAGCGTAAACAAACTGTATCGCATTAAGAGCTGTACTAATTATCAAGATAGCGTATTTCGAGCGTAAAAGCGCACTCACGAGCAAAACTTTTCCGAAACATAAGCTGGCTTAGCAAAGATGGAACTGGCTCATTTAAACTTAGGAAGGTCGAACATGCTCAACTATGGTTCCGAAAACAGCTGCACTTACATGCTCTGCCCCAAAACACCGCCAGGAACACTACACTTCCTCGAAAACTATAATTACTGCAACTCTTGCGCACTGACACACACGCAGCGGTAAACACAAGAATGTGACAATGCAGCTGGAAATTAATACGGAGAACTGAGGGCTATGTTGTTGTTTTTTCCACTGGCCTTTTGCTCGCTGCCCCGTCATTGATTATACCCCTTGTGTGGTGGAAAAGAACGTTAAACCCTTTAACACCCACCCAGCTGCTGAATCACCCTGTATGACTTCGAATGGGGTGAACTGGCTTGTCGCGGATGTGACAATGGAAACAACTATTTTGAGATTACACAGAGGAAAACATTATTTTCCGTTAACCTGTCGACAGCGTTTCTGCAATAGCGGACGAGTGCAGTGACCGTAATTATCCGGTGACTTAGCCAACATTCAATTCAATTGTCTTTTTAAGAGAGAATCTAAAACAGAAAATGTTCTTTGGCCTCACATAATGCTCATCCACATAAATTATAACAAAGATAAATATAATATCCAGTCATTAAAGATCTTGATTAAAATATAAAAGTAAAATAGAATTAAATGTTAAGATCGAACAAACGTCACAAACAGTTTAAAAAAATTGATGATGATGATGATGATGATTGGCCATTTGTACAGCGCTACTAAAAGAACTTCCATGCAGTAAGCATGCTCTCGGCGCCTTTGGGGTCGGGGAAGAAGAAGAAAAGAATTAGAACTGAGAGAAAAGGTGCGTCTTGAGGTTCCGCCTGAAGGTCATGACTGACGCAGAACCTGAGTTGAGGTGAGCTGGCATGTTGTTCCAGAGGCAAGGAGCTGCACTCTTGAAAGCCCGTGCACCAGATCGTTTCTTGTTTGTGTTGTCATAGTAACCTGGAACAGCAAGTCTGGGATGAGAACTGGGAAGAAGATCTTAGGCTGCGTGAAGGTCTATAGAGTGGTTTGAGCTCAGCCAGATATAGTGGAGCAGTGCCGTGAATGCAGGAGAAAGTCAATGAGAGAAGCTTATGGTCGATGCGAAGCTTGACTGGAAGCCAGTGGAGATCTTTGTATCGTATCAGGGCTCGGTATGCAAGAATGTGTATTTGCCGACGTTGTGGTGGCATTCACTGGTTGCGTAGCAGGGACCCCTGTTAAACTCTATACACATTAAACGGGCAAATTCCAATTTTGCGAAGCCAACTTACGTTTTGGAACAGTTTTCGCTCGTGCGTAAGCCTGTACACTCGAAATACTCTATCTTGATGATTAGTACAGCTCATGATGCGAGACAATGTTGTGTACACTTTGCTCGAGTGAGCGAGTGAGTGAGTTTTTCGGGCTTTAAGACGCGCAAGACACTTTGCACGAGCGATCGAACATTCTACGACCGTTGTTACACTACTGGGGCTCTCAGCGTGGTTCCCGCGTCACCAAGTAAGACATGCTATCATCTTCCCATTGTCTGTCTGTCTGTCTCTCTCTGTCTCTCTGTCTCTCTCTCTCGCGCGCGCGCGCTCTCCTTTGATATCTGTTGGTTTAGTGCCAGCATTACAGATGCTGTCACTGTCCAGGTATCTGAGTGGTGTGACGAAAACAACTCAGCACGACCTGTGAGCATAAAACTGGTAGCATTAGCAAAACTGGAAGCAAAACCCCCTTTAAGCGCGTGCGCTCTACACAAGCGTTCAGATGGATCGATATCGTATAATTTTTAGTGCAAAGGACCTCTCACACAAAGAGACGGCGGCGAATAATTATGAGCTCGATGTCGGGCGTGAGGTATCGGCGTAGCCTAGAGATCTGCTTCCTGCTGCGTGTCGATCACGTAGCACAAGCGTGACTGTGTCCTTCCACTTACAGGAGACATTTGAGCATTTTTCTGGTCCCCCCCCCCCCCCCCCCCCCCCCCCCCCCCCCCTGCTGCTACATTATTTCCTGGTGGCAAGGTGTTTCTCAAGGACGCCCGGCCAGTGCAATACGATCACCTGACTGCTTGACGACGTCGCGTCACGAAGCACAACAAAAACCAACTGTGGTGCCGTGCGCAAAACAAAAACCAACAACAACAAAAAAAAGATGGACTCGGTAGACTGACGGTCGTGTGGTGCCGTGGCCTGTAAGGTTGACTGTTATGCCGTTACTGCATCATTTCAAACGTTGTTTGTTTGTTTACCTGTTTTGGAGGAAGGGGGGGGGGGGTCGCAACAAAATAAAAGAAAACATAGGAGGGCAAAATTCGAGATTTCTTGCATGAGTTGTGCCGCGTTTCCAATTGTTGTGACACACGACTGCGAACGCAGTTGCAACCTGCTTATATAAATGCTTTGTGTGTTTCCCTTTCCCCTGCAGCGGAATCTGCAGACATACACATTAAAAGCATTAACAGTGTTGGTAGGATATGCAAGGAAACTGATCTACCGGGGGGGAGGGGGGGACTGACACCCCCATACGAGCCTGCGCGGTAAAAGTGACCCAACAAAGGCGGAGTGTTGGACGGCAGGGCAGTCACCGTTTTAGTCTTATGACGGACGGGTGGGCGGGAGGATGATTTCAGAAATGTTGACAATACCAGAATACCAGGGTTCCACTGGAGAAGTTTCATGTACAGCACGTCTGGTTTTTTTTCAGCCCAAGCTCCTCCCATCCCCACCCCCTTCCCAATATCAACCAAGACGTGCCTGATCCTGTATGTTCCTTCGCCATGTTTACAGCACAAAGGGCACACGGTGGCCAAACACTACGAAAACAAAATGCGTTATGCACAATGTAGATCAGCTGATACTGTCACAAGGTCTCTTCAACGAGGAAAAGTAGAGAGACAACGGATTTCACTGCATTGCATTGCAGTTCCATAGGACTGTGTGAGCAATTTCGTACTATCAATTTCTAGGATAAACCGAAAAGTTCAATCACACACGCATTATTTTCTAGGAAAGAAATAAATAATCAAACCTAGTTATTAAAAATCACTATATTATGAGCATGAGAGTGTCGCATAGCCAAGCTGGTAAAACATTGCACTGTCTACTTGGGTAGTGGGGTTGATTGGCTCGCAGCCAAAAAAGCACTTCCTTGCTTTTTCCTCGTTGCCACGTCTTTGATACCATCCGTATGCAAAAAGGAAAAAAAAAAGGGTTAATCACACAACCAACGAACAAAATATTAGGACAATAGCCATACTCACCATTTCTCTGTAGAGAAAGTTCATGCGAGATTAGGATGAAAATTTGTTTCTCTGCTAAAGGCTGTCAGCCCGCAGCACAACATGTGCCCCTGACGCTTATCGCCGCGCCTATTGACTAAAACGGGTCGTCCGTGGCAACTGCATGAAAGCGTAGTAACACAAATTGAACGTGGGGTCATGTGCAGTGTTTATCTGAAGGACCACGTTGGGCGAGTGTGCTAGTTTGTAATGACTTTATTTTGTCACGAAAAAAGTGCATGCCAAGGGGTTGCAACAAGAGGCAAGATGTGTTGTAAAGTGGCTTTCTAGTCAACAGAAATTAGAATCGCCTTACTCTAGTGAACCTGAGCGAAAATGAGACAATCGATTCTTTTTTTAAACTTACCTAAATGGTCTGTTCATGGTTTAAGATGCCTGAGGCTAATTGTAAATATCTATGCATCTTGAGGCCTCGTGCTTTGCATGGCTTGTCAGTCAGGAACTGGCTACACCGTAATGCTGAGCGTGCATAATTTATGGCGGAGCGCCGCCGCTAGGACGACGCGACCTCACCACTGTTCTCGAAAACCTGGAATGCTGCAAATCTACTTCCGGTTTCCTCGGGAAAGGCCTGTTTATCAATCGATCTGTATGGTTATTGTCGAAATAATGTAATTTTGTAACTTGTTGAAATGCGTGCAACTTTTCAAGTCCACAGCTGCTACTTTATGGTTGTGACATCCCTTGGGAAAAAACAAACAAGCGAACAAAAAACCACGCGCTCGATTTAACCGACTTATTTCTTTCGTTTGACCAGCACACAACGAATACCTCTCAACATAATTTCACGCACACGGACAAACAGATGCATCCGTCCGCACATGCAGTCTCACATGCACACGTTTCACTAATAAATCGACCTTCGGGATAAAACAAATGTAAGCAGTTTATGGATAAATATACCATGCCGGTAAAGACCATTCAGTCAAGTGACTCTCGCGAGGTGCTGTGAATAGTGTTATTGGTGGAGCATGATTGTGCCATTCTGCAGCATGGAAACAGAGAACTTAAGCCAGCAATATATATATATATAGTCTATGTTGACAATTTCGATAAAATGAATCAAGAAGGAACGATCATCTTTTTCTTTTCGTTTTGCTACTTTTTATCCCTTTCGGAAAATTCGGTCTACTTTCCCCGGTGGAAGTGCGTCGTCGCGGTTCAGGGCCACTCAAAACATCTCCATCTTTATGTTGTTTCCATAGTAATGGGAACAACATTATAAGACGGGCTAAAATTTCCACGATCAAAGGCAAGTTTTGTCGCACAAAGGCACGTCGAAAAGCATGTCGCTCGCATTCTACGCACAGACGTTATGATGCAAGTCAGTGTAACTCTGAGAATAGCGTCATTGTTACTGGCGGGCATGGTGCCCCTGACCGCACTTCTCAGCTTTAAGTGAGTGCCGTCTGTGTGTGTGTGTGTGTGTGTGTGTGTGTGTGTGTGTGTGTGTGTGTGTGTGTGTGTGTGTGTGTGTGTGCGTGTGTGTGTGTGTGCGCGCGCGCGCGCGCGGATGTGTGTGATTTGTGTCCAGGCCTGTTTCTCCGAAAATACTCATCCGAATGGCTTCAAATTTGCGGTCTCCGAATATGTCAATATCTTTTAATAGAACAATAGAGCGTTTGGTGATTGCTTAAGTGATTTAAGAGTTATCGGCCTTTTGAGAAAAGTTGGTTGTCTCGCGTTTACAAGCGTAATATTCATTTGAATTACTCGGGTGTTTTTTGGAAGTAGATAGCATGACTACGGACTCTGAACAGAGTGAATTTTAGAAATGGACTCTTTTATAGTTTTGATGTAAACCGTACCTCAGTTGGCATCGCAGGTGAACCAAGTTTAGATGCCTGTATCTCCAAAATTACTCAACGATTTACTTCAAATTTTGGATGTCTTAATGAATCGACATTTTTTTAACAGAGGGGCCGATCCAGGTAGGATTGCACATATGATTTGTGAGTTATCGCCCTTTTGAGAAAATTCGGTTGTTTGGCGCTTACAGGCGTAATATGTATTTAAATCATTCCATTTTTGGAAATAGATAGCATAAATACGGACTCTGAAAGGAGTGAATTTTGGAGGTGGTCGCTCTTATACTTTTGACGTAAACCGTACCTCTTGACAGTGCTGGTGAACCCATTTTAGATCTCAAATCGCTCATACTATATAGAGATAATGTGTCTCTGAAAAATATACAAAAAATTCAGAAAGATTCACTGCAGCCGTTATCGTCAGTTCAAAATGTGTACTCCAACTCCAAGCACATTTCCTCCACAAGCCACACGCCTCTAAGCTTAAAACAACGAAGAAAAGGCACGCGTTCTGGCGCAAAGTATGAGCGTCATTTTGCCGACGTCATGTTTGATTGACGTGATGCTGGCGTTGGGGACGTCTCGTCACTCTCTCTCTCTCTCTCTCACACACACACACACACACACACACACACACACACACACACACACACACACACACACAAACGTATGCACGCACGCACGCACACACGCACGCGCACACGCACGCACGCACGTAAGCGCGCACGCACGCTCGCGCGCGCGCGCGTATGCTGGCATCCCTTGGTGGAACTCACGCAGGCACGCAGAGAGAGAGAGAGAGATGTTGGGGTGGGTGGGTGGGTGGGTGTTTGGGGGTTTAACGTCCTTTTCCGCCACATAGGGTGATATCGATAGGGTGATATCAAAGACGGGGCAACGATGAAAAAGCCAGCACAAATATTTGGCCCCAGCCGGGATCGAACTCACGACCCGAGCATTAGAAGAAGTCCAACGCTGGTGTGTTTTACCTTCGTATCACCACCACACAGCGTATCACAAGACAAGGGCGTTTACCCACCCCTATAGAGTAACGGGACTCCACGGTGTGGATAATGGCCGGAGTGTTGTGAGGAGGAAAGGGATGGGTGGGTGTTTGAGCGTTTAACGTCCTTTTCCGCCACGTATGGATGATATCAATTTGAACACGGGGCAACGAGAAAAAGGCCAGTACAAATATCTGTCCCCAGCCGGGATTCAAACATACAACCCGAGGAGGGCGGGGGGGGGGGGGGGGAGATATATGGTAACGCGTGTACACTGAGTTCGTGGTTACAAAATACTGATAGCCTCCGGACATGTACAAAGACTGAATTCCACCAAATATAGCACAGATTCTTTCTTTCTTTCTTTTTTTGCGTGCCCCGGGGTCTTTTAAATTTTGTGTGCAGAGTAAAGAATGACAATCTGGGGATGTTTGTTGGCTTTGTAAATACGTTTCATGCCAGGTAATAGTGAAAACAGTGAGAACAATGAGCCTGGCATGTGGAATGTTTGTGTTCAGGAGCGAGTTGCACAAGAGCTAGCAGACGACAGAGGAATTGGGGGTATGTGGTCGCTGCTAGCATTGCCAAAAAAAAAAAAGCCCGGAATATTGGAATTTGTTTAAATTTATCCTACACATAAGTCTTTTGCTGCTCGATTTGTGTGTGTGTGTGTGTGTGTGTGTGTGTGTGTGTGTGTGTGTGTGTGTGTGTGTGTGTGTGTGTGTGTGTGTGTGTGTGTGTGTGTGTGTGTGTGTGTGTGAATTTTAAAGCATTTCTAGGGTGTCATGCGCAGCTATATGTTTAAGAGGAACATAGTTTCTTTGAAAAACGTATTTGTACTGTGTACCCTACATAGGATGACTTGACTCAGTTCTACATGAGATGATCCGATCCTTGTGTGTTCGCGGCAGCTTGTGTAATCTGACCTTCACACAGACGCCTACATTCAGGCACATGACTAGGTTTGGAAATTCCCGATTTCTCGCAAACTGAAGAAGTCTAGTAGTTTTCGACAACAGTCCGACATACACATTTCAACGCGGTATGACGACAGAGGAATGAGGGGGTATGTGGTCGCTGCTAGCATTGCCCCTTCCCCCCCCCCCACACACACACACACACAAAAACAACCCGAAATATTGGAATTTGTTTAAATTATCCTACACATAAGTGTGCGTGCGTGCGTGTGTGCGTGTGTGCGTGCGTGTGTGTGTGTGTGTGTGTGTGTGTGTGTGTGTGTGTGTGTGTGTGTGTGTGTGTGTGTGTGTGTGTGTGAATTTAAAGGATTTCTAAGCGGTATGAGCAAGTCTGACTTTGGTGGTTGACGAGTGAATGATTCTTGCAAATACACAGCTGTTGTACCACTTTATATCCCATCATTTGACACAAGTGGCCCTAGTATGCTCCTCAAGTAAGGAGTATTAGTCAAGGCATTGAGTCACTTATGCAAACTCCAGTGGAAGCACGCATGCTTGTTTGACCTTGAAGTCCGGAAATGCATCGGACACAGTTGTATATTGTGCGTTGAACAGAGGAATTAATTTGCAATTTTTATTTTCGGAATGGGCGTAGTTCCGTCTGTTGATCGGAAAGGCATCAAGTTCGATTCCTTCCTACGAACTGAATTTGTACATACCTGTTCCTAACAACAATGATAATAATGGTCATCTAATCAGTTGTTGGATTCCGCGCGGAGTATTTTGTCTGACGACTTGGATGATGAAACATTCTACACATTCCCCGTGGCGACAGCAGGGAATTTACCAATGTTGTGCAGCACTGATCGTCAGCATTACAATACATTTTGCTATACGTGACGGTCACACGCTGTTTGCGTCACACATCTCGTCTCCTCCGGAAGTGTTGAGACAAAGTTTGGAGGAAAGTTTCATCGTCCCTGATCATCATGTGACGTCTTTCGTTCGCATTCGGATTTTTTTTTTTTTTTTTTTTTCAGCAACACAGAGAGAGAAGCTTCGTCTGACCGGGACCATATCACAAGGAGACGGTACATCAACTTATACGGGTTAATTTCATCTTTGTTAAGCCATGTTATCTTTTGGGACAGTTTTGCTCCTGAGTGCGCCTGTACGCTCGAAATACTCTATCTTGTTGATTAGTACAGCTCTTGATGCGATACACTTTGTGAGAACGGTCGAACATTCAGATTCTACGACTGTTGTTACACTACTGGGGCGCTCGGTGTGGTCGCCGCGTCATCGAGTACGCTTCTGTTGGCTCCGTCACCTTCAGCTTACTGTCAGATTAGCTGCAACAAGATCCACGTCGGCCAGAGTAATAATAGAAGCGAGCAGAACTCTAACCTCAATGCTTACCGAGTAAGAACTCTCTCTCTCTCTCTCAAATTTCAGTCTACAGTAAATATCGTCACACAAATGGAATTTGACGTCATCTATGTCTCTGTCACTCTCTCTGTCTCTCTGTGTCCTTCTCACACTATCTCCGTACCCACCTCCACCTCCCCATTCTTTGCACGCGCGCGCGCGCGCGCGCGCGTGTGTGTGTGTGTGTGTGTGTGTGTGTGTGTGTGTGTGTGTGTGTGTGTGTGTGTGTGTGTGTGTGTGTATGTGTGTGTGTGTGTGTGTGTGTGAGAGAGAGAGAGAGAGAGAGGAGGGGGGGGGGGGGGGGCGGGGTAGGGGAGAGGGTTGCACATTGGTTTGGGTGTTTGGGAGTTTAACGTCTTTTTCCAACACGTATGGGTGATATCAAAGATGGTGTAACGAGAAAAAAACCAGCAGAAATGTTTGGCCCCAGCTGGGATTCGAACTCACGACCAGAGCATTGAAGGTCCAACACTCTACCATCCGGCTATCCAAGCTACCCGGAAAGGGGGGGGGGGGAGGGGGAGCAGAGGGAAATGTACGTATTCAGTATAATGTGATATCTAGATAAGGAAACCAAAGTATATATATATAATGCCGTCTCTGACAAAATGTATCTTGTCTCAGTCTCACAGCAACAACGTCCATCGCGTCTACGGAAATCTCCGCTGCCGGTAATACAGGCCCGAGGCAGAAGTCACGCGAGCAAAGAAATCATGCCGCCGGGACTATAGTGTGTGGTTGAGTGAGTGTAACGTCCTTTTTCACCACATACGGGTGATATCAAAGACGGGGCAACGATGAAGAAGCCAGCACAAATATTAAATATTGGCCCCAGCCAGGATTCGAACTCACGACCCGAGCCTATAGTGTGTGGTGCATGACAGTCAAGTAACATAACATTCCTACATGACAACAATACGCATGGCAGTCAAGTAACATAACATCCCTACATGACAACAATACGCATGGCAGTCAAGTAACATAACATCCCTACATGACAACGATACGCTTGGCAGTCAAGTAACATAACATCCCTACATGACAACGATACGCATGGCAGTCAAGTAACATAACATTCCTACATGACAACAATACGCAGGGCAGTCAAGTAACATAACATCCCTACATGAAAACAATACGCATGGCAGTCAAGTAACATAACATCCCTACATGAAAACAATACGCATGGCAGTCAAGTAACATAACATCCCTACATGACAACAATACGCATGGCAGTCAAGTAACATAACATCCCTACATGACAACAATACGCAGGGCAGTCAAGTAACATAACATCCCTACATGACAACAATACGCATGGCAGTCAAGTAACATAACATCCCTACATGACAACAATACGCATGGCAGTCAAGTAACATAACATCCCTACATGACAACAATACGCATGGCAGTCAAGTAACATAACATCCCTACATGACAACAATACGCATGGCAGTCAAGTAACATAACATCCCTACATGACAACAATACGCATGGCAGTCAAGTAACATAAGATTCCTACATGACAACAATACGCATGGCAGACATGGATAACCTGCTTTTGAAAACGCTTAATGTATGTAGGTGTCAGTGCTTGTATGTATGTCTGACTGTATGTCTGACTATATGTATGTAATGTATGTATGTCTGACTGTATGTCTGACTATATGTATGTAATGTATGTATGTCTGACTGTATGTCTGACTATGTGTATGTAGTGTATGTATCTATGTATGTACGCTTTTATTCGTATTTATTTAGTTGATTATTTATCTATTATTCTATTATGTGTTTATTTATCATCTTTTTGTATACATTTATTTGTAAAGCGCCTAGAGCCCCGGCTTCGGAGATTAGGCGTTATAGAAATCCTCATTATTATTATATTTTTATTTATGTCCTGTCTTAAGTTACGCCCATAAAACCTATTGTTTTCTGGGGAGTGGCGGAGGGGGGAGGAGGGGGGTTAAAAGCAGTAGATACTCTTTGAAGGCATCTGTACTTCAGGTTATGTGCACATGTCAGATATAGATTTGTCAACACATAGACAATACTCCTGTCTGTGGTGTTTCATTCATTACTAAATGATAATAATAATAATTCGGCAATAGGTTTTTCCTCATACTTTTTCAGTTTTCTTTTGCTTTTTTTGGTGTGTGTGGGGGGTTGTTGTTGTTGTTGTTGTTGTTGTTGTTGTTGTTGTTGCCCCATCTCCTCGTCAGCTTTAGTGCTGTTCATCCCAGATGCTGGGTGAGTCCACGGGGGGCTCGGAAGCCGAACTAATCCCGCTTATTTCAGCAGGGATTTGAACCAGGGTCTCCTGGTCCGGGGTCCAACGTGCTTACCGCTACACCACACACACACACACACACACACACACACACACACACACACACACACACACACACACACACACACACTTGTTAAACAAAGTGCATTTCCAAACCAACATTATTTTATGTACACGCTCCGAATGAAAATGCAAAATAAACTAGAGAGGCGAAAGCCTCCATGGCTCCCTTGTGACACAGGTCAAGGTCATTCACAAAAGTATGTTTGTAGAGCTCTTATCACTATCCAGTATTATGCTAAGTGATGTGTCTGGCGCTCTGAGTTCCTGGCAATATTACAATTTTCCCCGAAACAGTTTGTACAGCCTTGACCTTTGGTCAAAGTCATTCAAAAGAGATCTCATCAATGTCTATCATCATGCCAAGTTTGATGCCTCTAGCATTTGTAGTTCCTCCGAAAACAGTAATGTTAAAATTCACAATAGACAGCTTTAATGACCTTGACCTTCAGTCAAGGTCATTCAGAAAGGTAGGTCTCATTGCTGTCTATCATCATGCCTCGTTTGGTGCCTCTACTGTTTGTTGTTTTGGAGAAAATGCCAAGGTTAAAGTTTCCAAAAAAACGCTTGCATGACCTTGACCTTGACTAAAAGTCACTGAACACAGATATGTCTGTAAAGGTGCTGCCAATGTCAATCATCGCACATAGTTTGATGCTTGACAGCTTCTGATTCTTCTAGATACTGAGAAAATGCAAATGTAAAATTTCCGAACAGTTTCAATGACCTTGACCTTCAGTCAAGGTCATTTAAGATGGTATGTGTGCATAGGTCTTATCACGGTCTATCAGCATGCCAGGTTTAGCACCTCTGCTGTTCATTGTTTCTGAGAAAATGCCAATGTTAAGGTTTCACAAAACTATCTCGTACGGCCTTGACCTTGACAGAAGGTCACTGACTACATGTATATCTGTAAAGTTCTTATCAATGTCTATCATCATGCAAAGTTTAAAACCTCTGGCATTTGTAGATTACGAGAAAATGCCAATGTAAAATTTTCAAACAGAGAGCTACAGTGACCTTGACCTTGGGTCAAGGTCATTCAAAATGATATGTTTTGAAAGGTCTTGTGCTAGTCTATCAGCATGCCAAGTTTGGTGCCCCTACTGCTTGTAGATTCTGAGAAAATGACAACGTTAAAGTTTTCTGGACACACACACACACACACACACACACACACACACACACACACACACACACACACACACACACACACACACACAGACAGACAGACAGACGACGGAGGGTTAATACATAGACTCCCATTGTTACACAAGGGAGCCAAAAATCGCTTACAATCGGATACAAAGAGTTCTATTAGGATATTGACGCGAAATGTTATGCAGATTAAATGAAACCGTTTGCATATGATTATATCAAAGTCCAGTAATAATAATATGTTGGTAAAAAGCATTCTAATCAAAATATTTTTTAAGTATTGGTAAACAATCCAAACAAAATGTTCGTACAGTTTCAATGTCACACGCAGTTCAAAGGAAAACACTGCACTGAAAACACACACGAAAACCCTAAAACAACAATAATTATGACGCTATTTGTATGTTAAAGCTAGGGGGACATTACAACACGAAAACCCTAAAACAACAATAATTATGACGATATTTGTATGTTAAAGCTAGGGGGACATTACAACACGAAAACCCTAAAACAACAATAATTATGACGATATTTGTATGTTAAAGCTAGGGGGACATTACAACAGCACCAAACTGACTGCAGTATCAATCACAAAGTCGCTGTGTAACACAGTTGTGATATGATATGATGTATTGTCAGAGTGCACTGTATATAACACAGTTGTGATATGATATGATACATTGTCAGAGTGCACTGTATATAACACAGTTGTGATATGATATGATACATTGTCAGAGTGCACTGTATATAACACAGTTGTGATATGATATGATACATTGTCAGAGTGCACTGTATATAACACAGTTGTGATATGATATGATACATTGTCAGAGTGCACTGTATACAACAACAACTCTATGTACAGTCTTTGTTGCTTGCGCGGCGTTAAGCTTCAACTCCATCAACTAAGTAACTAAATGACAGCAAACTCAAAGGACGAACCTAATCTGGCAACACGTGAAATACCGGGAATCCGCAATACGCGGACAAAGTATTCTAGGACAAGGAATCCAAGAATATAGATCCGCGATAGCGTAACGGGTCTACAACCCATAAGCGCAACACAAAAGGTTACTCTCATGTTTTAAAGAGGCTAAATACAGCTTCGGCCGAATTGGATGCCATCGCGCTTTGGCCGAACTATCCTTGCGCTTCAGCCGAATTTAACGTCTTCGCGCTGTTGACTAAACTTAACGCCTTCCAGCTTTGAACAAGCAGAAGGTCGCCTCCGCGCTTTGAGCAAGCATAACGCCTTCGCGCTTGACCGAACATGACGCCTTCGCGCTTTGACCGCACAGTTTTGACCGAACATAACGCCTTCGCGCTTTGACCGAACATAACGCCTTCGTGCTTCGGCCGAAACCTTCGCGCTTCGACCAACGTTCGCCTTGAATGCTGAGCAAACAGCGAAGCCCCTGAATTTGTTTTCGCAAACACAGTGAAACACGGACGCTCTTTCTTCGGCCAGTTAGCACACCGCTGTAGTGGTGCTAAATCCGAAGTACCAAGAGAAACAACTCCTACGAAACTGTAGGCGGTTTTCCATTCAGCTTGCTTCCCTTGTTTCTTTGGCTAAAACCTTTCATTGGAATTGCTGCAAGTGTAATGGAAGTTGTTACCGATACCTACAGTGAACAATGTGTCACGGTTCTGGAATCAAGGGTAAAGACATTATACACAAACCCACAGGGAATTCCCTACGAACGACGGTTGTTGTCGTTGTTGCTGTTTAGCATCAGCAGCTGTTGTTAATCACTTTATGTATCAGGCACACACGTATGTACAGTTTGTAGATTAGAAAAAGAAAATCCACTAATTAACACAGCTTGCATAAACAACAACTCTATAATCACCATGTTATTCACATCAACTGATAACACGAATCTAACAACACGTGAAACACAAGGAATTCAAAACTTGATACTCTCATGAACTATTTATGCCAGTACCAGTGACGTCATATGTAGTACAGTTAGGACAGAATACGTCATCACTTGGACGCAACAGTGACGTCAATTATGGTTGGAGCACGGATAAGAGACAGGAGGATTTTTGTCACAACTTATAATTTAGATTCATTCTGTTTACATCTATTTGGTTGGGATGATGATTGTATCGATGATGATGATGATGATGATGATGATGATGATGATGATGATGATGATGATGATGGGTGAGTTTGGGGGTGGTGGTGGTGATGATGATGGTGATAATGGTGTGGTGGTGGTGGTGGTGGTGATGGTGAATTGGGAGGTGTGGTGGTGGTGGTGGTGGTGGTGGTGGTGTAGCGGGAGGGGTGGTGGTGGTGGTGGTGGTGAGGTGTGAATGACAGAGAGTGACCTACGTCAGGTCAAACCCCGTCACTACAGAGCCCACACCAACCCACCCCACCACGACCCCGGTGTCGGTAACGGTCACACTAACAGGCATGACATACCACCCCTCCCCGTGTTCCTCCCCACGGAGCAGCGTCCGCCACCGTCCGTCAACCCCCATCACCAGCACACAACCACCACCAATACTGGCGATGTAGAGGTTGCCGGAGCGGTCAGCCGACACTTGGCGTGGAGACTTTAACTGATCGTGAGTGATAGGGGACATCACCCGGCCCGTGGCCAGATCCACCCGGTATATACAGTGACCGCTATTGTCCGACACGAGGGCCACACCACCCACTACACACAGGTACCGAGGATAACACAGACCGCGCAACTTTTCACCGTTCACGACGGTTTTTAACACCTGTCCCTTACGGGATAAAATGTCCACGCTGGCCGGCAGTTCACCTTGTTCACGACAACTAACTACCAACGTCCCGTCCTCCCCCCCACACCCCACACCCCGGTACTTTCTGACTGTTTTTATCTTTCGCACAACTCGGAGCTCCACTTTTTCTACTTGTTTCAGTAGACGACGCTTGACGGTGTTGGTGACGTCAATTAGGTGGATGACGTCATCACTGGCTGCTGTAACTGCCAACAGTTTATCGTGTAGTAAGGCAAGGCCCCATGGTTCCACCCCTAGCGATAGTGAGCTGACGATGGTCAGAGTCCGACTGTCCATGACCTTCACCTTCTTGTTTCTCCAGTCTGTCATCACAATCTTCCCCCCGTCAGTCACCACTAGAGATTTGATGCATGGCGTGTACTTGTCCCCCTGTATCTTCAGCTGACTGTTGTCCATACAGCACGTGCGTCGCGGGGTGGCCGTCAGCGGGTCGAACGCCATCACACGGTCTGTACATCACACACAGCATACCGTTAGAAACCGTTAACACTACGACAACGACAACAATGTCAGAACATCATCTGTAACAACAACAACACCAATAACGACACGTTATCACCACCACACCGACGACGACGACGACCACCACCACCTCCATCACCACCATCACCACCACCACCACAACAACAACAACTAAGCGAAGTGTGTTTTCCACGGACAGCCTGTGTAGTGTATAGTCATGTAGATTTCTCTGCCAGTATTTTCAGTTTCCAGTCAAATGACGTCACGACACACCGTGTTTCTGACGTCACCGCCATGGCTTACACAGTGTGTAGTGTCCAGTTTGATGCACTCTGTATAGATCTACAACAGACTTTCCGGACAAACACAATTTCTTAGGTAGGTATAAGTTGGGGAGGGGAGGGCGGCGGGAGGGGAGAGGGGGGTGGGGGAGGGTAAAAGTGAAAAAGGCTCTCTCTCTCTGTGTGTGTGTGTGTGTGTGTGTGTGTGTGTGTGTGTGTGTGTGTGTGTGTGTGTGTGTGTGTGTGTGTGTGTGTGTGTGTGTGTGTAGATGCCAGCGGCCTTTCATATAATTTGTTGAACTACCGTTTTTCTCAGACAGATCACACACAATACATAGTATGTAGAACAACTCACCAGGAGGGCGGGGCTCCACTCCCTTGTTTCCCACAGTGTGTTCAGCACTTGGCATCTCAGTCGCTAGATCACTCTTGAAGACAGAAAGAAAGCGTTTCAGTTAACACAAGTAACAACTGAACTGTATTGCTTGTTTGATAAAACAATGACGTCAAAGCCCCGCCCCCTTGTATTTTTTTAAAAAATCATTCTTACCGAATGGAAGGAAATAAATTAATTCCAACTTTTCAAGACATTTGTTAACTGTCACCATCTTAATAATCAGACCTTACACAAAATATACCACACAGTTGGCTAAGGACTCCCATACAAACTAAGGGATTTAAATAGTGTTTCTGTGTTCCCGATTATGCAAAGGGGTGCGCATTTGTACGAACAAAACTCTTTATCTGAGAACAGAGCGTCACAGGGGTCGCACGTTTTTGGTCGCGCCGTGACAAACAGTTTTGTTGTTGTTTTTCTCCATCGCTCTCCCGGAAACTGGATGAACAAAAAGTGATCTGTAACTAGCAGCGGACACTTACAGCATCCCACTTACAGCATCTCGTTTCCGCTGAACCATTGTGTGTAAGAGACAAAATCTGACTGGTGTAAGTACTCTGGAACACTTTTTGTCCAATCATTATGCTCTATATGGTAAGCGCGCGGGTTCCTGGCCTCGCCGATTCACTATGACTGGCACGCTACAAATCACATACATCTCTCCTACTTGAATACTTCTGTGAACAACAACAACAAACGGTTTTGACTTTCAGACCCTCAAAATTTACAAAAGGACCCTCAAAAATATGCAGAGATGGTCCCAAGGACCCTTGTATTTTCGAATCATAGGGAACACTGTGTTAATCATTACTGCTGCTATGGTGCTTACTGCTGTTATGTATTACTACCGTTACCAATATTACATAACGAAGATCAAACAAGAAAGAGAACGCGGTAAAACAGACGACACCAACTGTTACTATCAGACCGTCTGCTGATGTTACAGTCGTGGTTTTCCTTCGTTCTGTACAGTCATCACACGGCTCCAATCACCAGGAAAAACACGTAGTGAAAGTCTTGCTTGATCGCTGTCTATGAATCAGATATGCCTCGAGTTTCGAAACAACCTATCAAATCAGAACACCTTACTCGTCAGTCGTGTGTGGTGGTTTCAACAGTCAGCTACATGAATCAGTTGCTGAATCCCTCCATGCATCAAATTATTTCTGCCTATCACAGATGGACACGTCTGTATTATGATATTTATGGAATGGCTTGTGACGCAAACTGATGACGTAAAATGTATGAAACGCAAGACAGCCTGATGACGTAAACAGTGAAAATGTGTCGTTATGATGCCAAGTACTCAAGATCCTTGATGATACTGCCAAAAGAGACTTTTGGTGTTACACAAATATACATGTAAACAGTCATATCCTGGGGGGGGGGGGGGGGAGGGGGAGTCTTCTTTTGTAAATAATCACAGAAAAACCTAAGAATGTAACGTCTGCGAGCTCTGGTTCAGGCATTGTAATGGGCTATCAACTTGAATTGCTACACAATGTTTTTCTATCATTCAGTTTCTCCTTTTGATTCTCTCTTTTTTGCAAAGAGACGCGGCGAAGGGGGGGGGGGGTGTAGGAAAGGGGGAAGGGGCTGGGCGGGGGGGGAGGGATGAAAACAATATCAAACCAATGAAACAGTGGATATAAAATCCGTATTATCGGTATTAAGCCCCCCCCCCCTCCCCCTTCCCCTCCGTCTTGGAGGAACAATATTACTGGTTTCATATGTAAGTTGTACAAGCAAATTTTCATCGTCAACTTGATAATATCGTGCGTTACGCTACAAACCTACCACACAGTCGCCTCACAACTCCTATACGAACAACGCACAGTGAAGTGTTTACATTCCACTGTTATAAAGTAAAGCTTAATTAATTTTAGATGTTACCGCCGATACCAGCACGATGATCAAAGAGTAAAGAATGTAAGAACGACGAAAGAGGAGAAGCAGACAACACCAGTTTTTACTATCAGACCGTCTGCTGACGTCACATTGGTGGATAAACACAGTCATCACATGGCTCAAATCACCAGGAAAGATACGCTGTGAAGGTCTAGCCTGACTAAGTCACTGATTTGTTTCATGTCGTCTGCTTTAACCATCCGTAAGCCTGCATGATGCTGGGACGGGTTATGGGTGTAAGTGATGATATATATATATATATGGATTAGCACCACAACAGCTCCATACGTCTAAGCATACAATACTGTCGGGAGATAGGCATTTTAATAATCGGCTTTTCACATACAACAACGTTCAATGTTTTTATTTTCTGGGGTTCATTACTTTTCGTAACACTGTTATAATCCACTCAGTAGGAACAGACTGAGGGTGTTTCAAAGAAACAAACACAGGATAAAGAAACAAACACACACTTCGGTCTTACGCCGGGTGTCCGCTGACAAATTTTCGCTCAGCCAGGATTCTATCATGTTAGGACGCTTTTTTTCTGCCCCAACTCTTTGTCAGCTCCAGTGGTGTTCCTCCCAGGTAATGGGTAGAATCCACGGAGGGCTCCAAAGCTGGGACAATTTTTATTATGCATGACGATGGAGATGAGGATGATGGTAAGATTATGCTATGGAGGTCCGTCTGGTTTGGAACTGCGGGACGCGGGACGTTTTGATAGCATGGTTAAACTCCTCTCAGAACAAAGAAAACCTCACAACAGTTCTATGGAACAACGAAAAAATAGCATACCAGTCAAGCGTTATTTTTTTCACTGACTGGTTGAGGGCCGGGATATACCACCTGGCAGATATTTATGATAGTAACACCCTGCAGTCTTTCCAGGAAATATGTCGCCCTATAGGACACTCCCCTAAAAGAATCTTTGAATATAACATTGTAAAAAAAATGCAGTGATGTCATTGATCCGCAGGAATCCAAATTTTGATGAAGGTGAACAAACCGTTATATGTAAATTAGCGAGAGATATGAGAACCGAGCTGGTAAAACAGAAATATAGTCCTCCAGGTGCAGTAAACTTTTGGAAAAATAAACTTGGGGGTAGAAATTAACGAGTGGCACTGGGATATAGCAAATAAAGTAACGACAGAAGTCAGGCTGCGCGAACTACAATGGAAAATACTACACAATATCTATCCCACCAACATTCTATTATCAAAAATGGGTATTGCTAACAACAGATTTTCCAATTATTGTGTACATGAGATTGATTATGTGGAACATTTCTTTTTCCAGTGTCGGAAAATATCTCGGATATGGACACGTGCAGAAACACTTTTTACAGAAAAATGTAAGCGACATATTAAGATATCAGAAGAACAGGCATTAACTGGATACAAAAATGGTGAATTGGAAAGGCAAATCACATATGTCAGCCATGTCATACTGATCGTTAAATTTGCATCAGCAATACGGTATACCGATAGATATAATTTGTGTATTAGAATCAGAAATAAGGTTAAGAAAAAGAATTCTCTGTCTGTCTGTCTCTCTGTCTGTCTGTCTGTCTGTCTGTCTGTCTGCCTCTCTCTCTCTCTCTCTCTCTCTCTCTCTCTCTCTCTCTCTCACACACACACACACACACACACACACACACACACACACACACACACACACACACACACACACACACACACATAAATACATTTACAATGAATGCCCATTGCTAAGTCGAACACAAGATTATAAATCACTTAGGTCTTTAAAAATTGGATTTGTTTATTTGTTTGTTTGTTTGTTTGCACACATTTTATTTACCTCATGTACTTTCGGTGTACCACTGTCTGTAAGCTGCCAGAAATGTATGTCCATGGAAAAAACAAAGTGAAATAAGTAATTTTTTTTTTTTTTTAAGAGAAAGAAAACTACGAAGAAAGGGCTCTCAGCCCAGTTTGAAAAAAAGAAAAAGAGATTTTTTTTATTTTTTTTTTTTTTATTTGAGTGGACCTGCATGCAACTGAGGTTCAAATATTTAAAAAAAAAAAAAAAAAAAAAAAAAGATGCTATGAAGGTCCGTGTGGTTTGGGACTGCGGGACAGGGCCACATTCCTCGCTTCCTGTCATAAATATCCAGGCATTAACCAGGCCTGGGAACGGCCGTGTAATTATCCACATCATAAGACGTGTCATCCCAAGGGAAGCACCCCCAAAGTCGCACCCGTGAAGTGGCTGAAATTCGGCTGTCTAGTTACAGCCTCCCCATTGGGTCATAAGCACACCCGCTCTGGGTCCGCTCTGGTACCGACCTAGGTAGGAAAAATCCAGCTTGCCTCGGCTGGGACTAGAATCCGGGTCTCCCGGTCCATGGTCCGAAGTGCTAACCACTACACTACGGGGGGTCGGTAACATGTTAGAACGCTTATATCAGAGCTCAATCTGATGATCTAACATGGTACTCAAACAGTTTCCTAGTCACTATGGTCACTGTATAAGAATCATTATATTTGTAGCGTAGTTTTTAGTTGTTTCTAGCTTGTTGCCCGACAAGCATTAATCATCACGCTCATATATTTTGAGCCGATTCTGTGTTGCCTTATTACATCTAACGATTCATATAATTCGCATGTAACTTTTATTGGAATAAGTGAACACTGATTTTTATTCTCTTGTCAGTTGTTTCTTTCGAGAGATAGCGTAAGTTTGATGAGTGATTGAGTGCGTAGATGTGTGTGGCACGTAGGCCCGACAGTATGATGCAATACTCTTTCGCACTTCAGTCATCCTAAACACACATGTCAGAGTAGCTCACTAAACTAAATCTGTAGCGTTCCCTACAACCACGACGACCCCATACCCGGAGCGCTACACATTTACTTCACTTAATAATAATAATAATAATTGTATAGGCGCATTGTCCAATTTCTTGAATCGGCTCAAAGCGCCGCGAACTGAATCCAACACGCACGCTCACGTGAATTACACGCATTCGCTCACACATTGGACATTAACACATTACAATCAAACGGGTGCGAAGGGACAGATCAGCTATTTAAGTTTCGGAATTTAGAATTGCATTTATTTTCACATTTTCTGGGCTGAGCATTTCCAAAGCACAGGGGGAGGACCCCCGACGAATGAACGGTGCCACGTACGCGAAAGAAAAATACTTTCCCGAGTGGGACTCGAACCTGGCCTCTCACATTGGTGGCGAAGTCTCTTAACCACTAGACCACCGACCGCCCCACTTATCATTCTTTTCTATGGGAAAGACCTCTATTTACAGTTCTCATTGATTTACCCAAACGTTAAACTTGCAACAAGCAGAGAGATAACCTAATCTAAAGGGACAAATGATAAATAATTAAAAACAAGAAATCACAAAAAGTCCCAGACTTCACTAACCTGCCTTGCCGAAGTGTCTGGCAAAGGAAGTGGCTGGCCAATCCTCAGATCGATGTCTTCAGCACTCGGTCCGTACTGCCTCACTTCCGTCCACGTCACGTCTTGCCTGGCGTCTTCCGGTATCAGATCCGACAGCACGGCCTGGATTTCCAACTGCTTTTCCACTACATTCACCCACTGCGACACCGGGGCATCAAGAAGGAATCTCAGTCCACAGTCAGTCCCCAGCAGGCGGATGTTAAACTGAGAGAATAGCCGTTGTATGACGTCACTCAAGCGTTGCTCGTCAAGGTGTCGGCGTTCCAGTAGTTGTCTGTGAACCTCCTCCACCTGTATGACAAACGTCATCACTTGTTCCTCCACTCTCTTCTTGTCTTCTTTATAACGCCGGGTGATGTCGGCCACGCGCTTATCTTCCTTGGTCTTCTCCTGTCTCAGCTTTCCCCGCAAGGTGGCCACTCGATCTTCAGCGGCCCTCTGTTCCTCTTGCACCTGCTGCACGCGCTGTTCGAGTTTCTTGCGATCTTTCTTGCCCTTTCTGCCTCTGGCGTCCGCTTCAGACAGTTGTGTTTGCGGTGTCTGTGTCACTTGCCTGGCTCTCTCCTCCCCCCTCCTGGCTTCCTCTAGCGCCGCCTCCCCCCTCCTCCTCTCTTCTTCAAGCTCCCCCTCCACCCTCCTCATCTCTTCTGTGTGTCGCTCACTCAGCTCCCTCAGCTCTCTCTCCCGATCCCCCTCCCACGTGACCTTGGCCACAAGCGCCTCTGTGACTGGAGGAAGGGAAGTAACACCTTACACATACATGTATTCTGTCCCTGCAGTGGTAGGCGTTTAGATCTAAGTAACGAAATTTTCCATATCTGATGTTCAAAAAGCGATTGCGTTCTCTTGCCATCCACAGTATCTTTGGTGTTGATGTCAATGACATCTTTACGTTATATTTCATGCAGAATGACATCATAACCTTACCTGCTTTTTTGATGTTGATGTCGGTGATGACCTGTAGTTCCGCCAGACGGTGTCCGATGTTGATGCTGATGCTGTGTGCTTCCATCTCGACGTCACGACAAGGGCCTTAATTACACAGTAACAGTGCTTATATCACATGCTGAGCACACGTGATCGCAAAACGTAGTTATTTCAAGAGCAACATGTATACATGAACAGCATGTACGGTGCACCACATTAAACTATAATCGTATAACACTATGATACATTTTCTTATATAAATATCTATCCCGTTGACAATAGGAAAGACAGTATAACTACACTGACCTTGACCTTTCTGTTCTCTGACCCTGACGTCGACGCTGAACACTTGAAGTTTCTCCACTTTCTTAATGTGAACCACCTCTGTGAAAATACACGTACAATAAAGTTATTGGGAAAAAATGTCAGTAATTCATATCACTTACTAGCAACACTATCCACGTTTCAATATTCAAAGAATCCATAAAAATAATCGACCTAGGAGGACATGAATACAACGTTCATGTGAAGTTCAGCTGATATTTGGACATATCAAACTTTATCAGTCCATTTACCTGAAGATGGGATCGCTCTGGTTGGAGATATAAAGTGATATCTACCAGCAATATCACCCACTGGAAGAACCTGAAACACCCAACAAATCACACCAATATCTATATACAACTCTGTCAAAGAAACACACACACACACACACACACACACACACACACACACACACACACACACACACACACCATTGACTTCAATGGCAAATACGTAAAATTGATTAAACTATTCACCTCTTGTGTACGAAGCAAGGCGTTCACTTCCTGTCTCAGTCTGTCCAAAGATGGCGGACGACACAAATCCAACATCCGGTGCAAACGAGCTGTTAAGCTGCTCTCCTCCCCTTGTAAAGCACCAGGAGTCAGGTATCGTGTCACCAGCCGCTGTTTCTCCTCCAGGTCTTCCTTTACTATTGGCAGTACACGCTGTAGTGTTTGTCCCAGGTCTTCAACTGTCCGTAATGCTTTGTCCAGTTCTGACACTCTGGACGACACAAGCCTATCGGTTTGGGCAGACTGACCCGATGATGTTTTGGGCACAGTCTGAGAACGGTCTGCACGGCCTGAGGCTGTGGAACTTACACTCTGTGTGTCACCTTCCTGTACGAGTTGTTCATTGACAAGCTGCTCCAGCACACAGTCCCTACCCAGCTCGTCAATAGTCTGGCCCATTGTCTGCCCTTGACGTCTAGGAATAGTACCGCCACATTCAGGACAAGCGGCTTCCTGTTGCTCCAGGATTCCGAGCAAACATGTCCTACAGACCACGTGACCACACGGCAAGATGGCGTTGTTTACACACAGCGAGTGACAGTGAGGACAGTCAGTGAAGGCTGCAGGGACCGCGGACGCCATGATGTAAGGAACTTCTCCTGTGGAAACATGGTTCATTGTCGAATCATTACGCAAAACGTTACTCTTTATTATTTTAAGTTTTTTATGACATCATCATGGAGTAACTTCACACTCGATTTTCTACACTTTCAGTGTCACAAAAATAGGAAGCATGATCTGCCAGTTAGTGATAACGGACATCGGTTGTTTGTTTATTTGTTTCTGAAAATGTTGAAAGAGAAATGGTTTTATGTTTACTGCTTTTGAAATTTCTGGTTTTTGTACCCACATTATCCAAAACATATGTTACGGCTGATTCTATGGCTACATTCTAAATCAGTCCAAACAGTACTAATTTTAAGAATAAATACAAATAAAAATGATATTTTTGTTGTTGCTGGGTGATTCGATCCGTCTGCTCTGTACAACCAAGGTCGGCCAAACCCATTAGTTTGGAATCACTTCACGAAACAATCCGGACACCGCTATGTACAAAATGCACACAGAACCCCATTAAAATATGAAATAGGAGTGACGGGTGTGTTGCGCTAATCGCCGAAAACTCTCACGACTGAAATCTTCACTATGACGCTCTGCGTGCGTGCGTGCGTGTGTGTGTGTGTGTGTGTGTGTGTGTGTGTGTGTGTGTGTGTGTGTGTGTGTGTGTGTGTGTGTGTGTGTGTGTGTGTGTGTGTGTGAAAGAAGTTAAAACATTTTGCATTTAATGGGAAATGAACATATAGAACAGTGATTGCACAAAAAAGGTCTTGCATTTTTTTAAGTTAGCATGGCTATAAGGTGCGCCCCAGACATGGGATGCTCTAGGCACAAAACGGTAGGGGTTTTTTTCACACATCACTTGAAGACTCCGAGATGAAACAGGGAAGCTCTACGTATTTTTCTTTAAAGTCATATGAATAAATCTTGAACAAAAAATCCATATAGAATGCAACACTAATGCATAAGATCGAAAATCGACACGTATGTGGAGAGTTTGATGATGAAAATCATGAAGTTGAACGTTGAAACTAATGCAGCAGGTTTTCCGCAAAATCAAACTACTGACTAGACGAATTAGATCATGCTATGGGAACAAGTGCAGCCAGGAAGAGATCAAATTATTTGCTGCCTTTCAAACAGCAGTGCACCAGTCATTTAACTCTCTCTATACTAAGGTCCTCATTTGGGAACCACGTGTTGATCTTGTTCTGTGAAAAGAAAATAACGACGCTGATAAAAGAATAATGAAAAGACGAGGTTACGCTAATTTTAGTGGGTTTTTTTTTTGTTGTTGTTGTTTGTTTTTTTCATTTTGTTTGCTTTGGTGGGGGGGGGGGGGCGGTGTTGTTCGTTGTAGTTCGTTGTAAGAAAGAGACTTTGACACGGGCAACATCATACAAACTCCCGGGGTTGGATATTTTGCAACTTTTATTTTCTTTTGTCCCTACATTATCCAAAACATATGTAATTGCTAATTCCGCTTTGACTGTACCCGAAATGCTCTGTACTGTCCTAGCGACATGTGAAACTCACATCAACGGGTTTTTTATGCTTGTTGTTGTTGTTGTTGTTGTTTTTTTGGTTTTGTTGTTGTTGTTTTTTGGGCTCTTCACGGTCCGTTCATACAGAAATCATACATCATTACATGACCAGGATTGTCAGTAAATACAACAAGATGATCACCAGCCCAATATGTTGTTCCATTTAATCACCTTCTGTCGTCAGGGTCGTTCTTTTGTAATGTCATGTATCCAGGAGGAGGACTCTCTCTCTCTCTCTCTCTCTCTCTCTCTGTGAATGGAAACAACTGATCGGGCTTGTCAGACCAATCTTGTTTTTGGAAGAGAGACATGAAGTTGTTTTCTTTGAAATCTGTGATACAATTCCGGCTTCCAGTGAAAGCAGCCCCATGTAGTGTAGCCGCTGCTGCATGTAAAGATCGAATTAATTCCGTCTCAATATGTTTAACAGACAAGTCTGCGAACGTTTTCTCACCATGTGTTATGTCTGCTGCGCACGCGCGCGCGCGAACAGACAGACAGACACACGCGCGCGCACACACACACACACACACACACACACACACACACACACACACACACACACACACACACACACACTCGCGAGCGTTTGTGTACGTGCTCCATTGAGACCTCTGTGATGTGCTCTCTCTCGCTATTATGCTTTTGAGTAAGAGTCAGTAGCAAAAACAAAACCCAGTACTGCAGTCGATGAAATGTCCGCTTTCCAAACAGAGAAATTCGGAAAAAGTAGCCAGACATCCCCAAGAAACGCCAGCATCACGTCAATCAAGTATGACGTCGGCAAAATGACGCTCATACTTTGCGTCAGTGCGCGTGCGTCTTTTCTTCGATGTTTGTAAGGCGTGTGGTTTGTGGAGGAAATGTGCTTGGAGTACAAATTTTCAACTGATGATAACGGCTGCAGTGATTTTTTCCTGATTTTTTTTGTATTTTTTATGACACCAGAGACACATTATCAGTATATATTGTATGAGCGATTTTGATATCTAAAATGGGTTCACGAGCAATGTCATGAGGTACGGTTAAGGTCAAAAGCGACTACCTCCAAAATTCACTCTGTTCAGAGTCCGTATTCATGCTATCTATTTCCAAAAAATGGAGTGCTTGAAATGAGTTTTACAGCTGTAAACGCCAGACAACCAACTTTTCTCAAAAATGCAATAACTCACAAATCATCTGTGTAATCATGCCTGGATCGGGCCCTCTATTCAAAGATCTTGATTCATTAGGACACCCCAAACTTGAAGTCAATCGGTAAGATATTTTCGGAGATACAGGCATCTAAACAGGGTTCACCTGCGATGTCAACTGAGGTACGGTTTACATCAAAACTATAGGAGCGACCATTTTTAAAATTCACTCCCTTCAGAGTCCGTATTCAATCTATCAACATCCAAAATCTGAAGTGATTGAAAAAAATGTTACGCCTGTAACCCCCAGGCAATCAACTTTTCTCAAAAGGGCGGTAACTCACAAATCATCTGTGCAATCATACCTGGATCGGGCCCTCTATTCAAAGATCTTGATTTATTAGGACACCCCAGATTTGAAGTCAATCGGTTGGGTATTTTCGGAGATACAGGCCTGGACACACACACACACACACACACACACACACACACACACACACACACACACACACACACACACACACACACACACACACACAGACGGCACTCACTGCAGCGGAGAAGTGCATTCAGGTGCACCATGCCCGCCAGTAACAATGGCGCCATTCTCAGAGTTACACTAGCATCACGTCTGTGCGGAGAATGCAAGCGACGTGCACTGATTTGTGACACAAAACTTGCATTTAAACGTGGAAAATTTCACCCGTTTTATAATGTTGTTTCCATTACTATGGAAACAACATAATATAAACAGCGAATGCAATATTACGACAACTACACAACTTACCTTAACAGCAGAAACGATAAATCCTGACAAACACGTTTAGTTCGGGGCACGGCAAAAGGCGTAATACCTATAGTGAACTAGGGTTCAGACAGGAGGGAAGAGAGAGCTAGGGGAAAGGGAATATTAATACACCTTTTGGCAGCGTTTCAAGTGTGTCTTGTGCCTTGCGTGAAAAGAGAAGGGCGGGTGGGAGTGGAGCGTGTGGTACGGTTGGCATGGCTAATGGCCATGTCACACGAGAGGGCAAAAACACTTGAAAACATTGTTTTCAGATGT
Source organism: Batillaria attramentaria (assembly GCA_018292915.2). Taxonomy (NCBI): domain Eukaryota; kingdom Metazoa; phylum Mollusca; class Gastropoda; family Batillariidae; genus Batillaria; species Batillaria attramentaria. The sequence goes on along the minus strand of JACVVK020000527.1, from coordinate 69,836 downwards.
TTTGCTGCGAAACAACGTGTTTTGTCGTGTGACATACTTCACAACAATGTTTTCAAAACATGTTTTGATCGTGTTTTCAGTTTTAGAGCCTGCCCTAAAATCCGAAAACATGTTTTGTGTTTCAACCAATGAAAGCCGCCGTGCGAATTGTCAAGTGACACCTTCCCGTCTACGCACTCTACGCATGTTTCGATGTTGTTTCGCAAAACATGTTTTCACGTGTGTCATGTATTGTTTCGGAAAGCATGTTTCGGGCGTTTTGCCTTTCGGGTGTTTTATAAAACATGTTTTAGGAAAACATGTTTTCCGTGTGACATCGCCTTAAGAGACCTTTTAAACTTACACAGTGTTTTCTTTCTTGTCTTGTCCCGGATGTAAAATGGCGAGCGGGTGAGGGTGGGGTTCTATACAGCCCCCTTTTATGCATGTGCATCGACCGAGTCGCACTGGGTATTTTTGTTTTTGTTTTGTTTTTTCCATGACTCGTCACGACATGCACAGGGTGGATAAAAGCCCTTGCCTTGTGCGTGCGATTAGCGTGGTTTTGAGCCAGCGCTGTTCTGCACGACGTATCACCAAAAGCTTCACAGCGCATCACCAAGCTGAGCTACAGCTGTCTTTTCTGCACAGCGTATCACTATGCACGTTTTTGCACAAAAGAAACTGAAATGCCGTACTTAAGTGCTGATTGCCACTCTTGTAACCACTGATCAGACATCTTGAGAAGCGTATTTGGTGCGATGCGGATGCGTTTGAGCACCACTGAGAATCTTATAAAAATTTATCCTACACATACACCTTTGGCTGCTGTTTTTTTGTGATGTGTGTGTGTGTGTGTGTGTGTGTGTGTGTGTGTGTGTGTGTGTGTGTGTGTGTGTGTGTGTGTGTGTGTGTGTGAATTTTAAAGCATTTCTAGAGTGTCATGCGCAGTTCAAGTTATGCTTAAGAGGAATATATAGCACATTCTTTGAAATTCGTATTTGTCCTGTGTACCCTACATAGGATGACTTGACTCAGTTCTACATGAGATGATCCGTGCGCTATGTGTTCCCGGCAGCTTAATAATATTTATGTAATCTCAGTGACCTTCACACAGACGCCTACATTCAGGCACATGACTAGGTTTGGAAATACCCATATTTTTCGGAAACTGAGGATGTAGTTTTCGACAACAGCCCGACATACACATTTCAACGTATGAGCAAGTCTGACTTCGGTGGTTGACGAGTGAATGATTCTTGCAAATACACAGCTTCTGTACCACTTTATATCCCATCATTTGACACAAGTGGCCCTAGTATGCTCCTCAAGTAAGGAGTATTAGTCAAGGCATTGAGTCACTTATGCAAAATCCAATGGAAGCTTAAAGTCCGGAAATGCATCGGACACAGCAGTATATTGTGCGTTAAACAGGGGAATTAATTTGCAATTTTTATTTGCAGAATGGGCGTAATTCGTCCGATGACCGGAAAGGTATCAAGTTCGATTCCGTCCTACAAACTGAATTTGTACAGACCTTATTGTTCCTAACAGCAATTATAATAATGGTCATCTAATCAGTTGTTGGATTCCGCGCGGAGTATTTTGTCTGACGACTTGGATGATGAAACATTCTACATATTCCCCGTGACGACAGCAGGGAATTTACCAATGTTGTGCAGCACTGATCGTCAGCAGCTGGTGTTTTCAAAAAGCCACGACATTACAATACATTTTGCTATACGTGACGGTCACACGCTGTTTGCGTCACACATCTCGTCTCCTCCGGAAGTGTTGAGACAAAGTTTGGAGGAAAGTTTCATCGTCCCTGATCATCATGTGACGTCTTTCGTTCGCATTCGGATTTTTTTTTTCCGGCAACACAGAGAGAGAGAAGATTCGTCTGGCCGGAGATGGCATCACAAGGAGACGGTACATCAACTTATACGGGTTAATTTCATCTTTGTTAAGCCATGTAATGTTTTGGAACAGTTTTGCTCCTGAGTGTGCCTGTACCCTCGAAATACTCTATCTTGTTGATTAGTACAGCTCTTGATGCGATACGCTGTTGTTTACACTTTGTGAGAGCGGTCGAATATTCACATTCTACGACTGTTGTTACACTACTGGAGCGCTCGGTGTGGTCGCCGTGTCATAGAGTACACTTCTGTTGTCTCCATTACCTTCAGCTTACTGTCAGATTAGCTGAAACAAGATCACGTCGGTCAGAGTAATAATAGAAGCGAGCAGAACTCTAACCTCAATGCTTACCGAGTTAGAACTCTCTCTCTCTCTCTCTCTCAAATTTCAGTCTTTAGTAAAATTTAATATCGTCACACACATGGAATTTGACGTCATCTACGTCTCTGTCACTCTCTCTGTCTCTCTGCGTCCTTCCCACTCTGTCTATCTCCGTACCCACCTACACCTCCCCATTCTTTGCACGCGCGCGCGCGCGCGTGTGTGTGTGTGTGTGTGTGTGTGTGTGTGTGTGTGTGTATGTGTGTGTGTGTGTGTGTGTGTGTGTGTGTGTGTGTGTGTGTGTGTGTGTGTGTGTGTGTGTGTGTGTGTGAGAGAGAGAGAGAGGGGGGGGGCGGGGTAGGGGAGAGGGTTGCACATTGGTTTGAGTGTTCGGGAGCTTAACGTCCTTGTCCAACACGTATGGGTGATATTAAAGCTGGTGTAACGAGAAAAAGGCCAGCAGAAATGTTTGGCCCCAGTTGGGATTCGAACTCACGATCAGAGCATTGAAGGTCCAACACTCTACCATCCGGCTATCCAAGCTACCCGGAAAGGGGGGGGGGGAGGGGGAGAGGGAAATGTACGTATTCATTATAATGTGATCTCTAGATAACTCAAGGAAACCAAAGTATATATATATAATGCCGTCTCTGACAAAATGTATCTTGTCTCAGTCTCACAGCAAGATTTTCTGACTGTTTTCAACAACGTCCATCGCGTCTACGGGAGTCTCCGCTGCCGGTACTACAGGCCCGAGGCAGAAGTTAAGCGAGCAAAGAAATCATGCCGACGGGACTATAGTGTGTGGGTGAGTGAGTGTAACGTCCTTTTCCACCACATACGGGTGATATTAAAGACGGGGCAACGATGAAGAAGCCAGCACAAATATTAAATATTGGCCCCAGCCAGGATTTGAACTCACGACCCGAGCCTATAGTGTGTGGTGTGCATGGCAGTCAAGTAACATAACATTCCTACATGACAACAATACGCATGGCAGTCAAGTAACATAACATCCCTACATGACAACAATACGCATGGCAGTCATGTAACATAACATCCCTACATGACAACAATACGCATGGCAGTCAAGTAACATAACATTCCTACATGACAACAATACGCATGGCAGTCAAGTAACATAACATCCCTACATGACAACAATACGCATGGCAGTCATGTAACATAACATCCCTACATGACAACAATACGCATGGCAGTCAAGTAACATAACATCCCTACATGACAACAATACGCATGGCAGTCAAGTAACATAACATCCCTACATGACAACAATACGCATGGCAGTCAAGTAACATAACATCCCTACATGACAACAATACGCATGGCAGTCAAGTAACATAACATCCCTACATGACAACAATACGCATGGCAGTCAAGTAACATAACATCCCTACATGACAACAATACGCATGGCAGTCAAGTAACATAACATCCCTACATGACAACCATACGCATGGCAGACATGGATAACCTGCTTTTGAAAACGCTTACTGTATGTAGGTGTCAGTGCTTGTATGTATGTCTGACTGTATGTCTGACTATATGTATGTAGTGTATGTATCTATGTATGTACGCTTTTATTCGTATTTATTTAGTTGATTATTTATCTATTATTCATGTGTTTATTTATCATCGTTTTGTATACATTTATTTGTAAAGCGCCTAGAGCCCCGGCTTCGGAGATTAGGCGTTATAGAAATCCTCATCATTATTATATTTTTATTTATGTCCTGTCTTAAGTTACGCCCATAAAACCTATTGTTTTCTGGGGAGTGGCGGAGGGGGGAGGAGGGGGGTTAAAAGCAGTAGATACTCTTTGAAGGCATCTGTACTTCAGGTTATGTGCACATGTCAGATATAGATTTGTCAACACACAGACAATACTCCTGTCTGTGGTGTTTCATTCATTACTAAATGATAATAATAATAATAATTCGGCAATAGTTTTTTCCTCATACTTTTTAAGTTTTCTTTTGCTTTTTTGTGTGTGGGAGTTGTTGTTGTTGTTGTTGTTGTTGTTGTTGTTGTTGTTGTTGTTGCCCCATCTCCTCGTCAGCTTTAGTGCTGTTCATCCCAGATGTTGGGTGAGTCCACGGGGGGCTCGGAAGCCGAACTAATCCCGCTTACTTCAGCAGGGATTTGAACCCGGGTCTCCTGGTCCGGGGTCCAACGTGCTTACCGCTACACCACACACACACACACACACACACACACACACACACACACACACACACACACACACACTCTCTCTCTCTCTCTCTCTCTCTCTCTTTACTTATTATCTAAACTGAAAATCTATATGGACTGTGACCATCGCAAGCTCTTCTTTTTTGCCCATGTTAAACCCCACATAGATTATGTTTCTAATGTATGGGACAGCTGCAGTCAAGTTCACTTATCTAAACTCAACTCCTTACATAGAAGATCAATAAAACAAGTTCACCCCCTTTCTACCATTCCAACGGACCAAAGATTCAAACAGCTCGGGATTCTGTCTCTGCGCAGTCAACATATCCTGAACAAATGTCTACTTGTACATAGTACCATTCACGGGAATGCCCCGTCATACCTTAAATCACTCATTAAACAACCGACACATGCCATTAGAGGAATGAGAAACGGTTGTATACCACTCCCACTCCCTAGGATAGACATATATAAAATGAGTTTTGCTTTCTCTGGGCCCACAGTCTGGAACTCACTACCACCAAGTCTAAAAATTATTCCGTCACGTTCCACTTTCAGAAAAAGACTGTTTTCCCATCTACTTGAAACTGAAACACTGAACCAGACGTTTACTTCTCGGTAATAAGAAAGTTTCTTTCAAATGTCCATTTTGGTGTATAATCTGAACAACCATGTCAGGTGTGTGTGTGTGTGTGTGTGTGTGTGTGTGTGTGTGTGTGTGTGTGTGTGTGTGTGTGTGTGAGGGAGAGTGAGAGAAAGATTTTTTTTTTTTTTCTTTCGAGTAATTTTTTTTTCTTTATTTTGCCATTTTCTTTTTCTTGTATTTTCCTTTAATCTTGCCATTGTAGTTTTTGTTTTTGTAGCAACGGCTGATTGAAAAATAATCATTGTTTGGTTAAATCACTTCCGTTGGAAAATAAAGTTCGTTCGTTCGTTCGTTCGTTCGTTCTCTCTCTCTCTCTCTCTCTCTCTCTCTCTCTCTTGTTAAACAAAGTGCATTTCCAAACCAACATTATTTTATGTACACGCTCCGAATGAAAATGCAAAATAAAAAAATCGCTTACAATCGGATACAAAGAGTTCTATTAGGATATTGACGCGAAATGTTATGCAGATTTAATGAAAGCGTTTGCAAATGATTATATCAAAGTCCAGTAATAATAATAATATGTTGGTAAAAAGCATTCTAATCAAAATATTTTTTAAATATTGGTAAACAATCCGAACAAAATGTTCGTACAGTTTCAATGTCACACGCAGTTCAAAGGAAAACACTGTACTGAAAACACACACAAACTCCCTAAAACAACAATAATTATGACGATATAATTATGTATGTTAAAGCTAGGGGGACATTACAACAGCACCAAACTGACTGCAGTATCAAGCACAAAGTCGCTGTGTAACACAGTTGTGATATGATATGATACATTGTCAGAGTGCACTGTATATAACACAGTTGTGATATGATATGATACATTGTCAGAGTGCACTGTATATAACACAGTTGTGATATGATATGGTACATTGTCAGAGTGCACTGTATATAACACAGTTGTGATATGATATGATACATTGTCAGAGTGCACTGTATATAACACAGTTGTGATATGATATGATACATTGTCAGAGTGCACTGTATATAACACAGTTGTGATATGATATGATACATTGTCAGAGTGCACTGTATATAACACAGTTGTGATATGATATGATACATTGTCAGAGTGCACTGTATATAACACAGTTGTGATATGATATGATACATTGTCAGAGTGCACTGTATATAACACAGTTGTGATATGATATGATACATTGTCAGAGTGCACTGTATATAACAACAACTCTATGTACAGTCTTTGTTGCTTGCGCGGCGTTAAGCTTCAACTACATCAACTAAGTAACTAAATGACAGCAAACTCAAAGGACGAACCTAATCTGGCAACTCGTGAAACACCGGGAATCCACAAAGTGCAATACGCGGACAAAGTTTTCTAATACAAGAAATCAGACTATAGATCCGTGATAGCATAACGGGTTTGCAACCCATAAGAGCAACACTAAAGGGTAACTCTCACCTTTTAGAGAGTCTAAAGCTTCGGCACTTTGGCCGAACATAACTTCTTCGCGCTTTGGCCGAACTTCTTCGCGCTTTGACCGAACAAAACTTCTTCGCGCTTTGACCGAACATAACTTCTTCGCGCTTTGACCAAACATAACGTCTTCGCGCTTTGGCCGAACTTCTTCGCGCTTTGACCAAACATATCTTCTTGGCGCTTTGGCCGAACATCACCGCTTTGCGCTTTGGCCGAACATAACTTCTTCGCACTTTGGCCGAACATAACTCCTTCGCACTTTGGCCGAACATATCTCCATCGCGCTTTTGCTGAACATAACTCCATCGCGCTATGACCGAACATAACATCTTTGGGCTTTGGGCGAACATAACTTCTTCGCGCTTTGGCAGAAGACAACGTCTTCGCGTTTTTGCAGAACATAACTTCTTCGCGCTTTGGGCGAACATAACCTCTTCGCGCTTTCGCCGAACATAACGTCTCCGCGCTTTGGCCAAACATAACGTCTTCGCGCTTTTGCTGAATATAACTTCTTCGTGCTTTGGCCAAACATTATTTCTTCGCGCTTTTGCTAAACATAACTTCTTCGCGCATTGGCGGAACTTGCCACTTTCGCGCTTTGACCAACGGCTGCCTTGCATGCTGAGCAAATAGCGAAGCCCCTGAATTTGTTTTCGCAAACACATTGAAACACGAACACTTCTTTTTCGGCCAAAAGGTTCAGTTAGCACACCGCTGTAGTGGTGCTAAATCCGAAGTACCAAGAGAAACAACTCCTACGAAACTGTAGGCGGTTTTCCATTCAGCTTGCTTCCCTTGTTTCTTTGGCTAAAACCTTTCATTGGAATTGCTGCAAGTGTAATGGAAGTTGTTACCGATACCTACAGTGAACAATGTGTCACGGTTCTGGAATCAAGGGTAAAGACATTATACACAAACCCACAGGGAATTCCCTACAAACGACGGTTGCTGTCGATGTTGCTGTTTAGCATCAGCAGCTGTTCTTAATCACTTTATGTATAGGGTAAAGACATTATACACAAACCCACAGGGAATTCCCTACAAACGACGGTTGCTGTCGATGTTGCTGTTTAGCATCAGCAGCTGTTGTTAATCACTTTATGTATCAGGCACACACGTATGTACAGTTTGTAGATTAGAAAAAGAAAATCCACTAATTAACACAGCTTGTATAAACAACAACTCTATAATCACCATGTTATTCACATGAACTGATAACACGAATCTAACAACACGTGATACACAAGGAATTCAAAACTTGATGCTCTTATGAACTATTTATGCCAGTACCAGTGACGTCATATGTAGTACAGTTAGGACAGAATACGTCATCACTTGGACGCAACAGTGACGTCGATTATGGTTGGAGCACGGATAACAGACAGGAGGATTTTTGTCACAACTTATAATTTAGTCTCAAGATTCATTCTGTTTACATCTATTTGGTTGGGATGATGATTGTATCGATGATGATGATGATGATGGGTGGTGGTGGTGGTGATGATGATGATGGTGTGGTGGTGGTGGTGATGATGGTGTAGTGGGAGGTGTGGTGGTGGTGGTGGTGGTGGTGGTGGTGAGGTGTGAATGACAGAAAGTGACCTACGTCAGGTCAAACCCCGTCACTACAGAACCATAACCGTCCCACCCCACCACGACCCCGGTGTCGGTAACGGTCACACTAGCAGGCATGACATACCCCCCCTCCCCGTGTTCCTCCCCACGGAGCAGCGTCCGCCACCGCCCGTCAACCCCCATCACCAGCACACAACCACCATCATAACTGGCGATGTATTGGTTGCCGGAGCGGTCAGCCGACACTTGGTGTGGATACTTTAACTGATCGTGAGTGATACGGGACATCACCCGGCCCGTGGCCAGATCCACCCGGTGTATACAGTGACCGTCACGGTCCGACACGAGGGCCACACCACCCACTACACACAGGTGATGAGGATCACACGGACCGCCCAACTTTTCACCGATCACGACGGTTTTTAACACCTGTCCATTACGGGATAAAATGTCCACGCTGGCCGGCAGTTCACCTTGTTTAACACAACTAACTACCAATGTCCCGTCCTCCCCCCCACACCCCACACCCCGGTACTGTCTGACTGTTTTTATCTGTCGCACAACTCGGAGCTCCACTTTTTCTACTTGTTCCGGTACACGACGCTTGACGGTGACGGTGACGTCAATCAGGTGGATGACGTCATCAATGAATGGTGTAACTGCCAACCGTTTATCGTGTAGTAAGGCAAGGCCCCATGGTGTCACCCCTAGCGATAGTGAGCTGACGATGGTCAGAGTCCGACTGTCCATGACCTTCACCTTGTTGTTGTTACAGTCTGTCATCACAATCTTCCCCCCGTCAGTCACCACTAGAGATGCGATGTATGGCGTGTACTTGTCCCCCTGTATCTTCAGCTGACTGTTGTCCATACAGAACGTGCGTCGCGGGGTGGCCGTCAGCGGGTCGAACGCCATCACACGGTCTGCACATCACACAGCATACCCTTAGAAACCGTTAACACTACGACAACGACAAGAATGTCACAGAACATCATCTGTGACAACAACAACAACACCAATAACGACACGTTATCACCACCACACCGACGACGACGACGACCACTACCACCGCCACAACAACAACTAAGCGAAGTGTGTTTTCCACGGACAGCCTGTGTAGTGTATAGTCATGTAGATTTCTCTGCCAGTATTTTCAGTTTCCAGTCAAATGACGTCACGACACACCGTGTTTCTGACGTCACCGCCATGGCTTACACAGTGTGTAGTGTCCAGTTTGATGCACTCTGTATAGATCTACAACAGACTTTCCGGACAAACACAATTTCTTAGGTAGGTATAAGTTGGGGAGGAGAGGGCGGCGGGAGGGGAGAGGGGGTGGGGGAGGGTAAAAGTGAAAAAGGCTCTCTCTCTGTGTGTGTGTGTGTGTGTGTGTGTGTGTGTGTGTGTGTGTGTGTGTGTGTGTGTGTGTGTGTGTGTGTGTGTGTGTAGATACCATCTGCCAGCGGCCTTTCATATAATTTGTTGAACTACCGTTTTTCTCAGACAGATCACACACAATACATAGTATGTAGAACAACTCACCAGGAGGGCGGGGCTCCACTCCCTTGTTTCCCACAGTGTGTTCAGCACTTGGCATCTCAGTCGCTAGATCACTCTTGAAGACAGAAAGAAAGTGTTTCAGTTAACACAATTAACAACTGAACTGTATTGCGTGTTTGATAAAACAATGACGTCAAAGCCCCGCCCCCTTGTATTTTTTTAATCATTCTTACCGAATGGAAGGAAATAAATTAATTCCAACTTCTCAAGACATTTGTTAACTGTCACCATCTTAATAATCAGACCTTACACAAAATATACCACACAGTTGGCTAAGGACTCCCATACAAACTAAGGGATTTAAATAGTGTTTCTGTGTTCCCGATTATGCAAAGGGGTGCGCATTTGTACGAACAAAACTTTTAATCTCAGAACAGAGCGTCACAGGGGTCGCACGTTTTAGGTCGCGCCGTGACAAACAGTTTTGTTGTTGTTTTTCTCCATCGCTCTCCCGGAAACTGGATGAACAAAAAGTGATCTGTAACTAGCAGCGGACACTTACAGCATCCCACTTACAGCATCTCGTTTCCGCTGAACCATTGTGTGTAAGAGACAAAATCTGACTGGTGTAAGTACTCTGGAACACTTTTTGTCCAATCATTATGCTCTATATGGTAAGCGTGCGGGTTCCTGGCCTCGCCGATTCACTATGACTGGCACGCTACAATTCACATCCATCTCTCCTACTTGAATACTTCTGTAAACAACAACAAACGGTTTTGACTTTCAGACCCTCGAAATTTACAAAAGGACCCTCAAAAATATGCAGAGATGGTCCCAAGGACCCTTGTATTTTCGAATCATAGGGAACACTGTGTTAATCATTACTGCTGCTATGGTGCTTACTGCTGTTATGTATTACTACCGTTACCAATATTACGTAACGAAGATCAAACAAGAAAGAGAACGCGGTAAAACAGACGACACCAACTGTTACTATCAGACCGTCTGCTGATGTTACAGTCGTGGTTTTCCTTCGTTCTGTACAGTCATCACACGGCTCCAATCACCAGGAAAAACACGTAGTGAAAGTCTTGCTTGATCGCTGTCTATGAATCAGATATGCCTCGAGTTTCGAAACAACCTATCAAATCAGAACACCTTACTCGTCAGTCGTGTGTGGTGGTTTCAACAGTCAGCTACATGAATCAGTTGCTGAATCCCTCCATGCATCAAATTATTTCTGCCTATCATAGATGGACGCGTCTGTATTATGATATTATGGAATGGCTTGTGACGCAAACTGATGACGTAAAATGTATGAAACGCAAGACAGGCTGATGACGTAAACAGTGAAAATGTGTCGTTCTGATTGCAAGTACACAAGATCCTTGATGATACTGCCAAAAGAGACTTTTGGTGTTACACAAATATACCTATACACACTGGGAGGGGGGAGGGGGGGTCTTCTTTTGTAAATAATCACAAACAAACTAAGAATGTAACGTCTGCGATGTCTCTTGAGCTCTGGTTCAGGCATTGTATTGGGCTATCAACTTGAATTGCTACACAAACAATGTTTTTCTATCATTCAGTTTCTCCTTTTGATTCTCTCCTTTTTGCAAAGAGATGCGGCGAAGGGGGGGGGGGGGGGGTGTAGGAAGGGGGGAAGGGGCTGGGCGGGGGGAAGGGATGAAAACAATATCAAACTAATGAAACAGTGGATATAAAATCCGTATTATCGGTATTAACCCCCCCCCCCCCTCCCTCCCCCTTCCCCTCCGTCTTGGAGGAACAATATTACTGGTTTCATATGTAAGTTCTACAAGCAAAGTGTCGTCGTCAACTTGATAATATCGTGCGTTACGCTACAAACCTACCACACAGTCGCCTCACAACTCCTATACGAACAACGCACAGTGAAGTGTTTACATTCCACTGTTATAAAGTAAAGCTTAATTAATTATAGATGTTACCGCCGATACCAGCACGATGATCAAAGAGTAAAGAATGTAAGAACGACGAAAGAGGAGAAGCAGACAACACCAGTTTTTACTATCAGACCGTCTGCTGACGTCACATTGGTGGATAAACACAGTCATCACATGGCTCAAATCACCAGGAAAGATACGCTGTGAAGGTCTAGCCTGACTAAGTCACTGATTTGTTTCATGTCGTCTGCTTTAACCATCCGTAAGCCTGCATGATGCTGGGACGGGTTATGGGTGTAAGTGATGATACATATATGTAACCGTGTGCAGGTAAGGGACGCAACACAGAGGTCGCTTTGACTTGTGTTGGTTTATTGTGACACTCAGGAACACAAACAAAAATATAAAACCCCAAAGGAAAACCCAGAGGAAAAACAGTGCCTGGAAAGACAAAACAAAAATAATAAGTAACATCATCAACGATCATAAAAAGCAATCATCAACTGACTGACCGACAATGGCATAACAGCAGATATAACTAAGGCAGCACACGACGTATAGGAGAGATAGAGAGCGGGAGAGAGAGAGCTGTCTATTAACTGTTACATTCAAGAGACTAAATGGCCGACTAAAAACATCTACTCAGGATCAATGGATAGATTAGTGGATCGAATTACAGTTAAAGTGCCGGCAGAATATAACCGAGTAACCGGGCACAACGTCACTCAAAAGGTGAACAAAGGGGCGGATGGACTAAGATGGCGGGTGGATTATGTAACGTGCATCCGGTGACGCCATGTGACGTCACGCGGCTACACAATGGGAAGGTGGAAACAAAGGCACGGCCACGTGGGGAGAAGGGGAGAGGTGACGGCCTAGCCAACAAAGAAAAGGTAGCAATGAATAAAAATACGTTCGTGTACTAGTCGAGGATTCACCACAAGAAACAATAACATTTTACACATAATATCAAATCAATAAAATAGACCATACTGACAAACAGCAATTACCACGATCAACAATGGAACACTTTCAAAATCACTCTGAACAGTTAAAAATAACTTGATGGCAGAATCACGGTATGTGGCCATGGGCCAAGATACTAAAATGACAAAATGAAAACGTGCAGCGGTCTGTCCGCTATGCAATGAATTACCATAAGAAGTACAAACTAGAAGAATACTACAAAACTGCCTGCGATGGGCAAAACCAGCAAAACATGGTAATCCAGATCATCAATGTATGTCAAATACATATAAAGCAAAACTACAAGTATACTTACAGAGTGAGAGCGTGTGATGGCAGAATACAAACGTGTCTCTCCTACGAGTGTGGCTTGACAAGAAAATAACTACAACAGGACACTAAACTGGCGACGAACAGCAAACTAAACTGGCGACGTCCGCCCTGGCACGTGTACTCGAACTGAAAGACGCATGGCCATCATCATCATTAGCTTGCTTTACGTCCTATGGCTTTTGGCCCTTAAGGACAAGTTGTTCCTGGCATGTGTCTTTGGCTGCTTGGCTGGGCAAGTGTCTTTGGGGTGAGTGTGGGCTGATTTGCTTAGCTTTGGGCAACGTCAGAGGATCTCTGCTTGGCTTTCAGAAGCCTGGTCTGAGTTTGTTTTTCAGTGCGTCAGTCTGTTCTGTCATCCGTACTTCTGCCTTTAGATCATAGCCGGGGTGTCCCCTCGCTCTTTGGTATTAGAACCATTTTGTCAGATCTGATCTGACGATCGCGTCGGCCAGGGTTCTCATTGGCCTATCACCTAGGGCTTGGTGTGGCCTGAGGAAGTCTACCGTCTTCAGTGAGTATCTGTCTCTCAGGTCCCAGACCGGCTGGAGGTTTGCGGGCAGGCCATCACATCCGTTTACAATGTGGCGGACGTCTGGGGGCTGCCCACACTGGCAGAGGTCGTTACTCCATGTGTGTGCGCAGCACAGTGTGCGTATTCTGCAGGGCCCGTATGCAGGTAATAATAGTATAAGAATAGACGTTTCCCGGAATTGCAGCTATTCCGGAAAACCTATTCGAGTACTTTTCCCGAATAGTGTCTATCCTGATTTCGTATGCATGGGCTGATATCCGACTCGGAATAGAATTCCGGGAATAGTGATTGCGGATAAGCTAGATATTTTTAGAACAGTTGACCTATTTCTTGTGTTTACTCAAATTTCTTGGAAAACGGCGGTGCTTTCTCGTGAAAGCCAGTTTCGTTTGCCTTTAGTACTGAAGCTTTTTTTTTTTTTTCTTTCTTTCTTTTTTGGGAACCTCAGTTGCATGCAGGCCGCTCAAAACCTTTTTTTAAAATTTATTTTGTTTTCATTTTTCCATTTTTTACTCTCTTTTTTTTGTCTTCGTAACCATCCACTTCTTGACTGACAAAATGGCGAAACCAGCAAAAAGAATGCGGAAAGCAAACTTCTCTGAGAAAGAAGTTCAAATGCTTCTAGAAGAAGTAAGCCTTGAACATACAATTTTGTTCAGTAGCCACAGTCAGACCGTCACCCAAAAAAGAAAAAATGAAATCTGGCAGAAGATTACTGAAAGGGTTAACTCGTGTGGCATTGCACTACGCACGACACAAGAGTGCAAAGACAAATGGAAGGGACTAAAGGGGGCTGTGTTGAACAGACAAAGGGATCAGCGGAAAACTGGGAGAGGACCACCACCATCTCAAGTCCCCTTTGAGGATTTAATACTCGGCATCATTGGAAGGGACTCCAGCCTTATCAGTGGTATTGCAGGTAATTTTTTTTTTTTTTTACTGTCTTTCCACGTCCCACTCCCCCCAAACACACAATATGCACACGCTCAAACCATCACCAGGGACACACACTCACATGACAGACAATTTATACACACTCAAAGCCGAATCATAAAATCAGTCCAACTTGACCAAACAGTTTATTGGACATCATCATAAGTGGGCTGTGATGATAATTATAATTATGTTAAATAACATGCTTGCATTGTCACCCTCTCCTATCTGGATTTTATTGTAAGTTTGCCTGTAAAGCAACCTCTTTGTGTGTAAAATTGCTTTGGTTTTTTTTTTTTTACAGTTCAGTGTGCTTAAATATCTGTGAACGTGTGCCAAAACGAGGGAAGTTGGGGAACTTTGCTTGACAATACTTAAATAAAGCTAATTACAATCATCGAACACTTCGAACGGGTGGGTTCTGTCCCTAAAAATTCGATTTCTTCTCAATCGCATTCGCCGTCGACACCGCAGTGCCAAAAGCGCCGCCATATTGAGTCGAATTATTCCGGGATAGCGGTGATATTCCACCCCGGGAGGTGGTATAACTTTATTCCCGATTCGCAAGGTCGGATAGCCAATCCCAGGTGCCATGCATACGGATTTTAAAGCGTTATTCCCGGAAATAGGCTGCTTTCCGGGAATAGACTTCTTTCCGGGTTACCTGTATACCGGCCCAGATGACTGCAGAGTGCCTGCGTGGGAAAAGTGGCACGTGGTTTTGGCCACCCGGGAGGTGGACCCAGCCATTTTCCTTACAAAGTGCACGGAGTTTCCTCTCCCTGAGAGTGTGGGCCGCTCTTTGTATCTTACTTTTCACTTCACTGAGTGTCTGGGGTAGTTTTGCTTCCATGCCATCGCCGGTGGCACCCCGGGCCGCGCGATCGGCCAGCTCATTTCCCCTGATCCCGCTGTGGGAGGGTAGCTACATGAGGGCTAGGGCGGTTCCCTTCGTGATGATCTGATGGGCCAGGAAGAGGATCTCGCTTTGTACATCACTCCTGTTCCTCGTGCCCCCTCTCTCTAGGGCTTGGAGTGAGGACTTGGAGTCGGAGAGAATGACCGCCCCCAGCGGGGGGTTTGGCATGTCGTTGACAAACGTGCAGGCCATGAGGATTGCATACATCTCTGCTGAGAAGATGCTTAACCCGGCGTTGAGTTTGTAGCGTCTTGTGATTCCAAGGTCTGGGATCACAAAGGCGCACCCAACCTCTCCTGAATCTAGGACAGAGCCGTCCGTGTAGATTTTCAGGTGCTGGGAGAAGCGCTGTTCAATCTTCTCTCTTGCCAGGGTTGTGGCAAGAGCAGAGTCTGCTTTCTTTGACGCGCCTTCAGCATAGCGATGTTCGTACTCGGGCTTGGCCAGCTCCCAGGGAGGAAAGACCGGCTTGGGAGTTTGTGCCACTTCAGGTGTCGCTCCGCACTCTGACCAGATGTCGTTTGTGTATTCCGCCATCGGGGTAGTCGTCCGATATATTTGTGGCGCTTTGACTTCCAGACCCTGCCGGATCAGGGTCTCCTTGGTGACTGTCTCTGTGAGCCTGTCTCCCAAGGTGGTCTCAGTAGCGTGCATGGCAGCCTGGAGGTTGGCACACCTCCTTTTGCATTCCTCCCTGAGTGGTAGCCAGCCTGCTTCCTGGTACACCAGGTCATTTCTCGCACTTTTTCTTGCACCAATTGCCGTTTTCAGGGCTGCCAGTTCAACTCGTTCAAGCTTCAGAAATTCGGCCTTCGACAGTGCGAAGAAGGCTTCGCATCCGTACGTGAGGCGGGATCTCACCAGAGCGTTCGTCAGATGGATGAAGCTGCGTGGCGTTGCCCATCTCTCAGCTGACAGGATTTTGATCAGGTTCACTGATCGCGCAGCTTTTGCAGTTAGGTTGCTGATGTGCGGCTGCCACCGCAGGCGTTCATTCAGTGTCACTCCCAGGAACTTAGCCTCGCTGCAAGGTTTGATGGTCACGTTCCCGATTTGTATGGACATGGCGTTCTTTGCTCCGTTAGTCCTGGAGAACACCACGAGTGATGTTTTCTCCGGGGAGAGCTGGAAGCCATTCTGCCCCATGTAACCCTGGATGTCATCCACACACGACTGAAATTTGGTCCGCCATCTTTCGTACAGCTTTTTCATGATAGCTGTCTTTCCTGGCAACTGAGTGGGCAGCTCAGTCCAAATGGCCAGGTCATCTGCATACAGTGACATTTTTATGTCCGGCCTGCCGACCTTGGCCTCAATGTCGTGTAGCATGACTGAGAACAAGGTAGGCGCAATCACGCTGCCTTGCGGGACGCCCATATCGAGGGTGTGCTCATCCGACAGGGAGGCTCCGACTCTCACCGAGATCCTCCTGTCTGCCAGGAACGCCTGCACAAATTGGTACAGTCGCCCGGAGATGCCAATGCGGTTCAGTTTGTCTAGAAGCTTGGCATGCCACACTGTGTCGAACGCGCGCTTGATGTCGAAGAAGGTGGTCACCACGGAGTGTTTGTTGATCATTGCCTTCTTGATCTCACTGGTGAGTCTAGCGACGTGTTCCATGCAGCCTCTTCCTTTGCGGAAACCGGCCTGGCACAGCGGGATTATGCCATGCTTCTCCAGATGGTACTCTAGCCTGTCTCTGGCCAACTTCTCATACACCTTCCCCAGGTGGGATGTTAGTGCGACCGGGCGGTAGCTTGTTGGGAGGTGGGGCGGCTTGCCATCCTTGTGGATGGCCACCACTACAGCCTTTTTCCAAGCCTTGGGTACCTGACCAGAGTCCCAGCAGGTCTGGTAGAAGCCCAGAAGAACTTTGACCATTCTGTCTGGAAAATGGCGAATCATCTGGTACGAGATTGGGTCATGCCCGGTCGCTTTGCCTTGCGAGCCGAGGCTACCAATCGCCGTCCGTAGCTCCTCTAGCGTCAGGTCGCCGTTGGAGGGAGCTTGACCGTCATTCTCCGACTTCTCAAATCTCTGTTCTTCAGTCCGCCGGTATTCCCTCATTTCTGGGGGGAGGTGTTCCGTTTGACTGGCCTTGGCAAATGTCTCGGCGAGAGCATCGGCCTTTTCTTTGGCAGTCTGCGTCTTTTGGCCATTGACAAGTAGAGCCCTTTCTGGCAGGCGGCCCCTTCGCCTGTGAGCGCGTATCATTCTCCACAGCTTGCTGCTGTCCTTGGGTTCCTGTACCTGCTCTGTGCAGAAGCGTTCCCAGTGTTCCTGTCTGGCTTTTTCAGCAACCTCGCTACAGTGAGTGGTGGCTGCCCGCACCAGCTCTCTGTTTTCCTCGGTCATATTTCTTTTGAACGCTCTGAGGACCCGCCTTTTCTCTGCTGTGGCTTCTTCGCATTCCGCGTTCCACCAACCACCTATCAGCCGGCCGCCACCGGAGGGCTGTGGGCGTGACTGTGGGATCGCAGCGTTGGCCGCGGTGAGGATCATGCTTCTAATCTCCTCATATTTCGAGTCTATATCTTGGTCAGGGCTGTTGCGGTTCATGTGTTCGCATTCGGTTTCCAGCAGGGTTCGGAACTTCTCCCAGTCTGCTTTGTCATATGCATACTTTGGGTTGGAGTTGACCTCCACCTCCGTGGGGACGGCCTTATCCAGCGTGATGTGGATTGGTAGGTGGTCTGACTGCATATTGTCATCTCCAGTCTCCCAAGTAGCCTCTAGGCAGAGTGCTGGGCTTGCTAGTGTTACGTCAATTGCACTGTTCCTCTGCCCGCCTTGGCCGATGCGGGTCACTGAGCAGTCGTTCAGTATGCTCAGGTTAGATTCTAGAACCGCGTTTGCCAGGTGCCCTCCGCCAGCCGTTGTTGCGCTTGGATCCCAGAGTCTGTGGCTGGCATTGAAGTCGCCGGCCACCACCCAAGTTCTCCGTGCGTCTGGTGTCTGCGCACCCAGATTTTTTAGCCAGTCACAGGCACTCCCATCCGGTATTCCGTCTGGGTAGTACACATTTACCAGCGTGACCTCCTTTCCCCCTGATAACGAGACTGTCAGGCTTCTCAGGTTGAGCCGGCAGTCTCCAAGGGTTCTGGGGTTCACGTGTGTCAGCGGGTCAGCATCCACATAAGTTAGCCGAGTGCTGACATATGTAGCAACCATGACGCGCCCTTTCTCCATGTCCACGGCTGGGGGGTAGTAATACCCATTCAGGTGAGGGAGAGCCTGATGTCTCACGTTAAGGGACTGCAACATGAGAACGTCCACCTTTGGTTTGCCCTGCAGGTATCTGCGTAGGAAGGGGGCCTTCCCGGTCACAGATCTGCAGTTCCACTGCAGGATGGACAGTCCCCTAGGGGGCGTGTCTGGAACGCTACCTCCCTTACTTCTGTCCATTTATAATGGATGCAAGGGCCTGCTGGATCAGTATCAGGGTTTCAGGTGAGAGAGGCTGGGAGGGTTGTACTTCCCGCTGTACCTTATCTTCCCTGAGTGACCTGATCTCGTTTTTCAGGTCCGAGATTGTGGCTTGAAGGTTGCTGAGTAGTCCCCTCAGGCTCTCGACCTCGCTGCGCAGCCGGGCATTCTCGGCCTTAAGGGCGTTTCCTTCTTCGAGGCTCTTCCCTGGCTTGGGCCGGGTCTCGTCATGGATCGCAGCGTCTGGTGACTGCGAATTTTCCATTTCGACCTCCGCAGGCGCCACTGGCTCCTGCGCGGGTGTGCCCCTCTTGGCAGAGGTTGGAGTCTTGGGCTGGGCGGGCCCGACTGTTTTGGGAAGATTGATTCTCTTCCTCGGTACAGGCCTAGGGCCCTGTGTTTTCGGGACGGCTTCCTGCCTCCACCCAAGGTTGGGTGTCTTGGTGGGGGCAGGTGGTGGGGCGGCGGATTGTGCCTTTTTTCTGGCAACAATCTTCCCGGCTTCCTGCATTGCCTGGGCTCTGGGCATGTAGTCCTGAGCCCTGAGCCTATTGGCTAGGCTCCATTGTTTCACTGCCGGGCAGCCTTTATATGCGGCCGAGTGTGCACCTTGGCAGTTGGTGCAGCGCTTTGGACCGTTGCAGCTGCCACTTTTGTGGCCACTCTTGCCGCAGGCAGCACAGACAGCTTTTTTGGCCGGGCAGGACTTTTGCACGTGGCCCAGGCGGTGGCAGCGGTAACACCGCTGGACTTCGGCAACGTATGGTCGGAGACCATACTCCTGTCTGTTGATCACCAGGTGATCAGGCAGGGTTGTCTCAGCGAGGGTTACCTTCACTGCGCGGGATTTTTCACCGCTTTTAAGGGTGAGGCGCTTTACCTCCACCACCGTCACGTCGGACTCAATGGCCCGCTGGATCTCTGACTCCGTTGCGTCGATGTGGATCGATACAACACCCTCAACTTTGGGGACTGGGACATATCCCCTAATGCTGACTGGCCCAATCTTAGTGGCCTTGGCCAGTCGCTGCTGCTGGCGCTCAGTTGAGCAGCCAGCCAGGAATCTTGTTTTACCGAGGGGCTTGAGGTGTGTCACCTCCCCATAGCCAGCCTCTCGGATCAGGCTTGCAAGCCTGAATGCCAGTCCCGCCAGGCGAGCGGGTTCGCTCTCAATCATCCGGTCCTCCAGTATCACTGGGAACCGGCAGAACACGGGGGCCACTTCTGGCTTCTGTACTCCCCTCCTTCCATGGGGAGCTGCCCTACGCGCTGTCATCTCGGCGTAGGACGGTTTTTTGGTGGGGTTGGCCTTGGCCTCGGCCTCCCCTTTGTTTTCGGCCTTATTCTTGGCCTCCGTTTCCTGGCCAGTCTGGTTGGCCGTGTCATCCAAGCATGGGTCACCCAAGCTTTCTAGGTCTGACTCGTGGTCAAGACCTTCTTCTTCACCGCTGGAGGAGGTTTCGGAGAGTCTCCTCCCGCATTTCAAGTCGTCGCTCTTGGAGCGTTTGCCATTTTCCCCGTTTCCCCCAGCTGCGGCTACCCCCGGCCCTAGGGAAGGCCTGGGGCGACGGGGGAAAGAGGGTAGATTTGTGTTTCTTAGGGGTCAGTAATTTGTAGATTGCAGCCGATCTACTAGGCCTAGGCCGATCGGGTTTAAACCAGATGAAACTTCAAGGAAAGGGCTTTTAAGGGATATAAATCGGGGCTAAGGTTATTTTACTATGAACGTATAAACAGCTCTACCAGACAGCGTTTTGACGGTGACAAACCACAAAATCGCCAATTACACTGCTTCAAACCAAACATCTGCCGCAAAACTAAACATATCTAAACAGATCTAACTTTGCTGATTCCACTGGACTAATCAGTTCCTCAATAAGTTAATGCTACGGCGAGATATTTAACCTCAAAGTCCGAGCAGAAACACAACTAATTTCGGCTACTGTGAGCCATCATCAGGAACGACAATCGCTGTGGAG
Organism: Batillaria attramentaria; assembly: GCA_018292915.2. Classification (NCBI taxonomy): domain Eukaryota; kingdom Metazoa; phylum Mollusca; class Gastropoda; family Batillariidae; genus Batillaria; species Batillaria attramentaria. Next base: position 49,215 of record JACVVK020000527.1, on the reverse strand, counting down.
CCTCAAGTTATGGTTCCTAGTCAAAGGCACTGATAGCTAGCGGGTAAAGGGGTGACAAGGGTAGCTAGAAAGAAGGCGGGACGAAAATAAAGGAAGGGAAAAAGAGAAACTAATCCGGGAAAATATCAATGGGTAGGGGGCGAGTATACCCGGTCTCATATATATATATATATATATATATATATATATATATGGTTTAGCACCACAACAGCTCCACACGTCTGAGCATACTGTCGGGAGACAGGCATTTTGATAATCGGCTTTTCACATACAACAACGTTCAATGTTGTTTTTTTTATTATTATTATTTTCTGGGGTTCATTACTTTTCGTAACACTGTGATAATCCACTCAGTAGGAACAGACTGAGGGTGTTTCAAAGAAACAAACACAGGATAAAGAAACAAACACACACTTCGGTCTTACGCCGGGTGTCCGCTGACAAATTTTCGCTCAGCCAGGATTCTAACATGTTAGGACGCTTTTTTTTTCTGCCCCAACTCTTTGTCAGCTCCAGTGGTGTTCCTCCCAGGTAATGGGTAGAATCCACGGAGGGCTCCGAAGCTGGGACAATTTTTACTATGCATGACGATGGAGATGAGGATGATGGTAAGATGATGCTATGGAGGTCCGTGTGGTTTGGAACTGCGGGACGCGGGACGTTTTGATAGCATGGTTAAACTCCTCTCAGAACAAAGAAAACCTCACAACAGTTCTATTGAACAACGAAAAAATAACATACCAGTCGAGCGTTATTTTTTTCACTGACTGGTTGAGGGCCGGGATATACCACCTGGTAGATATTTATGATAGTAACACCCTGCAGTCTTTCGAGGAAATATGTCGCCCTATAGGACACTCCCCTAAAAGAATCTTTGAATATAACATAAAATGCAGTGATGTCATTCATCCGCAGGAATCCAAATTTTGAATTGATGAAGGTGAACAAACCGTTATATGTAAATTAGCGAGAGATATGAGAACCGAGCTGGTAAAACAGAAATATAGTCCTCCAGGTGCAGTAAACTTTTGGAAAAATAAACTTGGGGGTAGAAATTAACGAGTGGCACTGGGATATAGCAAATAAAGTAACGACAGAAGTCAGGCCGCGTGAACTACAATGAAAAATACTACACAATACCTATCCCACCAACAGTCTATTATCAACAAAATGGCCACCAGCCCAATATGTTGTTTCCATTCAATGACCTGCTGTAGTCGTAGTCGTCGTGTCATGTATGCAGCCCGCGCGCACACGAACGCAAGCTCTCTGACATCAAGCATGCTGACATAAAGAAAGTACTGGAAACCCTTTCCGTGCCTCAATGCACTTGCAAAACCCCAAACACATGAGGTCGTGTGAGCTCGCCTAGCTGGTTGACGTCACAAACTTTTTGGCGTATGCGAGGTTCTACATGGGTGAATGAATTCTTGTAATAAAGTCATTCCCCTTTGACAGAGTTACTTCCCGCAGACCTGACTGACAGACGATTCCTTACTGGTATCTGAGAAGAGACCCTCTCTCTCTCTCTCTCGCCTTAGACGCGCGCTTGCGCACGCACGCACGCACGCACACACACACACACACACACACACACATACATTATGCTTCTGAGTGTGAGTCAGTGGCAAAAACGAAACCCACTGAAATTCCCGCTTTCCACATGTCAAGTTGTAGAGACTCTCGCGAAAAGATACTGCATACTGCAAAATAATTTCTAGACCATCCCAGAACATGCTGGTGCAGTAACGTCAGTAGATTACGTCACCTTGGAAAGATATCGAACCTTCCAGTAAGTTGAGGAATGTTCTAGATCTGACCTGTTCAGTACGTAAGCAGCCCTGCACAGCGTTCTGGATTCTTCTTCTTTCATGAATTTGTTCTCCGTGCATATTCTGTTCATAAAGTATTGGAGTTGTATTCTGTTGTATCCCGTATCTTCTCTGCAAGTGCACGATGATGGCGACATAGCATAAGTAATATACAACACACCACGTCTCCAAACAGAGGAATTCGGAAAGAAAGTGGCGAGACATCCCCAAGAAAAAAACAGCATCACGTCAATCAAACATGACGCTCTTACTTTACGTCAGTGCGCGTGCGTTTTTTCTTCGATGTTTGTGGAGCGTGTCGCTTGTGGATGAAATGTGCTTTGAGTACAACGTTTCGAGTCAACTGACAATAACGGCTGAAGGGAATTTTTCTAATTTTTTAATATATTTTTATGGCACCCAAGACACATTATCTGTATATAGTAAAAGCGATTTTGAGATCTAAAATTGGTTCTCCAGCACTTTTATGAGGTACGGCTTACGACAGGCAGTAGAGAGTCCGTATTCATGCTATCTATGTTCAAAAAATGAAGTGGTTTAGGTAAATATTACGCCTTCAAACGCCAGAAAGCCACTTTTTCTGAAAAGGGCAATAACTCGCAAATCATGTGTGCAATCGTTCCTGGATCGCGCCTTCTATTCAACAATCTTGATTCATTTAAAAACCCCAAATTTGAAATCGATCGGTTCACTATTTACGGAGAAAAAGGCATCTGAACTGGGTTCACATGCAATGTCAACTCAGGTTCGGTTTACATGAAAACTATAAGAGCAACCATTTTCTAGTAGTGTCTCTGTTCAGAGTCCGTATTCAGGCTATCTACTGCCAACAAATTGAGTGATTTAAATAAATATTACGCCTGTACACGAAAGACAACCAACTTGTCTCAAAAGGGCGATAACTCCCAAATCACTTAAGCAATCATCACACGCTTGGTACCTCTAATGTAACATTTTGATATATTCAGATAACCCAAATTTGAAGCCATTCGGTTGAGTATTTTCGAAGAAACGGGCCTGGACACAATTCACACACACACAGCCGCACGCACACACACACACACACACACACATACGCACAGACGGCACTCACTGAGGAGGAGAAGCGCGTTCGGCGCACCATACATGTCAGCATTGATGACGCACGTTTTCTTACGTCATTGTCAGAGTTACACTTGCAAAATCGTCTCTGCGGGAGATCGGCAGTGACGTGCGTTTGTACCACAGATGTTTGCCTATGAACGTGGAAAATTTAGCCCGTCCTATGATGTTGTTTCCATTACTATGGAAACAACATAAAATGGGTATTGCTAACAACAGATTTTGCAATTATTGTGTACATGAGATTGATTATGTGGAACATTTCTTTTTCCAGTGTCGGAAAATATCTCGGATATGGACACGTGCAGAAACACTTTTTACAGAAAAATGTAAGCGACATATTAAGATATCAGAAGAACAGGCATTAATTGGCTACAAAAATGGTGAATTGGGAAGGCAAATCACATATATCAACCATGTCATACTGATCGTTAATATTTGCATTAGCAAATTTAAATACCGATAGATATAATTTGTGTATTAGAATCAGAAATAAGGTAAAGAAAATTAGACTGACAGTAATGTTCCCGACCATCTGTAACCTACTTGAGAAAACGAATTCTCTGTCTGTCTGTCTGTCTGTCTGTCTGTCTGTCTGTCTGTCAGTCTGCCCCTCTCTCTCTCTCTCTCTCTTATCATTTGCAGGTGCATCCCTTTGGAATTCACTCCCAAGTAATTTGAAAACCGCTTCTTCAGTGACGTCCTTTAAAGCCAGTCTTTACAAATATCTCGCAAACATCAATGTCTCCTGATAACACACATCTTTCCCACTAGGAAGACATTTTCTATCACCATAACTGCATACTTGTTTTCTCATATAGTTCTCCTCACTGTATACTCATCAGGATGTCGATTAATTTGTTTTAATGCTCTGTGTGTGTGTGTGTGTGTGTGTGTGTGTGTGTGTGTGTGTGTGTGTGTGTGTGTGTGACTCTGTGTGTGTGTGTGTGTGTGTGTGTGTCAGTGTTTCTGTGTGTCACTCTGTGTGTGTGTGTGTGTGTGTGTGTGTGTGTGTGTGTGTGTGGGCACACTTTTTTTTTTTACGCCTTCTTTTTCTTTTCCGTAGTCATAGCTTTAGATGTAGTACTTCAGTAGTTTATAGCAACGGCAGATACGTAAAATGACTATGTGGACAACAATGTCAATATCTTTACCGTTGAGAAATAAAGCTTCATTGATTCATTGATTCTCTCTCTCTCTCTCTCTCCCACACACACACACACACACACACATAAATACATGTACAATGAATGCCCATTGCTAAGTCGAACACAAGATTATAAATCACTTAAGTCTTCAAAAAAAAATGGATTTGTTTAATTGTTTGTTTGTTTGTTTGCACACTTTTTATTTACCTCATGTACTTTCGGTGTACCACTGTCTGTAAGCTGCCAGAAATGTATGTCCATGGAAAAAACAAAGAGAAATAATGTAGTGGTTAATTAATTTTTTTTTAAGAGAAAGAAAAAGAAACTATGAAGAACGGACTCTCAGCCCAGTTAGAAAAAAAGAAAAAGAGATTTTTTTTTTAAATTGGAGTGAACCTGCATGCAACTGAGGTTCAAATTTAAAAAAAAAAAAAATGCTATGGAGATCCGTGTGGTTTGGGACTGCGGGACAGGGCCACATTCCTCGCTTCCTGTCATAAATATCCAGGCATTAACCAGGCCTGGGAACGGCCGTGTAATTATCCACATCATAAGACGTGTCATACCAAGGGAAGCACCCCCCAAAGTCGCACCCGTGAAGTGGGTGAAACTCGGCTGTCTAGTTACAGCCTCCCCATAGGGTCATAAGCACACCCGCTCTGGGTAGGAGCCGACCTAGATTTGAAAAATCCAGCTTGCCTCGGCTGGGACTAGAACCCGGGTCTCCCGGTCCATGGTCCGAAGTGCTAACCACTACACTACGGGGGGTCGGTAACATGTTAGAACGCTTATATCAGAGCTCAATCTGATGCTCTAACATGGTACTCAAACAGTTTCCTAGTCACTATTGTCACTGTATAAGAATCAAGAGACACGATTTTCGAAACCACCTTTCTCTTCAGTACATTAAGAACCTACTTGTGGGTCCCACTTTAGCACTAAACTAGCTGCTGAATCCCTCCATGCATCAAACTTTCAAAATGAATGGATTCGTCTGGACGATTGTCCGTTTACATGTCTGTGACGTAAACTGATGACGTAAGCTGAACAACAAGATGATTCTGACCAGCCCAATATGCTGTTTCAGCTGTTTTTTAGACGTCGCTAGTACCGGGAAGGAAGATAAACTTATGTTGCAATACTCGATTCTGTGAGAGTTGCCTCCACCTCCATGCATCATTACATTTACTTCACATAATAATAATAATAATAATTGTATAGGCGCTTTGTCCAATTTCTTGAATCGGCACAAAGCGCCGCGAACTGAATCCAACACGCACGCTCACGTGAATTACACGCATTCGCGCAGACATTGGACATCAACACATTACAGTCACGTGGTGCGAAGGGACACCTCAGCTATTTAAGTTTCGGAATTTAGAATTGCATTTATTTTCACATTTTCTGAGCTGAACATTTCCAAAGCAGAGGGGGAGGAAGCCGGAGTACGCGGAGTGAACCCCCGACGATCGGACCGAATGAACGGTGCCACAGTTTGCCTGAAAGGGACTCGAACCTAACCTCTCGCAATGGTGGCGAAGTCTCTTAACCACTAGACCACCGACCGCCCCACTTATTCTTTTCTATGGGAAAGACTTCTATTTATAGTTCTCATTGATTTACCCAAACGTTAAACTTGCAACAAGCAGAGAGGTAACCAAATCTAAAGGGACAAATGAATAAATAATTAAGAAGAAGAAATCACAAAAAGTCCCACAATTCACTAACCTGCCCTGCGGAAGTGTCTGGCACAGGAAGTGGCTGGCCAATCCTCAGATCGATGTCTTCAGCACTCGGTCCGTACTGCCTCACTTCCGTCCACGTCACGTCTTGCCTGGCGTCTTCCGGTATCAGATCCGACAGCACGGCCTGGATTTCCAACTGCTTTTCCACTACTTTCACCCACTGCGACACCGGGGCATCAAGAAGGAATCTCAGTCCACAGTCAGTCCCCAGCAGGCGGATGTTAAACTGAGAGAATAGCCGTTGTATGACGTCACTCAAGCGTTGCTCGTCAAGGTGTCGGTGTTCCAGTAGTTGTCTGTGAACCTCCTCCACCTGTATGACAAACGTCATCACTTGTTCCTCCACTCGCTTCTTCTCTTCTTTATAACGCCGGGTGATGTCGGCCACGCGCTTATCTCCTTTGGTCTTCTCCTGTCTCAGCTTTCCCCGCAAGGTGGCGACTCGTTCTTCAGCGGCCCTCTGTTCCTCTTGCATCTGCTGCACGCGCTGTTCGAGTTTCTTGCGATCTTTCTTGCCCTTTCTGCCTCTAGCCTCCGCTTCAGACAGTTGTGTTTGCAGTGTCTGTGTCACTTGCCTGGCTGTCTCCTCCTCCCTCCTGGCTTCCTCTAGCGCCGCCTCCCCCCTCCTCTTCTCCTCTTCCAGCTCCCCCTTCACCCTCTTCATCTCTTCTGTGTGAAGCTCCCTCAGCTCTCTCTCTCTCGGTCCCCTTCCCACGTGACCTTGGCCACAAGCGCCTCTGTGACTAGAGGAAGCGAAGTAACACTTTACACATACATGTATACACATGCATTCTGTCACTGCAGTGGTAGGCGTTTAGATCTAAGTAACGAAATTTTGCATATCTGATGTTGAAAGCGATTGCGTTCTCTTACCACCCAGTATCTTTGGTGTTGATGTCAATGGCATCTTTACGTTTCATGCATATTTCATGCTGAATGACATCATAACCTTACCTGCTTCTTTGATGTTGGTGTCGGTGATGACCTGTAGTTCCGCCAGTTGATGTCCGATGTTAATGGTGATGCTGTGAGCTTCCATCTTGACGTCACGACAACGTTCGATGTTGATGCTGGATGACGTCACGTTAGTGTCAGAGGCTGCTTCTGAAACATTCAAGGCGGAAAATAGACCTTAATTACACTATAACTGTGATGATAGCAGATGCTGAGCACAAGTGGTCATTTATAAAGTCGTTATTCAGTTTCCAGAACAACGTGTACACATGAACAGCATGTACTTATAAAATTAAGTTCATCACATTAAATCATAATTGTATGATTTGACGTTGAATGAAGTCAAACATATTGCGACATTTTCTTATATAAATATATCACGTTGACACTAGGAAAGGCAGTATAACTACACTGACCTTGACCTTCCTGTTCTCTGACCTTGACGTCGACGCTGAACACTTGAAGTTTCTCCCCTTTCTGAATGTGAATCGCCTCTGTGAAAATACACGTACAATAAAGATATTGGGGAAAAACATGTCAGTAATTCATATCACTTGCTAGCAACACTATCCACGTTGCGATATTTAAAGAATGTATAAAAATAATAGACTTGAGACATAATTACAACGTTCAAGTGAAATTCAGCTGATATTTGGACATAACAAACTTTAACAGTTCATTTACCTGAAGATCGCATCGCTCTGGTCGGAGATGTAAAGTGATATCTACCGGCAATATCACCCACTGGAAGAACCTGAAACACCCAACAAATCACACCAATATCTATATACAACTCTGTCAAAGAAACCGTATAAAAATACACACACACACACACACACACACACACACACACACACACACACACACCTCCCACTGACTTCAATGACAAATACGTAAAATTGATTAACTGATTAAACTATTCACCTCTTGTGTACGAAGCAAGGCGTTCACTTCCTGTCTCAGTCTGTCCAAAGATGGCGGACGACACAAATCCAACATCCGGTACAAACGAGCTGTTAAGCTGCTCTCCTCCCCTTGTAAAGCACCAGGAGTCAGGTATCGTGTCACCAGCCGCTGTTTCTCCTCCAGGTCTGTCGTTACACGTTGTAGTGTTTGTCGCAGGCCTTCAACTGTCCGTAATGCTTTGTCCAGTTCTGACACTCTGGACGACACAAGCCTCTCCGTGTGGGCAGACTGGCCCGATGATGTGTTGGGCACAGTCTGAGAACGGCCTGCACGGCCTGAAGCTGCGGAACTTACACTCTGTGTGTCACCTTGCTGTACGAGTTGTTCATTGACAAGCTGCTCCAACACACAGTCCCTACCCAGCTCGTCAATAGTCTGGCCGATTGTCTGCCCTTGACGTCTAGGAATAATACCGCCACAATCAGGACATGCGGATTCCTGTTGCTCCAGTATTCCGAGCAAACATGTCCTACAGACCACGTGACCACACGGCAAGATGGCGTTGTCCACACACAGCGAGTGACAGTGAGGACAGTCAGTGAAGGCTGCAGGGACCGCGGACGCCATGATGTAGGAACCTCTCCTGTGGAAATGGTTCATTGTCGAATGATTACGCAAAACGGTACCTGTATTATTTAAGGTTCTTATGACATCATCATGTGGTGATTTTGTTGCTTTTTACTTACACATTTAGTGATCTGAAAGAGGCGATAGAAAACATGATCTGCCAGTTGGGAAATCGTTTGTTTGTTTGTTTGTTTGTTTGTTTGGTGTCAGGAACCAGATTGCTGTATTTTAAATATTCATTGTAATTTAAATCATAACAAGTACTACTGTCCGTCATATAGACAGGTTCTTTGGTTCCTGCCGTAATAGTGAGTTGTGTTTTTACTTGGAATGTTAACCATTGCTAGAAATGATAAAATTCTGGGAGCGTAGATGATGACGTCAACCGGTCATTGTCACTGGAATTTCGTATGTTGCTTCCGTCAGCAAAAACTGTGACGTAAAAGAAACAAGATGGCCACCAGCCCAATATGTTGTTTCCATTCAATGACCTACTGTAGTCACAGTCGTAGTCGTTGTGTCATGTATGCAGCCCGCGCGCACACGCCGGAACGCAAGCTCTCTGACATCAAGCATGCTGACATAAAGAAAGTACTGAAAACCCTTTCCGTGCCTCTATGCGCTCGCAAAACCCCAAACACATGAGGTCGTGTTAGCTCGCCTAGCTGGTTGACGTCACTAACTTTTTGGCATATGCGAGGTTCTACATGGGTGAATGAATTCTTGTAATAAAGTCATTCCCCTTTGACAGAGTTACTTCCCGCAGTCCTGACTGACAGACGATTTAATTGCTTACTGGTATCGGAAAAGAGACCCTCTCTCTCTCTCTCGCCTTGGACGCACGCACGCACGCACGCACGCACGCGCGCACACACACACACACACTATGCTTCTGAGTGTGAGTCAGTGGCAAATACGAAACCCACCACACAAATTCCCGCTTTCCACATGTTGTAGAGATCGCGAAAAGATACTGCATTTCGATGCAAAATAATTTCTAGACCATCCCAGAACATGCTGGTGCAGTAACGTCAGTAGATTACGTCACCTTGGAACGATTTCGAACCTTTCAGTAAGTTGAGGAATGTTACAGATCTCACGTCTCCAAACAGAGGAATTCGGAAAGAAAGTGGCGAGACACCCCCCAAGAAAAAAACAGCATCACGTCAATCAAACATGACGCACTTACTTTACGTCAGTGCGCGTGCGTCTCTTCTTCGATGTTTGTGAGGCGTGTGGCTTGTAGAGGAAATGTGCTGTGAGTACAAATTTTCGAGTCAACTGACGATAACGGCTGCAGTGAATTTTTCTAATTTTTTTATGTTGTTTCCATAGTAATGGAAACAACATCATAGGACGGGCTAAATTTTCCACGTTCATGGGCAAGCATCTGTGGTACAAACGCACGTCACTGCCGATCTCCCACAGAGGCGATTTTGCAAGTGTAACTCTGACAATGACGTAAGAAAACGTGCGTCATCGATGCTGACATGTACGGTGCGCCGAACGCGCTTCTCCTCTTCAGTGAGTGCCGTCTGTGCGTATGTGTGTGCGTGCGTGCGGCTGTGTGTGTGTGAATTGTGTCCAGGCCCGTTTCTTCGAAAATACTCAACCGAATGGCTTCAAATTTTCACCAGCACTTTCATCAGGTACGGCTTACGCCAAAAGTATAAAAGCGACAACCTCCAAAATTCACTTATTTGAGAGTCCGTATTCATGCTATCTATGTCCAAAAAATGGAGTGGTTTAGGTAAACATTACGCCTTCAAACGCCAGAAAGGGCGATAACTCGCAAATCATGTGTGCAATCGTACCTGGATCGGGCCTTCTATTCAACAATCTGGATTCATTTAAAAACCCCAAATTTGAAATCGATCGGTTCAGAATTTTCGGAGATACAGGCAATTAAACTGGGTTCACATGCAATGTCAGCTCAGGTTCGGTTTACATGTAAACTATAAGAGCGACCATTTTCTAGTAGTGACTCTGTTCAGAGTCCGTATTCAAGCTATCTACTGCCAAAAAATTGAGTGATTTAAATAAATATTACGCCTGTAAACGAAAGACAACCAACTTGTCTCAAAAGGGCGATAACTCCCAAATCACTTAAGCTATCATCATACGCTCAGTTGCTCTAATCTAACATTTTGATATATTCGGATACCCCAAATTTGAAGCCATTTGGTTGAGTATTTTCGGAGAAACGGGCCTGGACACAATTCACATACACACGCACACCGCACACACGCACACACATACGAACAGACGGCACTCACTGAGGAGGAGAAGCGCGTTCGGCGCACCATACATGTCAGCATCGATGACGCACGTCTTCTTACGTCATTGTCAGAGTTACACTTGCAAAATTTGGGCTTGACAGGCTAGCTTTCAATGCTGATCTGCATGCCTGCCTGTCAGAGCACCCCAGATCATCAGCCGAGCAGTTGAATTCCTGCCTGCAAATGCTGCTTGATAAGTATATCCCATCCACCCGCCGAAAAGTGTCTTCAAAGAAATCAAATTCCCCTTGGTTCAGTGCCGTGGGTGATCAGCTTCTTACCGCTAAAAGAGAGCGACGTCGAGCTGAGAGACAGTGGTTGTCCACAGGCCTCACGGTACACAGACAGATCTTTAACGCCGCCAAGAGATGTGTCAGTCGCATCGTTCAAGCAGCCAAAACAGCCTTCTTCAGCTCCAAGATCACGGAGAGCAAGTCCTCAAAGCAGCTTTTTAACATCACCGGCAGGTTGACTGCCAGAAACGACCAGTCTCCACCACCAACCATCTTCCCACCTGTTGAACTTCCAGATCGCTTCTCCCAGTTTTTCACAGAGAAGGTCCAGACCATACGGGATAGGCTTGATGGACTTGCTTCCTCATCTGCCTCAGACCCTGCCACTGTCTTTCATGGTGACCCCCTTACTGCTTTTAGGCCTGTCACTGAGCATGAGGTGCACGAGGTGTTGTTGAAGACTGCACAAAAAAACATGCAGCCTAGACCCGCTCCCCACCAGTCTTCTCTACGAGTGTCTTGGTGAGCTGTTGCCAGCAGTGACAAATATGATCAATGAATCTCTGTCCTCTGGCACATTCCCCTCTGTCTTCAAAACTGCTTAGTGAAACCGCTTCTCAAGAAACCCTCTCTTGATCCCAACAGTCTTAAGAACATCGGCCCGTGTCTAACCTGCCGTTCCTGTCCAAGATCACGGAGAAAATTGTTCTCTCTCAACTTCTCCAGCATCTAAACTCAAACAACCTTCTGAGCCTCTATCAGTCTGCTTACCGCCCTGGTCACTCCACTGAAACTGCACTCTTGAAAATAGTGAATGACCTTTTGGTTGTCTCTTGATGATGGTAAAGTTTCTGTTCTCACGCTGCTGGATCGTTCCGCAGCTTTCGACACCATAGACCACCAGATTCTCCTTCACAGACTTCAGCATGTTTTTGGCGTACATGAGACTGCCCTGGCATGGTTTGAATCATATTTAGCGGACCGAAGCCAGACTGTCTCCGTCAGTGATCGGCTGTCACGTCCAACTTCCTTGGGCCTGTAATGTTCACGCTCTATGTCCAGCCGCTCTCCCAGGTCATTAAACGCTTCTCCATTTCGTACCACGCTTTTGCAGACGACACGCAGCTTCATGACTCGTGCCCCCCTGACCAGATTCATGACACCATTAAGAGTCTTCAGGAGTGTGTCTCTGAAATTAAACTATGGATGACTTCAAATAAACTTAAATTAAACGATGACAAAACTGAGGCTATGATTGTTGCCTCACCGAGAATTTCCCGGTCAGTGTCACTCCCTCAGTCCATTGAGATATGTAATTCCTCATGTAAAAAACCTGGGCGTAGCTCTGGACAGCAGCCTGTCAATGAGTAATCAGGTCACAAACGTCTGTAAATCTGCGTACATTGAGTTGAGACGCATTGCCTCAATCCGTCACTACCTCACAGAGGATGCAACTAAGTTCTTGTTTGTGCCTTTGTCCTATCCAAGCTGGACTACTGCAATGCCCTCCTGGCTGGCTGCCCTCAGTTCCTCCTAAAGAGACTTCAAAAGGTTCAGAATCCTGCCGCTCGCTTAGTTCTTAAAGCGAAGAAATCAGACCACGTCCCTTCTCCGCACTCTGCACTGGTTGCCTGTGTCCTCTAGGATCCAATATAAGATTTCATCCCTTACGTACAAACTGTGTTACCTCTTCCTGTCCTCCATATCTATCTTCTTGCTTCAGCTTTACACTCCTTCGAGACTACTTCGTTCTGCTGCCGACACTCGGAAACTCCGTATCCCTCAAGTCAGAACAAAGACCTTTGGTCAGCTTAGTTTTTCATTCCAGGGACCGACTTGCTGGAATGATCTCCCAGCATCGATCAGATATGCAGACACAAAACCATCCTTCAAGCAAAATCTGAAAACCCACCTCTTCACCGCCCTTAACCAATAGCTGTCGCCACATCATCTTGCTGGTCGCGCGCGCGTGTGTGTAAGTGTGTGTGTGGTGTGTGGTGTGTGTGTGCCGGGGCAGCGGAGACCGTGTATGCTGCTGCACATTATGTGTTGTCGTTAAATGTATGTGTGAAGGAATGTTGCGTGAGTGTTTCCGTTTCTGTGTGAGTGAGTGCGTGTTGGCTGTAAGGCGCCCTGAGCTCCTGCGGGAGGGAGGGCGTCCCTTATATATCCATTATTATTATTATTATTATTAAAATCGTCTCTGCGGGAGATCGGCAGTGGCGTGCGTTTGTTTTTTTGTTTTTTTTTTGTTGTTTTTTTTGCTGCCCCAAACTCTTTGCCAACTCCAGTGGAGTTCCTCCCAGGTCATGGGTGGAACCCACGGAGGACTGGGGAAGCTGGGACAATTTTTTATTATGCATGATAATGGAGATGAGGATGATAGTAAGATGATGCTATGGAGGGCCATGTGGTTTGGGACTGCGGGACAGGGCCGCATTCCACGCTTCTGTCATAAATATCCCGGCATTAACCAGGCCCGGGAACTACGGCACCTGCGGTGCCGGCCGTGTAATCATCACATCATAAGACGTGTCATACTAAGGGAAGCACCCCCAAAGTCGCACCCGTGAAGTGGGTGAAGCTCGGCTGTGTGGCAACAGCCTCCCCATTGGGCCCATAGCACACCCGCTCTGGGTAGGAGCCGACCTAGGTAGGAAAAATCCCACTTGCCTCGGCTGGGATTCGAACCCGGGTCTCCCGGTCCATAGTCCGAAGTGCTAACCACTACACTACAGGGGCCGGTGTGACGTGCGTTTGAACCACAGATGCTTGCTTATGAAACGTGGAAAATGTAGCCCGTCCTATGATGTTGTTTCCATTACTATGGAAACAACATAAAACCCACGTCAATCAAACATGACGCTCTTACTTTACGTCAGTGCGCGTGCGTCTCTTCTTCGATGTTTGTGAGGCGTGTGGCTTGTGGAGGAAATGTGGCTTTGAGTACAAAGTTTCGAGTCACTGACGATACGGCTGCAGGGAATTTTTCTATTTTTTTTAATATATTTTTTATGGCACCCCAGACACATTAACTATATATAGTAGGAGCGATTTTGAGATCTAAAATGGGTTCTCCAGCACTTTCATGAGGAATGGGTTACGTCGAAAGTATAATAGCGACTACCTCCAAAATTCACCCAGATTAGAGTCCGTATTTATGCTATCTATTTTCCAAAAACGCCAGAAAGCCAACTTTTCTAAAAAGGGGGATAACTCGCAAATCATGTGTGCAATCCTACCTGGATCGGGCCCTCTATTCAAAAATCTTGATTTAATTAAGAAACCCCAAATTTGAAATCGATCGGTTCGAGATACAGGCATCTGAACTGGGTTCACATGCAATGTCAACTGAGGTACGGTTTACGTGAAAACTATAACAGTGACTATTTCCTACTAGTCAGCCTGTTCAGAATCCGTATTCATGCTATCTACTGCCAAAAAATTGAGTGATTTAAATAAATATTACGCCTGTAAACGACAGACAACCAACTTGTCTTAAAAGGGGCAATAACTCCCAAAACACTTAAGCAATCATTACACGCTTGGTTGCTCTCATCTAACATTTTGATATATTAGGATACCCTAAATTTGAAGCCATTCGGTTGAGTATTTTCGGAGAAACAGGCCCGGACACAATTCACACACACACACACCCACACACACACACACACACACACACAACGAGACACACAGAGCCGCACATACACACAGACGGCACTCACAGAAGTGCGTTCGGCGCACCCTACATGTCAGCATCGATGACGCACGTTTTCTTACGTCATTGTCAGAGTTACACTTGCAAAATCGTCTCTGCGGGAGATCGGCAGTGACGTGCGTTTGTACCACAGAAGGCACAGATGCTTGCTTATGAACGTGGAAAATTTAGCCCGTCCTATGATGTTGTTTCCATTACTATGGAAACAACATAACAAGATGGCCACCAGCCCAATATGCTGTTTCCATTCAATGACCTGCTGTAGTCACAGTCGTAGTTGTTGTGTCATGTATGCAGCCCGCATAGTGCCTCTATGCACTTGCAAAACCCCAAACACATGAGGTCGTGTGAGCTCGCCTAGCTGGTTGACGTCACAAACTTTTTGGCGTATGCGAGGTTCTACATGGGTGAATGAATTCTTGTAATAAAGTCGTTCCCCTTTGACAGAGTTACTTACTGAACAGGTCAGATCTAGAACATTTCTCAACTTACTGGAAGGTTCGAAATCTTCCCAAGGTGACGAAATCTAGTATCTACTGACGTTACTGCACCAGCATGTTCTGGGATGGTCTAGAAATTACATGTATTTTGCATCGAAATGCAGTATCTTTTCGCGATCTCTACAACTTGACATGTGGAAAGCGGGAATTTCAGTAGGTTTCGTTTTTGCCACTGACTCACACTCAGAAGCATAATGTGTGTGTGTGTGTGTGTGTGTGCGTGCGTGCGTGCGTGCGTGCGCAAGCGCGCGTCTAAGGCGAGAGAGAGAGAGAGGGTCTCTTCTCCGATACCAGTAAGCAATCGTCTGTCAGTCAGGTCTGCGGGAAGTCACTGCCGATCTCCCGCAAGTTGTAGAGATCGCGAAATGATACTGCATTTCGATACAAAATACATGTAATTTCTAGACCATCCCAGAACATGCTGGTGCAGTAACGTCAGTAGATACTAGATTTCGTCACCTTGGGAAGATTTCGAACCTTCCAGTAAGTTGAGAAATGTTCTAGATCTGACCTGTTCAGTACGTAAGCAGCCCTGCACATTGTTCTGGATTCTTCTTCTTTCATGAATCCGTCATATTCTGTTCATAAAGTATTGGAGTTGTATTCTGTTGTATCCCGTGTCTTCTCTGCGATTGCACGAAGGTGGCGACATAGTAGAAGTAAAATACACCACGTCTCCAAACAGAGGAATTCTGAAAGAAAGTGGCGAGACACCCCCAAGAGAAAACAGCATCACATCAATCAAACATGACGCACTTACTTTACGTCTCTTCTTCGATGTTTGTGAGGCGTGTGGCTTGTAGAGGAAATGTGCTGTGAGTACAAATTTTCGAGTCAACTGACGATAACGGCTGCAGTGAATTTTTCTAATTTTTTTGTATATTTTTTATGGCACCCAGGCTCATTATCTATGTATAGTAGGAGCGATTTTGAGATCTAAAGTGTGTTCGCCAGCACTTTCATCAGGTACCGCTTACGCCAAAAGTATAAAAGCGACAACCTCCAAAATTCACTTAGTTGAGAGTCCGTATTCATGCTATCTATGTCCAAAAAATGGAGTGGTTTAGGTAAATATTACGCCTTTAAACGCCAGAAAGCCAATAAGCCGATAACTCGCAAATCATGTGTGCAATCGTACCTGGATCGGGCCTTCTATTCAACAATCTTGATTCATTTAGAAACCCCAAATTTGAAATCGATCGGTTCAGTATTTATGGAGAAATAACAATCTGAACTGCGTTCACATGCAATGTCAACTCAGGCTCGGTTTACGTGAAAACTATAAGAGCGACCATTTTCTAGTAGCGACTCTGTTCAGAGTCCGTATTCAAGCTATCTACTGCCAACAAATTGAGTGATTTAAATGAATATTACGCCTGTAAACGAAAGACAACCAACTTGTCTCAAAAGGGCGATAACTCCCAAATCACTTAAGCAATTATCACACGCTGGGTTCCTCTAATGTAACATTTTGATATATTTGGATACCCCAAATTTGAAGCCATTCGGTTAAGTTTTTTCGAAGAAACGGGCCTGGACACAATTCACACACACACACACACACACACACACACACACACACACACACATCCGCACAGACGGCACTCACTGAGGAGGAGAAGCGCGTTCGGCGCACCATACATGTCAGCATCGATGACGCACGTTTTCTTACGTCATTGTCAGAGTTACACTTGCAAAATCGTCTCTGCGAGAGATCGGCAGTGACGTGCGTTTGTACCACGGATGCTTGCCTATGAACGTGGAAAATTTAGCCAGTCGTATGATGTTGTTTCCATTACTATGGAAACAACATAACAACATAAAAACGACGTCTGTTGGAGAGAGATGTATAAGCGACTAGAGGAGCAAAGCTTCCTTGGCTCACTTGTGAGATGGGTCAAGGTCATTCAAAAGAGTATGTTTGTAAAGCTCTTAACACTAGCTATCCTGAAGTAAGGTGTCTCTTGTGTTCATAGTTTGTAAGAAAAGGGCAAATGGCAATATGACATATGGGTCAAGGTCATTCAAATGAGATCTGTAAGTAAAGAGCTTATCAGTGACTATCATTATGCCAAGTTTGATAGCTCTAGTTTATGCAGTTTCTGTACAAATGGTAATGTAAAATTTCACAACAGACAGCTGTAATGACCTTGACCTTGAGTCAAGGTCATTCAAATGGGTATGTCTGCATAGGTCTCGTTGCTGTCTATCATTGTGCCTTGTTTGGTGTCTCTGCTGTTTGTTGTTTCCAAGAAAATGCTGACGTTAAAGTCTCCACAAAACATGTTGAATGGCCTTGACCTTGACTCAAGGAAATTGAATACAAGTATGCAAATACAGGTTTAGTCAATGTCTATCATCATGCAAAGTTTAATGTCTCTGGCTTTTCTAGATTCTGAGAAAATGCCAATGTAAAATTTCCAAACAGACAGCTTTAGTGACCTTGACCTTGGGCCAGGTCAATCATTATGGTATGTTTTGAAAGGTCTTATGGCTGTCTATCAGCTTGCCGAGTTTGGTGCCTCTGCTGTTCATTGTTTCTGAGAAAATGCCAATGTTAAGGTTTCGGAAAGGTTTTCCGCAAAACAGCTTGCATGGCCTTGACCTTTATGCAAAGTCACTGAATACAGGTATGTCAGTATGTCAGTATAGGTGTTGTCAATGTCTATCATGCAAATTTTGATGTCTCTGGCTTTTCTAGATTCTGAGAAAATGCCAATGTAAAATTTCCAAACAGACAGCTTTAGTGACCTTGACCAAAGGTCAGGTCAATCATTCTGGTATGTTTTGAAAGGTCTTATGGCTGTCTATCAGTGTGCCGAGTTTGGTGCCTCTGCTGTTCATTGTTTCTGAGAAAATGCCAATGTTAAGGTTTTGGAAGGTTTTCCGCAAAACAGCATGTATGGCCTTGACCTTTACGCAAAGTCACTGAATACAGGTATGTCAGTAAAGGTGTTGTCAATGTCTATCATCATGTAAAGTTTGATGTCTCTGGCTTTTGTAGATTCTGAGAAAATGCCAATGTAAAATTTCCAAACAGACAGCTTTAGTGACCTTGACCTTGGGTCAAGGTCAATCATTATGGTATGTTTTGAAAGGTCTTATGGCTGTCTATGAGCAGCCCAATTTTGGTGTCACTGCTGTTTGTAGATTCTGAGAAATGCCAATGTTAGGGTTTACTGCGGACACACAGACAGACACACAGACAGACGACGGAGGGTTATTACATAGACTTACTTTGTTACACAAGTGAGCCAAAAAACCGTCAAGAACAGATTGATGAAAGTGCACTTTACAAACGCCACTGAATCTGGAGTTGGCCGAGTATATAAACTGGGTAGTTAGGGTGAATACCACCACTACCACGGAGCGTTCTTTTCTGGTTCGATTCTCGCAGGAAACGGTGGCCCTATTGTAGGGCGGTCCAGTCCGGACCAGTTTCGGTTCAGGTCCCCAATGGCAGTACGGATGTTCCAAATGGGTTGCTGAGGGCCTCGATGTAGCGCCGCAACGCCAGGAAGTTGATGTCTGACTCTCCTACTGGCTACAAAGTTGCCGTCGGACTCTCCTGCTGGCTTGGACAGTTTCTACTTCAGGACAAGGGACGACAGCCACGATGGACTACTTCACCTTCGTCTTCGTGGGACTGCTCGTCTTCTTGCGCCTTGTATACTAAACTCATAAGTAGTCCCGAACTGTCGTAAGAGCCGCAGACGTAAACAGTCAAGGACTGAAATAGTGTAATACTTTTCATACTTTTCCCTGAGAGCACTGATAGAGTGTTTTCATTCAGTCGAGGTTCCATAGCTGTGACAGGCGGTTAGAAACCGCGCGCATCTCTTTGTTTTGTATGGGGTAATAAATGTTTGTGTTATTGTATTTGTATAGGGTAATAAATGTTTGTGTGATTGTACCCCAGTATGCCCCTGTGTAACTGTACACGATTGCGTGTGGTATGTGCGTGAATGTGATTGTGAGAGTGAATGTGTGAGTACATGGAACGCAAGACAGGGTCGTGCAGTTGGTTGGTTGCTTGGGTTGGTTGGTTGGTTTCCCGAAAATGGCGAAGGTGTATCGAGAGGATCGGTTTTATGTTTACTCTTTCTGAAATGCTTGACGTCGACACACAGGTTCATTACGTAGAATCCGGAACAGTAAGGTATTTTTGAGTTTGAGTTTAGAACCATGCATTACATTAGGACTACATCATACTTGACAGTCGGCGTGATACACCTATGAGAAATCATCGGCGTCTAAATTTGTTGTAAGCTCAGTTAGTTAATACAGAGCAGCTCAATATTCATCTCACTACTGAATAAAACCCGTTCAGCTGATCAGAATGTCGAAATAAAAACAGCTCAGTTTAACGTCAGAATAAACATAGTAGAAGATAGGGTTGTCCTTGTTTGAGGATGATTTCCACGTAGTATATTCATGTGCTAGAGGATCCATCCCCCCCCTCACACACACACACACACACACACACACCTTCCTTTTCTCCCTTCTTTCAAGATCAGTTGTTCACGAAGACGAAGAAGGCAAATCTTTGTTTGTTTCTTTCTTTCTTTCTTTCTTTTCCAGCTGTCGGGATCGAGGTAGGGACACTACACTACTTTAGACTGATTGTCGGGTGTAGGGTAGCCTTCTATTAACCCGACGGAATGATAGAGAGAAGTTGTGAAGGAAACTAATTTATTTTACAACGGTATGTGACATGAGCAGCTACCATTGCGCGCAGTGGTACGGAATACTTTGAGCCTTCAAGACTCACGGTCATTGGCCAAGGTCACTCAAGCATGACTGTCCGTTAATGTGTTGGTGGAACTGTCAGACAACTGGTAGGAACCCAAAAGACATTCAGTTTAATCCCAAGAAATATGCTTACTAGTATACCAGAGAGAGTATTTCAAAGTTTGAAGATTTTGGCGCTTGAGACGGTTATCAGCACATGGATCTTAACTGTTATGAGGCACTACTAACGATGTTCCTGAAAACAGAAATTACAAGCATTTCTGCAGATCTTCATACCAGTAAAACGGAAGAAACACCATTTCTTCTCATGAAAAACGTCTCTGTCATCACGTAGTTAGTGGCCTAGTCCATATGAAGCAAAGTTTGCATTTCAGCTGACCTATTTTCTTTCTGACCAATGTTTCGTTTTCGGAAAACATTCAGGAATGCAACGTGTCCACTTCTCGGCAAATTTCGGATCCGGATATTGAGTCCATGGTAAAAACTTTATTTCATTTTTCTTTACATGGGTTGACGTCATTTGTTCTTAAAAAAAGAAACAATGACGTCATTCGTCGTGTTTGCCTGCAGGCATTTACCGGACAAACAGATCCTGGATGCGCAAAAGTCTGATCTTTCTTTTGGTGCGGAAACTAGCCAGTAGAAACCCTGCCACTGTGAGGTCTGGCCAAAATTTTTCGTAGCTCTATTTATTTCCCCTTGGGAAGTGTGGTCGGTGTGACAGGAACCTATGTACGGATGTCAACATTTCGAAACTTCAACCCGGACTTGACCTGTCGAGTGTGTTGCGGAAACCAAACTGAATGAGAATTGTTTAGAACTAATCAAGGGTCGTAGGGATTGGCGTACATTTCGTGTAGTTCACCTTGTTATATTTTCACAGTCGGCTGTATGTATTTAATAGTAGTAGTAGTAGTAACAAGAACAACAGTAATAAAACAAAAATAGTGATTATTTCTTTCTTTCTCTTATTTTTCAGCTGAAAGGGGAGGGTGGGGTGTTGTCAGGTTTTTTTTTTTTTTTTTTTTTTTGCTTGTGGCCTGCCTGGCGGGGCTAGCTAGATTTTTTATTAATGGAGTTAGATTCACTATCTGCTTGCATTCTGCGTCTTGAAAGTTTCAGAATCGTCCTTTATTTTTGCCATTTCACTGTCAGAAACGTTTGTTTTGTCTGTGTCACATTTTCGGTTTTTTTTCGACATGTCCCGGTTTCTATATTCCTCTTAGAAGATTGACGAGAAGTTAGAACGGCTCGAGGCATTTTCTCGCAGAGATAACTTGAAATTCTTTGGAATAGCTGAAACAGCAAATGAGTCGTTCTCGACGTGTGTGCAAAAGGTTGTGGACACTCTACAAAACACTGTACCAGATAAAGTTTGGTCTCATGCTGGGCATCGTCCGCGCACACCGACTCGGCAACCCCTCGTACTAGTATCGACGGGCGTCAGCCGAGCGGTCCCCGCCCTATGATCGCTAAATTCGCTAGTTGGTCTGACAAGTTGGAAGTGTTGTCAAAAGGGAGGGCCAAACTCAGAGAGAAAAGGAGTTAAAGTTGCAGGGGGACTTGACCAGCAACCACAGAGGATTATCAAGGAACATCGCGACCGGGGGCTTGTATACACACTTCATAGGGGGCAAGCTCGTCGTGACGGGGCCGATTCAGTGGCGCAGGGACAACGACACGCTAAATTGGCCAGGGTGACAGTGGCACGAACACACAACACGGACAAGACACAGATCAAGAACAGTTGATCAAGCCAAACGTGCAAACGACTGCGGTGACAGTAATGGTGTGTCTATTGTTCCAGTGTGCACTTTCCGGCGTTGCATTCAACAGTCGAGTCTCGCGACGATAGTGAACACAGCTGCCTAGAGACGGCAAGTCAGGGGGTCAACCTAAGTGCGGGGTCCCAAGTGCAGGCGATTGGAGGTCAAGGTGAGGGGAGCCCTTCAATTCCAGCCAATCGCGATTCGGCTCTCGAGGGAACAGGGGCCCGCGTTGACGTCAGCAGTCAGAGCACACGGGATTCCCTCCAGCGAGCCAATGACAGCTCGCTACACAGCACTAAGGCGGTTCGTTCAACACAGCCTTCCGGCAGTCAGCAGCGAGTTGGCTGTGGCACTCGAGGTGGACCGAATACTCGTAGCCGTGTCCAGTCGTCAAACAATTCGCTGGGGTGTAGGAGAAGGGCCAGAGGCGACTGACAGATGACTTCTATTCAGTGGTGGTACTAGACAGCGGAATACGACACGGAAAACAAGCAACCCATGGTAGAGTCAGTCTTGAGTCGCCTGTCTGGGAAATAGGGATACGGCCCGGCCCCGTCAGCTGACAGTACTGACAAGGATATTCCTCGGACTGGTGCTGACATACAGGATGCGAACTCCGTACAAGACAAACGAGTAAGCTTTCTTTCATATAACATCGAAGGGCTTGCGCAAATTTATGAACCTGATGTTCGTTCCTTCATTACGAAATTTGACTTTGCATTGCTAGTTGAAACATTTACTTCAGCTTTTCCGGCGCATAACTTTCCGCTGCATAATGCTTTTGTTGCACCTGGAGTGAAGCTATCAGACTCTACTGGTCGACTTTCTGGAGGTGTTGCGCTTCTTGTTAGAAAGGAACTGTGAGCATTTGTAGAGCAGATCATGGGTGGAATATGATAATATGGTAGTGTTGAAATTGTCCAGACAGCTCTTTTGTGGAGTCAGTGATGTGTTAATGGTGGGTGTGTACTTACCACCTGTGGGTTCACCTTATTATAAAGATACAGAGATAGATAATGGTGTTCTTATCCTTGAACAGTGCATTGTTGATCTTACAGAGCAGTTTAGTGATTCAATGTTCATTGTGTTTGGTGACTTCAATGCTCGTACTGGAAAGGAATTACCTGATGGTGACTTTATACCCAGTGACTTACTTGATGACTCAGCTGATCCAGTGTGGCACACAGAGACTGTGCGCGTTCATCTCAAGATGAAACTATTAATGCATTTGGAAGGTACCTGCTGAATGTCTGTGAACAGTTTAGTTTGTCGATCTTGAATGGTGTGCTGTCAGGAGATAAAGTTGGCAACTTTACCTACATATCATCAACAGGCTGCAGCGTTATTGACTATTTCATTGTGTCACAGGAACTAGTCCAGTATTGTCATTCTCTAAATGTAGTAGCGAGAATTGACTCTAAAACACATGCCAGTGGAGTTGTTGATGTCATTTCCTAGTCATTTTGATGTACCTAAGAGGTGTTTGCCAGTTTCCTTTCAGCTCACCAAGTTTGTATGGAACAACGACAAAAAAGCAATATTTGACAACATTCTTTTTTCAAGTCAGTTTGAAGAAATGCTGAAGGATGCCACGGATCGCATTGAATTTGACATTAATGCTGCTCTTAGTAAATTTAATGATTGTCTGTTTTTAGCAGGTGACTGTATGAAGAAAACAATTAATATTGGTAATGAGAAACCGCAGCAATGGTTTGATTTAGAATGTAAGGAAAATAGGACTGTGTTGCGAAAAAAGCTACGTGCGTTTAAAAGGAGTCATACTGATGAAAATAGACTTAGTTACATTCAAAAAAGAAAAGAATATAAGCAGTTATTGCAGTCTAAGAAATCAACCTTTAAAAGAAATATCCTAGATACTCTTCATGATTGTAGTAATGATCCCAAGACATTCTGGGGTACTGTTAAGTCTGTCTTGTCCAAGTGTCCAGTACAGAACAAGATTTCACCTGATGAATGGTTTCACCATTTCAAGGCTGTATTTAATACACCTCCAGATGATAGTTTTGCCTGATGAAGATGATGGTGATGGTGTTGATGGTAATGTTGATGTAAGCAATGTTGATGCGGACGTTTGCTGTGACGTCTTGGAATCTGATATTTCCGCAGCTGAAGTTAAAGATGCAATCCAGGCATTAAAAAATGGCAAAGCTCCAGGTCCCGACGGTTTAATAGGTGAATTTTTTAAGAACTCTTCTTCCCTTATTGTCCCATTCTTAGTGAAGTTTTTTAATGTGTTGTTTACTGCTGGCACATATCCTGAGGCCTGGTCCGAGTCTCTTCTTTTACCTCTTTACAAGAAAGGTGACCCTAGCAGTCCGGATAATTATAGAGGAATATCGCTGTTGAATATTTGTAGTAAACTATATAGTTACGTGTTAAATAAAAGGCTAACCAAATGGCTTGAAGACAACAGTGTGATCAATGAAGCACAAGCTGGCTTCCGTAAAAAAGTATAGTACAGTGGATCTGGGGCCGTGGTCACGACGCGAACGCAAATTTCTTTGCGCAAATGGGTTGCGGATCGTAAGTTCGTACGTGGCTACGTGAAAACTATCTCTTCCGCTAGTTGGCCGGTCACGACGCGCACTGACTGGAAACGGTGTCACGTACGGGTTATTTTAGATAGGTGTGGGACCCCTGGGATTCCACGGAAAACACCATCACGTGGCCTGCACAAATTCTCCTTCCAGCGTGAAAGAGTAGAGGGGGTGTGTTCAGTACGCGTTCACTACAGAATTTTTGGTCGAGTCGTGTTTATCTGCCGTCAGGTTAAATACGTGGCATGTATGTGGAGAGTGTGATCAGGAGAGCATGCAGGTCGCATATAGACCGCTTCCTAGCAGTCTCTATCTCAACATTGGACGGACTACAACCAGTAGAAGCATTTACTGCACGTACAAACCGTATGTAGCAGGCTCACTGGCAAGAAAACCAACGGAATGAACCTCAATCAAAGAACAACGAAAAACGAAAGAGGAGAGGATAACAACAACATCAACAAAACTCTCCACATACATGCCACGCATTTAACCTGAGTTGCTACGGCAGAGAAACATGACTCGACCATAACTCTGAATTCGGAACCCGCACATTTCGGGTCCACTGACAACACAATGAACTGATGAGACCTGCATTGACAGGCATACGATCAAAAAGGTGGTGGCTGATCAGTGAGGACTGACCGAGTGCGTTCAGCACTGAACTAGTCCGAAACACACACAACAAATGTTAACCCACAAAAAGGAAACCAATCAACCCACGATGTGTGTACAGCCGGCCATACGGGCCTTTGCATTGCAGGGTGCGTAGTGAACTGAACGCGCCCCCTCTACACTCAAGTCGTCCTACAGCAGATCGCACAATTCCTGCAGGTCTCTCCTCCTAAATCTAAACCTTTGAAGCATGTCCACATCGTCGTACGAGTCAAAAGGGTTAGTACGATCGCGGAACACCCTTTCCCGTCGCAATGCTCTTCTCATTTGCAGTTGGTAAATCAAGCGGGCCGCCATTTTTCAGATCTACGCAAAGGCTACGGCACCTTTCCGACACCCTCCTAGGTGGTGTACAATACGCAAGGGTTTCCGAGCGGCCGTAACTCTGCGCAAACGTCATGACCACCCAATTTTATCACAAATCGTAAGTTACGGACCCTCGCGTGCGTAAATCGGTGGCGGAAAAGTTACGAACGCGTCGTGACCACGGCCCCTGGAGCCGTGGTCACGACGCGAACGCAAATTTCTTTGCGCAAATAGGTTGCGGATCGTAAGTTCGTATGTGGCTACGTGAAAACTATCTCTTCCGCTAGTTGGCCGGTCACGACGCGCACTTACTGGAAACGGTGTCACGTACGGGTTATTTTTAGATAGGTGTGGGACCCCCGGGATTCCCACGGAAAACACCATCACGTGACCTGCACAAATTCTCCTTGCAGCGTGAAGAGTGAAAGAGAAGAGGGGGTGTGTTCACTACGCGTTCACTACAGAGTTTTTGATCGAGTCATGTTTATCTGTCAGGTTAAATGCGTGGCGTGTATGTGGAGAGTGTGATCAGGAGAGCATGCACGTCGCATATAGACCGCTCCCTAGCAGTCTCTATCTCAACATTGGACGGACTACAACCAGTAGAAGCATTTACTGCACGTACAAACCGTATGTAGCAGGCTCACTGGCAAGAAAACCAACGGAATGAACCTCAATCAAAGAAGAACGAAAGAGGAGAGGATAACAACAACATCAACAAAACTCTCCACATACACGCCACGCATTTAAGCTGACGCCGGTGCTACGGCAGATAAACATGACCAGCGGCAAAACTCTGAATTCGGAACCCGCACATTTCGGGTCCACAACACAATGAATGAGACCTGCATTGACAGGCACTGATACGATCAAAACGGTGGTGGCTGATCAGTGAGGACTGACCGAGTGCGTTCAGCACTGAACTAGTCCGAAACACACACAACAAATGTTAACCCACAAAAAAGGAAACAAATAAACCCACGATGTGTGTACGGCTGGCCACACAGGCCTTTGCATTGCAGGGTGCGTAGTGAACTGAACGCGCCCCGTCTACACTCAAGTCGTCCTACAGAAGATCGCACAATTCCTGCAGGTCTCTCCTCCTAAATCTAAACCTTTGAAGCATGTCCACATCGTCGTACAAGTCAAAAGGGTTAGTACGATTGCGGAACACCCTTTCCCGTCGCAATGCTCTTCTCATTTGCAGTTCAAGCGGGCCGCCATTTTTCAGATTTACGCAAAGGCTACGGCACCTTTCCGACACCCTCCTAGGTGGTGTACAATACGCAAGGGTTTCCGAGCGGCCGTAACTCTGCGCAAACGTCATGACCACCCAATTTTATCACAAATCGTAAGTTACGGACCCTCGCGTGCGTAAATCGGTGGCGGAAAAGTTACGAACGCGTCGTGACCACGGCCCCTGATCTTTACTTTAGTCTCCCTTGTCCAGAAGCAGTTAGTTAAACATAAAAACTATACGTTGCTTTTATTGATTTTAAAAAAAGCGTTCGACTCGGTGGTTCATGAGAAGCTATGGTTAGTCTTGAAAAAGTACAAAATAAAGGGCAAAATGTATAATGCAATTAAAAGTATGTATAATATAGTAAAGGCAAGAGTGAGGGTGGGTGGTGATATAACTGACGCATTTTTATGCCCGCGCGGCTTAAAGCAAGGGGAAACCTGCAGTCCGGTCCTGTTCTCATTGTTTATCAATGTACTGGCTGATGACATACATAGTAATGGGAAACTGACATGGTATACAACTTTATCCAGACATTATTGAAATACTTTTATTGTTGTTTGCTGATGATGTTGCTTTAGTATCTGACACTGTCAGTGGCCTTCAAAACCAGTTGAACATCATTTGGAATACGTCTAAACGTTTGGGATTGATGGTTAATCTTGAGAAGTCGAACGTTGTCATTTTTAGAAATGGTGGCCCTATTTCTTTTCGTGAAAGGTGGGTATATGGTAATCAGAGTTTGAGTATTGTAAATTCTTATAAGTATTTGGGTGTCTTTTTGTCAACTCGTCTGGCCTTTTCACATACAATGAATGACATGGCAGGTCGGGCAAAGAAAGGTTTACTTGGGATTTTTAGATTATTATGGTCAATTGATGAGCATTCTCCATCTGTGTTCTTCAAGTTGTTTGATATTCAGATTCAACCTATTTTGACATATGCAGCTGAAGTTTGGGGTATACAGACGAATCTAAAGCCTATAGAAGCCGTACATTTATTCGCCCTAAAGAGATTTCTGAATGTAAGCTTTAGAACACCTAATACACTTGTCTATGGACAATGCAGGAGATATCCATTGTATGTTAATGTTTATGTAAAGTGTATTAAGTACTGGCTGCGCTTACTGAGCATGTCTCACAATAGATTGCCTCTGAAAGCTTATAATATGCTCTTAAACATGCTTAATCAAGACAAAAATACTTGGGCTTCCTCCATCTGTTTTTTGTTGTATCGTTATGGCTTTGGCTTTGTGTGGCAAAGTAAGGGTGTTGGCGATCCAAAACATTTTCTTTCAGTATTTAAATGTAGGCTGCAGGAATGTTACCAGCAAGACTGGCATTTCGATATATTAACAAAGGAGCGTTTTGATTTCTTCCATTCATTTAAGTCTACTTGGTCACTGAGTTCACTGTTCAGTCATGTACAGAGCCACATCATTCGAACTGGTTTGATAAGGTTCAGGTTTGGCGTCTCACCGATTAAAGTTCATAGCCTGCGTTACGCTGATGCTGAACCTCGGAGTAAAATATGCCCACTGTGTCAGCTTGGTATTGAAGACGAGTTACATTTTCTTTTATACTGTCCTAGTCTTTCAGATATCCGTACCCGGTTTATTCCTAAAAAATTTTTGGAACCATCCATGCAGCTTTCGTCTTACTTTGTTAATGGCCTCAAGCAACTACAGTCGAACACGCTTAAGTCGAATTCGCAGGGGAAATGGATTCTTGTTCGACGTATCCGAAGTTTGACTTATCCGTGACGACGGATAAGGTCGAATTTCGACTCAAGCTTCGAGTTAAGCGAGTTGCACCTTTTCACCCCTTGATTCGGTTTGGAAACTAAAATTAATTTTTCCCTGGTCAACATGAGCTTACTGCTGCTGCGTTGGTATAGTTTCCCCCTTGTGTCATTTGCACCTGCTGTAAATGCACGGCGACCGTCTAAACAACATCGCGATTGCACCATTACCACACGGTAACCCCAACCCTAAACCGATATAAGCAGGCGAACTCTACTAAATGAGTGTGGATGCGTTTGAATGGTTTGCCCAGTACGGCCCAGGGGTGCAAACTATACTGAGCCTTACTGCTAGGATTTGTTATATTCAATACGCTCGTGTAAGCTGCCATGTCATCGAATCTCCGTAGCTATTCGGACTGTTCACTTTCAATCAGTTCAGAGTATTGGCTTGGTCTTACCATAGTCACACATGCAATGCAGAGGAAGGAGAAAGCCAAGTTTTTCTGATGGCTGTTTCTGAAAGCTGCTTGACACCAAACGGTGATAAATTTCCAGCTTATGTTTTCTTCTTCTTTTCTAGTTTCACTGACTCTTATTCTGCTTGTGTGATCAGCAGCGTCATCTGTGTGTGTGTGTGTGCGCGCGCGCGCGCGTTCGTAGTCATATGATCGCATGCGCTCAATAAATTCTAGTACAACGTCATATAAACACACGCAGTCAAATAGCAGAAAGATCCAACTGTAACGGCACCAACCGGCAAACTCTCTCTTTCTCTCTCTCTCTCTCACACACACACACACACACACACACACATTTCACACACCAGGAATAACTCACTGCTTACCCTCCGAATCCCACGGCAAATCACCTTCTTAACACTGGCGACAGAAAACCTCAGAGATCAGGGGCACAGGGTCAGATCTCACGCCTAGCTCTGTTCTTGCACGTGTTTCTCGCCAATTTCGTGTTCTACCACCCAAAGATAACCCGCCCTAAGGCCCGCGGGACACATAACACTGTCAACCTGTACTTGCACGGAAAATGTAAAATCTCCGTGCAAGCCGTGTTTTGGCGCTGATGCATCTGAAGGACAAAAAGAAATTCCCGTGCAGGCGACTGGTACGACTTATCCGAGGCTAAAATTTCAGATTTCGTTTGACATAACCGAGTTTTGACTTATCCGTTTTTGAGTACTCATTCGACTTATCCGTGGAAAATTTAGTCATACAAAGAGCAAGTTTGGCCGGGAAAATTTTTTTGCTTCGACGTATCCGAAGTTCGACTTAAGCGTGTTTGACTTAAGCGTATGGGTCTGTATTATACTGTTAAGAACCTGGCATTATACATTTTCCTAGCGTTTCCATTCTCCATCTGTGTTCTTCAAGTTGTTTGATATTCAGATTCAACCTATTTTGACATAATTATGCAGCTGAAGTTTGGGGTATACAGACGAATCTAAAGCCTATAGAAGCCGTACATTTATTCGCCCTAAAGAGATTTCTGAATGTAAGCTTTAGAACACCTAATACACTTGTCTATGGAGAATGCAGGAGATATCCATTGTATGTTAATGTTTATGTAAAGTGTATTAAGTACTGGCTGCGCTTACTGAGCATGTCTCACAATAGATTGCCTCTGAAAGCTTATAATATGCTCTTAAACATGCATAATCAAGACAAAAATACTTGGGCTTCCTCCATCTGTTTTTTGTTGTATCGTTATGGCTTTGGCTTTGTGTGGCAAAGTCAGGGTGTTGGCGATCCAAAACATTTTCTTTCAGTATTTAAATGTAGGCTGCAGGAATGTTACCAGCAAGACTGGCATTTCGATATATCAACAAAGGAGCGTTTTGATTTCTTCCATTCATGTAAGTCTACTTGGTCACTGAGTTCACTGTTCAGTCATGTACAGAGCCACATCATTCGAACTGGTTTGATAAGGTTCAGGTTTGGCGTCTCACCGATTAAAGTTCATAGCCTGCGTTACGCTGATGCTGAACCTCGGAGTAAAATATGCCCACTGTGTCAGCTTGGTATTGAAGACGAGTTACATTTTCTTTTATACTGTCCTAGTCTTTCAGATATCCGTACCCGGTTTATTCCTAAAACATTTTGGAACCATCCATGCAGCTTTCGTCTTACTTTGTTAATGGCCTCAAGCAACTATTATACTGTTAAGAACCTGGCATTATACATTTTCCTAGCGTTAAGAAAAAGACAGCAGTTGCTTAGCTGAGTGATATATATTTTATTGTGTACCATGGTTTTTTCTGGTTTTCAAGTATTGTTGTCAGGTTGGCACTCTCAACTTTGTATGGGCCCAAGGCCTAGCAATAAACAATTTTGACTTGACTTATATTCCTCTTAGTGTCCATGAAGTATAAATAGATATAGATATTGGCTCTCTCTCTCTCTCTCTCTCTCTCTCACACACACACACACACACACACACACACACACACACACACACACGAGAGAGAGAGGGTGGGGTGGGTGGGGGTTTGGGGGTTTAACGTCTTTTTCCACCACATAGGGTGATATGAAAGACGGGGCAACGATGAAGAAGCCAGCACAAAGTCATATTTGGCCCCAGCCGGGATCGAACTCACGACCCGAGCATTAGAAGTTCAACGCTCTACCATTCGACCACCCTGGCTCCCCTGAGAGAGAGAGAGAGAGAGAGGCGGATGTAATGAGATGCTCGATCAACAGAGCCCACCCTGACAAATCGAATGGAACACATTGTTCAACGGTCACGTGACACTACTCAGCGACAGCCGGCTTTGTTTCCCCTCTAACATACTCAGATCCGGTCCGCCATATTTAGATTAGATTTTTCCTTCAAGTCACGTTGAACAAGAAGTCAATAATTAGCTGTTACACCACATGACTTGAGTTGAATCAGTGCAGAGGAGTATTTGCTCCATGACAGAGGTTCGTCCCTGAGCTTTAGCGGATATGAGTACTAGGCGTAGTAATGCCCTGTTTCCTTTATTCTCTGCCGAAAGGTTCTATCTGTGTTCTTTCTATCTGTGTAGATAAAACCTTGGCAGGGGACACACAGAAATGGTTGTCTTGTGATGTGTTACGTGAGTTATTTTCACTGGTGAGATTCCAGCACTTATACCACGGGAGTGATCATAACACAAGAACCAACTAACATACACTCAAAACACTCCCAGGCATTAATGTGAATCACACACACACACACACACACACACACACATTCATTGTCTGACGCTCATACCAACCCCCCCCCCCCTCCCCTCCTCCAATTCCTTCTTCTTTCCTGCATTACCCCCCCCCCCCCCCCAACATTCACACACAGACATTCCTGGCATAAAAGAAAGGCAGTATTTCAAGTAGTTGTCTGAGAAACCTCCATGGGAAAAAAAGAAAAGAAAAATGCGAGAAGTCCGATCAACGGCAGCTTTTTGTTGTTGTTGTTATTGTTGTTTTTTGTTTGTTTGTTTGTTTGTTTGTTTGTTTTAGCAACACATTCCTTCATCACAGGGTTTGAAATAGTATTGATAGGAAAACATCAATACATAGGAGCGAACTCTATGTCACAGAGCTAATCACGAATAAGGTAGGTGTACGAGAAACACATCCTGGAACACATAAGTAGTAGTAGTAGTTGTTGTTGTTCCTTTAACGTAGGTGTAGACAACATACCTGAGTGTTGGTCACTGTCCCACGTTCCTGTGTCTGTATCAGGAGAGAGACGGGCTGACGGACACTACTGGCGGAGATCACAGTGTCATGATGTGACACGTAGACTGGTGTTGTTATCTACCAATGTTACACCTCAGAGATCACAGTGTTATGATGTGATACGTAGACTGAAGTCTTGTTATCTGCCAATGTTACACCCCAGAGATCACAGTGTCATGGTGTAATACGTAGAATGAAGTGTTGTTATTTGCCAGTGTTGCACCCAAGAAATCACAGAGTCCTGATGTGATGCGAAGACCTCTGTCTTGTTATTTGCCAGTGTTGCACCCCAGTGAACACAATGTGATGCGTAGATTGAAGTCTCGTTATGTGCCAATGTAACACCCAAATGAACAGTGTTGTGATATGTGATTCATAGACTGAAGTCTTGTTATTAGGAAGTGTTACACCCCAGAGAACACAAGTGTCGTGATACTGACGATACATTGGCAACGCACAAAGCTGTCTATACAGAGTCATACACACTTCTCACTTACTTCAAGAGTAGTGTTATTTACCAATGTTACATCCCAGAGAACACAGTGTCATGACACTGACGACACACTGGGTTGTCTATACAGTCATACACATTTGACGCTTGTTTCACGAGTAGTGTTATTCACTAATGTTACACCCCAGACAACACACTGTCATGATCACGTACGGGCACTGACACAAACCAGCACAACTGTGATCAAAATAGTAAAATGTCTGGTCCGCTGGATGGAGTCTTGGAGAAGTTATTGTTTAATCCTCTAACTCTTCCCAGCAGAAAATACACAAAGAAGTGACAGTCTTGAACAATACATGATACTGTATGTCACCATACGGACGTTGAGCAGTAACAATATTCCAGCTGATGAAAGTAATCCTTTATAAGCACAGCGAGTCCTCGGTACTTGGACAGCAGCGCTCTATACAAATCTGTATGATTATTTGTCATTATAATTGTACCTTCCTGTTGTGCTGACGTCACCTACATCACCGCGCGGGAACTTCTGCGTGCGTGCTGTATCACACTCGCGAGTTTCACAGGTGCTGAACACGTGACCGGCGCAGTACGATGAACAGTGGGCAGTACGAGGAGAGCTCACTGACGTCACGCTGACAAAAAGAAGTCGCCCGATTTACGCGAGACGGGATTAATGTATAAGACACGTTTGATAAACAGTGGGTGGGTGTTTGGGAGTTAAACGTCCTCTTCCACCACATAAGGGTGATATCAAAGACGGGGCAGCGAGAAAAACGTCAGCACAAATATGTGGCCCCAGCCGATATTGGAACTCACGACCCGAGCATTGAAAGTCCAACGCTCTACCATTCGGCCACCCCGGCTCCCCTAGCATTGAAAGTCCAACGCTCTACCATTCGGCCACCCCGGCCCCCCTTGATAAACAGTGACCATTGTTGCAACAATCAGGCGGATTCTTTTTGTCCGCCATGATACTGGCGCTGGCCACGTATTTATCCCTCGTATGTTGCAGTGACCTCTCACGACTCATACCGACGCTGTCTAACCACTTAAACACTGAACGGTCACGTACACTGCTGGGGCTCCGGTGAGCCATCGAGAATACACACACTTTGCAAGGCCATTCCTGATGTGGAGGTTTACACGGAAAGGAAGGGGGGGGGGGGGGCGAAAGTAACAAGATGTTATGAAATGACAGACTTTCGACCTTTAAACGGAATAATTCCATCTTTATGCTACGCCAACTCATGTTCTCGCTGGTAAGTTTGCCTGTACGCTCGAAATACTCTATCTTGATGATTAATACAGCTCTTAATGCGGGGGAGCCGGGGTCGTGAGTTCGATCCCCGCTGGGGCCAAATATTTGTGCTGGCTTTTTCATCGTTGCCCCGTCTTTGATATCACCCTATGTGGTGGAAAAGGACGTTAAACCCCCAAACACCCACCCCACCCTCTTAATGCGACACAATGTTGTTTACATTTTGCGCGTTCATTCAAAGCCTACGACTGTTGTTACGCTACTGGAGCGCTCAGTGTGGTCGCCGCGTCATCGAGTACGCTTCTGTTGGCTAAGTGCCAGCATTACAGACGCTGTCACTGTCCAGGTGTCTAAGTGGTGTGATGATAGATACCACGAAAACATCTTAGAACGATACAAATGGTAGCACTGACCCCTTTAAAAGCGGCTGTACCAACATTATCACACTTGACAAAACGACGAGAATCAGTTTCACTTGCGTATACAGTACACAGATCTAAATAAACTATCCTAGTGATTAGTAGACCTATGAACGGAATACACTGCATGACGTCTGCTGGCCGCGCGGAAATGAAATGACACGACCCAAACCTCTGCCCACCGATGATTGACAGCAGCACTATCACGTACGCCCGGTTTTCACTTCGCATCGTCGGAAGGTGTATCTGTATCTCTGTATTAACGGTACCATGTTAAACACCATCAAAACATCCCATAATGATATGTTAGACTGACTAGAAACGTCAGAAGGTGTGTGTGTATCTCTGTATTAACAGTACCATGTTGAACACCATCAAAACATCCCATAATGATGTGCTAGACTGACTAGAAACGTCAGAAGGTGTGTGTGTATCTCTGTATAAACAGTACCATCAAAGATCTTGGAAACATAAAGATAGTTCACTTACCTTCCTTTGAGGGACAACGCGTAAGAGTTGTCTGCGCGCATTAGCGCGCATCCCGCAGATCTACGCAGTAATGGCAGTATGGCAGAAAGTGGAAAGCGATCACAAAAGCCGGGCATGCAATTGTGTTCTGCGCCGAATTGTTCAAATAACAGACAAATATAAACGGGGAAATACTTCTTTTGGTATTCCTGTTGAAAAACAAACATTTTTTTTTTCGCTTTCTTGTCAAAAAAAAAAAAAAAAGACCTCAAGTGGTACGTGTGCATGCAGTGTAAACAAACAGTAAACACACGCGGCTGACGCAGATACAGCGTAATTTTTTTTTCCCTGACAGAAGCGAACACCAGGAACGGGAAAACCTTTCTGTAGATTTCCCCCTTGAAAAATAGAGGTAGGTATGCCTACGATATCGAAGTTGGAGCCAAGATCGGTATCGAAGTTGGAGCCAAGATTATGTTTTCTCCCAAACATAACACATAGCATCACACGTGAAAACCAAAATCGCCGCATCCACGACGTGTGACTGGCGTAAATTTAGTATAGAATCCGCATGCTTGTAAAAACGTCTGTTTGTTTGACCCAATCCTACACTAGCCGCCGTAAAACATTTTAAGAAAATAAACAAAAACGAAGATGTCAGCGACTGACAGGTGGTCTCCCCCCATATATTTCGCATGTGTTTTAGGCCTATGGAAAACATAAGTACTCTCAAAGTTCCGGAGGACGAACGAAAGATCTAGTTTGGCTTTCACTGCTGTACGTAGGCTACGCAGTGCATTTCGTTCGATGTGTTCAAGTAAAACTAGTACGGAACACAGAAAGATCGAATGTGTGCGAGATCCAAAGATGGACGCATCCGCTGAATACTTCCTGCTAACTCAGCATTAATCATATCTGCGACCGACGATCCAGCAGATTCTATGTTGTGATATGGTTTTACAATGGTTAGAATGAAGTTCAGCCGGATGATTTTGTTCTGTGTGTGTGTGTGTGTGTGTGTGTGTGTGTGTGTATCAGTGTAACGTGCCGCTAGCACAGTTCAAGTCAACGTTATTTGTAAAGTTTAAAAAAAAAAAACACCACCGCCAACAAAACAACAAAAACAACACCAAAACCTGATGTCTGCGCCTGCCACATGTGTTTACTGCTGTTTGTTTACACTGCATGCAAACCTCTTGATTTTTAAGAAAAGAGTTCTGTACATACCTACAGATTTCCCCCCAACAGTATGTGAACTGGAACAAGTGCCGATGAACGTACCTGCCGCCGTATGAGTGACAACTCTGTGTGTGTGTGTGTGTGTGTGTGTTCTGAATTTAGATGCAGGTAGACGCTAGCACAATTTAAGTCACCGTGATTTGTAAAGTTGTCAGGGAAAAAAAAAATTACGCTGTATCTGCGTCAGCCGCGTGTGTTTACTGTTTGTTTACACTGCATGCACATGTACCACTTGAGGTCTTTTTTTTTTTTTTTGACAAGAAAGCGAAAAAAAAATGTTTGTTTTTCAACAGGAATACCAAAAGAAGTATTTCCCCGTTTATATTTGTCTGTTATTTGAACAATTCGGCGCAGAACACAATTGCATGCCCGGCTTTTGTGATCGCTTTCCACTTTCCGCCATGCTGTCATTACTGCGTAGATCTGCGGGATGCGCGCTAATGCGGGCAGACAACTCTTCGCGTTGTCCCGCTATATGTCTCTCTTACGAGGGCAGGAGTGACGCGTCTTTCTGATTCCAAGGTCTTTGGTACCATGTTGAACACCATCAAAACATCCCATAATGATAATTATGTTAGACTGACTAGAAACGTAAGAAGGTGTATCTGTATAAACAGTACCATGTTAAACACCATCAAAACATCCCATAATGATATGTTAGACTGACTAGAAACGTGAGAACGTGTGGCTATAACTGGCATCTAAAGAGAATCACTTCCCGATGTGTGTAAGGCTTGGCTTGACACTGTTACCGACAACACGATGATATGTCACGTGACCAACTCCCACTCAAAACAAGCGACACGGAGGCGTGCACATCTGCCGTAATCTGGGAAACACGGCATTACAGGCGTGGGTTAGAGAGGCGTTTAGCACCTTTTTCCTTCCTGGTTGTAAACTGTTAGTGGATCCCTACATCAACTACTTTACATCTTGCATTCGGCCTTTTCGGAAAATATGAAATGACCGGACTCATGTCATGTCATGTTTTGCTCTTCTATCGTTCGTATTTACTGGCATTCCTTTTTAAACGAATGTACAAGCTATAAGCGAGAGACAGACAGACAGGAAACATAGGTCATAGTAGTAGCAGTAGGAGTAGTATTAGTGGTAGTAGTAGCGTAGTGCCCCGGGTGTAGGGTCGTGGTGATCATGGCGTACGCTGCAGTTTAAGCAAAGACCTTGGAATCAGAAACTTTATGTTTCCAAGACCTTTGGTTTAAGTTTAGTGAGCTGCTCTGAAATGTGTGTTTATGATGACTGAAATGCGAGTATTACGTCATACTGTCTGGCCTACGTGCCACACACTTTTAGGAACTCAATCACTCAAGCTTACACTTTCTCTCGGGAGAAACAACTGACAAGAGAATGAAAATCAGAGTGTTCACTTGTTCCAGTAAAAGTTACATGCGGATCGTATGAATCGTTAGATGTACTAAGGCAACACAAATTCGGCTCAAAATATATGAGCGTGATGATTATCACTTGTCTGGCAACAAACTAGAGACTACTAAAATCCAGACTCCAAATATAGAAAAATACGGGGAAACGAGCTGCAAACTACGGAACTTGGCAGTACAACTGAAAACAGCGGGGAGTGGACGATTCCGGAAATGATGTCAACCGAAAGTGTCGTCACTCTGTGAATGGAATTCCTTACTCTGACTGGTGGACATCAGTACTGAATGAAACAGACAATACACACTCGGCTGTTTATGTACTACGTGTTGTACAGGAAAGCTAGGAAACCTCCCTCTCTGATTGGACTGGACATGAGACAATGGGACCTGGCACTGAACCTCTCTAACTATTGTAAAGACGTTGCATGTTTGAGTGACAGCGGACTGACCCCACGTAACCCCCACACGTGCACAGGTTGAGGAGGGAGGAAGGTATACAAGCTCCATTAAAAATGAGTATTAGTAGACAACCGGCCGTTTTTATGTTGTTTCCATAGTAATGGAAACAACATAATAGGACGGGCTAAAATTTCCACGTTCATAGGCAAGCATCTGTGGTACAAACGCACGTCACTGCCAATCTCCCGCAGAGACGATTTTGCAAGTGTAACTCTGACAATGACGTAAGAAGCGTGCGTCTCCGATGCTGACGCGTATGATGTTCTGAACGCACTTCTCCTCCTCAGTGAATGCCGTCTGTGCGGATGTGTGTGCGGATGTGCGGATGTGCGGCTGTGTGTGTGTGAATTGTGTCCAGGCCCGTTTCTTGGAAAATACTCAACCGAATGGCTTCAAATTTGGGGTATCCAAATATATCAAAATGTTACATTAGACGATTCAAGCGTGTGATGATTGCTTACGTGATTTGGGAGTTATCGCCCTTTTGAGACAAGTTGGTTGTCTTTCGTGTACAGGCGTAATATTTATTTAAATCACTCAATTTTTTGGCAGTAGATAGCTTGAATACGGACTCTGAACAGAGTTACTACTAGAAAATGGTCGCTCTTATAGTTTTCATGTAAACCGAGCCTGAGTTGACATTGCATGTGAACCCAGTTCAGATGCCTATTTCTCCGAAAATACTGAACCGATCGATTTCAAATTTGGGGTTTCTAAATGAATCAAGATTGTTGAATAGAAGGTCCGATCCAGGTACGATTGCACACATGATTTGCGAGTTATCGCCCTTTTCCAAAAAAGTGGCTTTCTGGCGTTTAAAGGCGTAATATTTACTTAAACCACTCCATTTTTGGGACATAGATAGCATGAATACGGACTCTCAACTGAAGTGAATTTTGGAGGTTGTCGCTTTTATACTTTTGGCGTAAGCCGTACCTGATGAAAGTGCTGGTGAACACACTTTAGATCTCAAAATCGCTCCTACTATACATAGATAATGAGCCTGGGGTGCCATAAAAAATATACAAAAAAATTAGAAAAATTTACTGCAGCCGTTGTCGTCAGTTGACTCGAAAATTTGTACTCGAAGCACATTTCCTTTACACAAGCCACACGCCTCACAAACATCGCAGAAAAGGCACACGCGCACTGACGCAAAACTGTATCAGCGTCAGTTTGCCGACGTCATGTTTGATTGACGTGGGGGTGTGTCGTCACTTTTCGGAAGTTCTCTATTTGTAGACGGGGAAAGCGGGAGTTTCATTGATGTAGTGAGCTTTGTTTTTCCCACTGACTCTCACTCAATAGCATAGTAGAGTGAGAAAACACCACATAGGTCTCAATGGAGCACATGCACAAACGCGGCTCGCGCAAGTCTGCGTGCGTGCGTGCGTGCGTGCGCGCGCGCGTATGTCTGTGTGTGTCTGTGTGCGCGCGCGCGCAGCAGACATAACACATAGTGAAAAAACGTTCGCCGCGCAGACTTGTCTGTTAAACACATTGAGCCGGTATAAATTCGATCTTTACACTGCGCAGCAGCAACACTTCAATTTTCATGGGGCTGCTTTCATTGCAAGAATTGTATCCGAGTCAAAGTTATTACGTCAAATGTATTATGCGTCATCCCAATCAGGAAAACGTCATAGATTTCAAAGAAAACAACTTGACGTCTCTCTTCCAAAACCAAGATTGGTCTGACAAGCCCGGTCAGTTGTTTCCATTCAGAGAGAGAGAGAGAGTGAGAGTGTGTGTGTGTGTGTGTGTGTGTGTGTGTGTGTGTGGGTCCTCCCGAATACATGGCATTACAAAAGAACGACCGTGACGACAGCAGGTGATTAAATGGAAACAACATATTGGGCTGGTCAGTGGCCATCTTGTTATGTTGTTTCCATAGTAATGGAAACAACATCATAGGACGGGCTAAAATTTCCACGTTCATAGGCAAGCATCTGTGGTACAAACGCACGTCACTGCCGATCTCCCGCAGAGACGATTTTGCAAGTGTAACTCTGACAATGACGTAAGAAAACATGCGTCATCGATGCTGACATGTATGGTGCACCGAACGCACTTCTCCTCCTCAGTGAGTGCCGTCTGTGTGTATGTGTGTGTGTGAATTGTGTCCGGGCCCGTTTCTTCGAAAATACTTAACCGAATGGCTTCAAATTTGGGGTATCCAAATATATCAAAATGTTACATTAGACGATTCAAGCGTGTGATGATTGCTTAAGTGATTTGGGAGTTATCGCCCTTTTGAGACAAGTTGGTTGTCTTTCGTGTACAGGCGTAATATTTATTTAAATCACTCAATTTTTTGGCAGTAGATAGCTTGAATACGGACTCTGAACAGAGTCACTACTAGAAAATGGTCGCTCTTATAGTTTTCATGTAAACCGAGCCTGAGTTGACATTGCATGTGAACCCAGTTCAGATGCCTATTTCTCCGAAAATACTAAACCGATCGATTTCAAATTTGAGGTTTCTAAATGAATCAAGATTGTTGAATAGAAGGCCCGATCCAGGTACGATTGCACACATGATTTGCGAGTTATCGCCCTTTTCAGAAAAAGTGGCTTTCTGGCGTTTAAAGGCGTAATATTTACCTAAACCACTCCATTTTTTGGACATAGATAGCATGAATACGGACTCTCAACTGAGTGAATTTTGGAGGTTGTCGCTTTTATACTTTTGGCGTAAGCCGTACCTGATGAAAGTGCTGGTGAACACACTTTAGATCTCAAAATCGCTCCTACTATACATAGATAATGAGCCTGGGGTGCCATAAAAAATATGCAAAAAAAAATAGAAAAATTCACTGCAGCCGTTATCGTCAGTTGACTCGAAAATTTGTACTCACAGCTCATTTCCTCTACAAGCCACACGCCTCACAAACATCGAAAAAGAGACGCACGCGCACTGACGTAAAGTAAGTGCGTCATGTTTGATTGACGTGATGCTGTTTTTTCTTGGGGGTGTCTCGTTACTTTCTTTCCGAATTCCGTCTGTTTGGAGACGTGGTGTATTTCACTTCTACTATGTCGCCATCTTCGTGCAATCGCAGAGAAGACACAAGATACAACAGAATACAACTCCAATACTTTATGAACAGAATATGCACGGAGAACAAATTCATGAAAGAAGAAGAACCCAGAACGCTGTGCAGGGCTGCTTACGTACTGAACAGGTCAGATCCATCGCAGAAAAGGCACGCGCGCACTGACGCAAAAGGCAGTATCAGCGTCATTTTTCCGACGTCATGTTTGATTGACGTGATACTGGCATTTCTTGGGGATGTGTCGCCACTTTTTGGACGTTCTCTATGTGTAGACGGGGAAAGCGGGAGTTTCATTGATGTAGTGTGCTTTGTTTTTCCCACTGACTCTCACTCAATAGCATAGTAGAGTGAGAGAACACCACATAGGTCTCAATGGAGCACGCTCGCGCGAGTCTGTGTGTGTGTGTGCGCGTGCGTGCGTGCGTGTGAATGTGTGCGCGCGCGCGTGTGTATGTCTAACATTACACATAGTTAGAAAACGTTCGCCGCGCAGACTTGTCTGTTAAACATATTGGGTTGGTATTAATTCGATCTTTACACTGCGCACGCAGCAGCAACACTTCAATTTTCATGGGCCTGCTTTCATTGCAAGAACTGTATCAAAGTTATTACGCCAAATGTATTATGCGTCATCCGAGTGAGGAAAAACGTCATAGATTTCAAAGAATACAACTTGACGTCTCTCTTCCAAAAACAAGATTGGGGTGACAGCCCGGTCGGTTGTTTCCATTCAGAGAGAGAGAGAGAGTGTGTGTGTGTGTGTGTGTGTGTGTGTGTGTGTGTGTGTGTGTGTGTGTGTGTGTGTGGATACATGGCATTACAAAAGAACGACCGTGACGACTAGCAGGTGATCAAATGGAAACAACATATTGGGCTGGTGGCCATCTTGTTCTCTTTGGATACGTTTCTGTGCCGCCAGTG
Source organism: Batillaria attramentaria (assembly GCA_018292915.2). Lineage (NCBI taxonomy): Eukaryota > Metazoa > Mollusca > Gastropoda > Batillariidae > Batillaria > Batillaria attramentaria. The sequence goes on along the minus strand of JACVVK020000527.1, from coordinate 7,725 downwards.
TCCTCTTCGGGCCATTGACATCAGTGGCATTGTTTTCAGCTAGATCTTCTGTTAGCCTAGTATTATATCAAAGACTTTGGAATCAAGATCTTTGATTATAGTTTGGAGAGAGAACTGTTTGATAACGTTTCTTATTATTGGTTACAAAGTCTCTCTTTTACCGGACCCATCAGTGCTCCGCCGTAACTCTTCAACGCGTATCGTTAAATTTTAGGAAAGAAGGTACAATGCTTTGCGTGTTTGAAACAGTTGTTTTGTTTCATTTATTTAGATTTATTTCCTTCTGTTCAGATTTGCTTTTATTGTATAGTTTGTTGGTTTGTCAATCCGTCTGTCTGTCTAGTTTTGTATTCGTATTGCTGTACCCTGTCTCGCCTCATATTTATCAGTTTAACTCTGTTTTATTTTTGCCATCACCGCACGAACCTGTACTAACGAACGACTACTATACTAAGCACACAAGGCGATGTGTCTCTTCGCTACATACATAGTGCATTTTGTAATTCACTCGCCAAAGATTTTCGGCGCTAACTGTTTGTGGAACTACTTTCATACCTATCAAAGAGAGACAGTTGATCCCGGCCTAGTGACCTAATGTGTTTCATGACAGTCGGGGCTCTGTTCGGCGTGTGTGTGTGTGTGTGTGTGTGTGTGCGTGTGCGTGCGTGCGTACGTGCGTGCGCGTGTGTGTGTGTGTGAAAAGGATGGAAATAGAGAGACACTGTGTGCCTCACAACCTGCAAACCGAGTACGGTCGTAAAAAGTGGATGTCCGCAGTTTGCAATTTCTTACTTCCTGTACAAGTATTACCGGTAAAATCCGACAACTGTAGAATGTCCGCCCGTGTGTGTGTGTGTGTGTGTGTGTGTGTGTGTGTGTGTGTGTGTTTTGCAGTCACCATGTGGTTTTGAGGTATGTGACCGCTGTTGTTATCAATGGAGTTTTCTTTGTTTCAAACAATGGCAGTGTAACTTTTACACACACACACACACACACACACACACGCACACGCACGCACGCACGCACGCACACAGACACACACACACACACACACACACACACTTGTTAAAGAAAGTGTATTTCCAAACCAACATTATTTCATGTACACGTTCCCAGTGAAAATGAAAAATGTTCACCCGATGCAATGAATTCTATTACAACATTTACGAAATGCTACACAAATTAAATGAAACCTTAACCGTTTCTAGAAGATTATATCAAAGTCTGTGCAATAATGATATGTTGGTAAAACGTATTTCTAATCCAAATAGCTTTCAAATATTGGTAAATAATCCGAACAAAATGTTCACAAAGTTTCAATGTCACACGCAGTTCAAAGAAAAACGCTGTACTGAAAACACACACGAAAAACCCAAGAAATCATTATGACGTTATTTGTTTGGTAAAGGTAGGGGGACATTATAGTCAACAGCACCAAACTGACTGCTGTATCAATCACACAGTTGTGATATGATATGATACATTGTCAGAGTGCACTGTATATAACACAGTTGTGATATGATATGATACATTGTCAGAGTGCACTGTATATAACACAGTTGTGATATGATATGATACATTGTGAGAGTGCACTGTATATAACACAGTTGTGATATGATATGATACATTGTCAGAGTGCACTGTATATAACACAGTTGTGATATGATATGATACATTGTCAGAGTGCACTGTATATAACACAGTTGTGATATGATATGATACATTGTCAGAGTGCACTGTATATAACACAGTTGTGATATGATATGATACATTGTCAGAGTGCACTGTATATAACAACAACTCTATGTACAGCCTTTGTTGCTTGCGCGGCGTTAAGCTTCAACTACATCAACTAAGTAACTAAATGACAGCAAACTTAAAGGACGAACCTAATCTGGCAACATCTGAAACACCGGGAATCCACAATACGCGGACAAAGTATTCTAGGACAAGAAATCCAAGAATATAGATCCGCGATAGCGTAACGGGTCTACAACCCATAAGCGCAACACAAAAGGGTAACTCTCATGTTTTAAAGAGGCTAAATACAGCTTCGGCCGAATTGGATGCCATCGCGCTTTGGCCGAACTTTCCTTGCGCTTCAGCCGAATTTGACGCCTTCGCGCTGTTGACTAAACTTAACGCCTTCCAGCTTTGAACAAGCATAAGGTCGCCTTCGCGCTTTGACCGAACATAACGCCTTCGCGCTTTTACCGAACAGTTTTGACCGAAAATAACGCCTTCGCGATTCAGTTGACCGAACATAACGCCTCCGCGCATTGACCGAACATAACGCCTTCGCGCTTCGGCCGAAACCTTCGCGCTTCGATCAACGTTCGCCTTGAATGCTGTGCAAACAGCGAAGCCCCTAAATCTGTTTTCGCAAACACAGTGAAACACGGACGCTTTTTCTTCGGCCAAAGGTTCAGTTAGCACACCGCTGTAGTGGTGCTAAATCCGAAGTACCAAGAGAAACAACTCCTACGAAACTGTAGGCGGTTTTCCATTCAGCTTGCTACCCTTGTTTCTTTGGCTAAAACCTTTCATTGGAATTGCTGCAAGTGTAATGGAAGTTGTTACCGATACCTACAGTGAACAATGTGTCACGGTTCTGGAATCAAGGGTGAAGACATTATACACAAACCCACAGGGAATTCGCTATGAACGACGGTTGTTGTCGATGTTGCTGTTTAGCATCAGCAGCTGTTGTTAATCACTTTATTTATCAGGCACACACGTATGTTCAGTTTGTAGATTAGAAAAAGAAAATCCACTAATTACTACAGCTTGCATAAACAACAACTCTATAATCACCATGTTATTCACATCAACTGATAACACGAATCTTACAACACGTGAAACACCGGGAATTCAAAACATGATATTTTTAACAGTGACGTAATATTTATTACAGTTAGGACATACTGAATACGGTTGGAGGGTAAGTGGGTGGGTGTTTGGGGGTTTAACGTCCTTTTCCACCACATAGGGTGATATCAAAGACGGGGCAACGATGAAAAAGCCAGCACAAATATTTAGCCCCAGCTGGGATCGAACTCACGACCTGAGCTTTAGAAGTCCAACGCTCTACCATTCGACCACCCCGGCTCCCCTTCACCACTTGGAAACAACAGTGACGTCAATTATGGTTGGAGCACGGATAACAGACAGGAGGATTTTTGTCACAACTTATAATTTAGTATGAAGATTCATTCTGTTTACATCTATTTGGCTGGGATGATGATTGTATCGATGATGATGATGACGAGGACGAGTGGGTCGGTGGTGGTGGTGGTGGTGATGATGTGGTGGTGGTGGTGTAGTGGGATGTGTTGATGATGATGGTGGTGATGTGTGAATGACACAGAGTGACCTAAGTCAGGTCAAACCCCGTCACTTCAGAGCCCACAGCATCCCACCCCACCACGACCCCGGTGTCGGTAACGGTCACACTAACAGGCCTGACATACCTCCTCTCCCCGTGTTCCTTCCCACGGAGCAGCGTCCGCCACCGCCCGTCAACCGTCATCACCAGCACACAACCACCATCAGTACTGGCGATGTAGAGGTTGCCGGAGTGGTCAACTGACACTTGGCGTGGAGACCTTAACTGATCGTGAGTGATAGAGGACAACATCCGGCCCGTGGCCAGATCCACCCGGTGTACACAGTCACTTTCAACTTCCGACACGAGGGCCACACCATCCACTACACACAGGTACCAAGGATAACACAGACCGCGCAACGTTTCACCGTTCACGACGGTTTTTAACACCTGTCCGTTACGGGATAAAATGTCCACGCTGGCCGGCAGTTCACCTTGTTTACCACAACTAACTACCAACGTCCCGTCCTGCCCCCCACACCCCACACCCCGGTACCGTCTGGCTGTTTTTATCCGTCGCACAACTCGGAGCTCCACTTTTTCTACTTGTTCCGGTAGCTTGACGGTGACGGTGACGTCAATCAGGCGGATGGTGTAATCACTTAATGGCGTAACCGCCAACAGTTTATCGTGTAGTAAGGCAAGGCCCCATGGTGTCACCCCTAGCGATAGTGAGCTGACGATGGTCAGAGTCCGACTGTCCATGATCTTCACCTTGTCGTTGTCCCAGTCTGTCATCACAATCTTCCCCCCGTCAGTCGCCACTAGAGATCTAATGCATGGCATGTACTTGTCCCCCTGTATCTTCAGCTGACTGTTGTCCATACAGAACGTGCGTCGCGGGGTGGCCGTCAGCGGGTCGAACGCCATTACACGGTCTGCACATCACACATACCCTTAGAAACCGTTAACACTACAACAACAATGTCACTCCACCGTCTGTAACAACACCACCAAAAACGACACGTTTATCACCACCACACCGACGACGACGACGACCAAGATGACAACAACAACAACAACAACAACAACAATTAAAGACAAGCAAAGTGTGTTTTGCGCCGACAGCCTGTGTCATGTAGATTTCTCTGCCAGTATTTTCAGTTTCCAATCAAATGACGTCACGACACACCGTGATTCTGACGTCACCGCCATGGCTTACACACTGTGTAGTGTCCAGTTTGATGCACTCTATATAGATCTACAACACACTTTCGGGAGAAACAGAATTTCTGAGGTAGGCATAAGTTGGAGAGAGGAGAGAGGGGTATGAAGGGGGAGGGTAAAAGTGAAAAAGGCTCTGTGTGTGTGTGTGTGTGTGTGTGTGTGTGTGTGTGTGTGTACATACCAGATGCCAGCTGTCTTTCATATAATTTGTTGAACTACCGTTTTTCTCAGACAGATCACACACAATACATAGTATGTAGAACAACTCACCAGGAGGGCGGGGCTCCACTCCCTTGTTTCCCACAGTGTGTTCAGCATTTGGCATCTCACTCACTGGATCACTCTTGAAGACAGAAAGAAAGTGTTTCAGTTGACACAATTAAACTGTATTACGTGTTTGATAAAACAATGAAGTCAAAGCCCCCCCCCTCCCCCCTTGTGATTTCTTTATTAAATCATTCTTACCGAAATGAAGAAAATAAATTGATTCCACCTTCAACTTCTCAAGACATTTGTTAACTGTCACCATTGTAGCCGAGTGGTTTGGACCCTCTCGCCCACTACCCTAGGTTCTCCGGCCAGCTGTGTGCCGCCGGCTTTGTTCGCCTGTAGGCTACCGCACGCGTGCAGCGTTGCGGATCCACGATAGCCACGTGTCAGTTAGCTGCGTTTGTTTGTGTCCATTTAGTGCTAAATATCTCGGCAGTCAATTAGCCTAAAGTTATCATTTAAACTATAGTAGTTTCGGAAGAGTTTGTACTTTTTAGTTATGTTTTGTTTTTAGCGCTGTTTTGTAGTTTAACGGGTGTATTTTGCCATTTTCACCACTTTTCGAATGCGTGGTCCCAGCCTTTACGCTCTTAAATCGGCGATAGGAAATTCTTTGTACATTGATAATGTTCCAAACTTATGCCAGTGAGGCGTAGCTCGCGGCTACTTATGCGCCCAGCGCGAGCCGCAAAGAAAGCACTGCCCCAAGTGCAGCGAAAAGCAGAGCGCGTGGGCCAGCCGCAGCGATTTTTGTGTTTCTTAACACATGGAAAACGAGTCACCGCGGGCGTTATATAACAGCTAGAAACTTCAAACAAACTGCATTAAAAAGAGCGTGAAAAGTACTCTAAGATGGCATAAGTTTTGGTGGCGAAGTCTCTTAACCACTAGACCACCGACCGCCCCACTTCTCATACTTTTCTATGGGAAAGACCTCTGTTTACAGTTCTCATTGATTTACCCGAACGTTAAACTTGCAACAATCAGAGAGGTAACCAAATCTAAAGGGACAAATGATAAATAATTAAAAACAAGAAATCACAAAACGTCCCAGACTTCACTCACCTGCCCTGCAGAAGTGTCTGGCAAAGGAAGTGGCTGGCCAATCCTCAGATCGATGTCTTCAGCTTTCGGTCTGTACTGCGTCACTTCCGTCCACGTCACGTCTTGCCTGGCGTCTTCCGGTATCAGATGCGACAGCACGGCCTGGATTTCCAACTGCTTTTCCACTACTTTCACCCACTGCGACACTGGGGCATCAAAAAGGAATCTCAGGCCACAGTCAGTCCCCAGCAGGCGGATGTTAAACTGAGAGAATAGCCGTTGTATGGCGTCACTCAACCGTTCCTCGTCATGGTGTTGGCGTTCCAGTAGTTGTCTGTGAACATCCTCCACTTGTATGACAAACGTCATCACTTGTTCCTCCACTCTCTTCTTGTCTTCTTTATAACGCCGGGTGATGTCGGCCACGCGCTTATCTCCCTTTGTCTTCTCCTGTCTCAGCTTTCCCCGCAAGGTGGCGACTCGTTCTTCAGCGGCCCTCTGTTCCTCTTGCATCTGCTGCACGCGCTGTTCGAGTTCCTCGCGATCTCTCTTGTCCATTCTGCCTCTGGCCTCCGCTTCAGACAGTTGTGTTTGCAGTGTCTGTGTCACTTGCCTGGCTCTCTCCTCCCCCCTCCTGGCTTCCTCTAGCGCCGCCTCCCCCCTCCTCCTCTCTTCTTCAAGCTCCCCCTCCACTCTCCTCATCTCTTCTGTGTGTCGCTCACTCAGCTCCCTCAGCTCTCTCTCCCGATCCCCATCCCACGTGACCTTGGCCACAAGCGCCTCTGTGACTGGAGGAAAGGAAGTACATACATGTATGCACATGCATTATGTCCCTGCAGTGGTAGGAGTTTAGGTCTAAGTAACGAAAGTTTGCATATCTGATGTTGAAAGCGAATGCCACGGTTCTCTTACCATCCACAGTATGTGTTTGGTGTTGATGTCAATGGCATCATTACGCTCTGTGTATCTCGTGTTAACTAAGTTGTTATTCGCTTACTGACATGATAACCTTACCTGCTTCTTTGATGTTGGTGTCGGTGATGACCTGTAGTTCCGCCAGATGGTGTCCGATGTTGATGGTAATGTTGTGAGTTTCCATCTTGACGTCATGACAACGTTCGATGTTGATGTTGGATGGCGTCACGTTAGTGCCAGAGGATGCTTCTGAAACATTCAATTCGAAAAAAAAAGACCTTACTTGCATAGTAGTGATTCACATCACCTGCTGGCAGCAACTATCCTCGTTGTGTTCTTGAAAATGTCCATGAAAATAATAGACCTAGAAAATAAATACAATGTTCAAGCAAATTTCAGCGGATATCTGGACACATGAAAATTTGAAAGTCCATTTACCTGAGGATTGCACCGCTCTGGTTGGAGGTGTAAAGTGATATCTACCGGCAATATCACCCACTGGAAGAACCTGAAACATCAGAAACATCACGCCAACATATATAAAACAGTTGTACGAACTTTTAAATATCACACACACACACACACACACACACACACACACACACACCATTGACTTCAATGACAAATATATGTAAAATTGATTAATTGATTAAACTATTCACCTCTTGTGTACGAAGCAAGGCGTTCACGTCCTGTCTCAGTCTGTCCAGAGATGGTGGACGACACAAATCCAAGATCCTGTGCAAACGAGCTGTTAAGCTGCTCTCCTCCCCTTGTAAAGCACCAGGAGTCAGGTATCGTGTCACCAGCCGCTGTTTCTCCTCCAGGTCTGTCGTTACACGTTGTAGTGTTTGTCGCAGGTCTTCAACTGTCCATAATGCTTTGTCCAGTTCTGACACTCTGGACGACAAAAGCCTCTTGGTTTGGGCAGACTGACCCGATGA